>JARNME010000404.1:82736127-83336127 GCA_030179655.1 Scaptomyza flava | reverse complement strand
GTTGCTTGATGCGCCACCACACAAAACAGCAGCAGCAGCAGCACCAACAATAGCAACAAACATAAAACTGGTTAAGGCTGGCAAACGCAACGCGGGGCGGCAAGTTGGCCTTGTGCTAATCCACATTTCAGAATCCAAGCAGCAGCAGCAGCAGCCGCCGCCACCACAACAGCTGAATATTCTGCGACTACTTTGAGGCTGCCTTTTTTGTTGCTGCCTATGGAATTGACTGGTACAAAACCATTTAGTTGGTTGATTGTGCGCCACAGAACGTGGTCAGCTAATGCGCGGTTCGGTCTCGATCGGTTTTTCCAAATTGAAACTGTGCATCAACTTGACTTTGAGTTTGAGTTTTGAGTTTGTGTTGCAATTTGCAAAACGCAATTCACAAAGTGTAGTTCAAATTTAATTGCAAGATCAATGTGTTTGTTGCCACATAAATAAATAAACAACTAACTATCGAGAATGAGTTTTGACAACGATGTACAAACTATAAACACCTACTTATAATTGCATTTAATCAACGTTTGCTTTTTGTCTCTTGCAGATAATTATCACAGCCATGGACCGTTTTGTATGGTTTGTGCTGCTGGTGGTGATGACGCATCTGGTCACCGAATTTACGCGCGTCACTGGCTATGCGAGAGGACAACGACATGAACTGATACTAAGCAATGATGTAAGTAAGCAATAAATACTTATAACAAAAACATAACGTCCTTAACATAAGCATTTTCTGGCATCAGTAATTGGCAATAATTTTGTATTGCATACTTTTTAGAGCATCCAATAAATAAAGAAATGAGATTTATAGAGCAAAGCGAAAAGAATTTAGCTATACGTGTTTATTTCAGCCATTAACACATTTTTCAATACTTTTATCTGATTAAAGAGCAAAAAAAACACAATCAATTTCAAATAATTTATTGAATTCGCCCTAATGAACTTACATATTCATTAAGTAATCAACTTAAATTCCGGGTTTTAGAAAGGTGTTATTAAAAATCAATAAATATTTTTTGTCGTCATTTTATTAAACATGCTTTAAGCTAATTTCAATATTAATGATTTTGTGTCCAACATATTTTTAGACGCTGTTACAACCGATGCCTGTGCAGAACATGCTGCTCTATCCCAGTAACGACTATGCTATTCATTATGATCGTCCCTCGTCCGCTTTGAGCAGCAGCAACAGTGTCCAACAGAATGCGGCACTTGTGCTGGGCAATCTTGGTCTTGGCAATAGCAACAACAACAACAATGGTGCTGCTGCTACGGAGCCAAGCTACCCGTTCTTTAGCCTGCGGCCATTAATTGACAGCATTTTCGAGGTAAGCGCAAGGCACAATTATAATCGCTTCGGAAGCCCCACAGCGCTCTTTGTGAGACGCAACCCGTTGGGAACAAATTCCACTTTGATAGCTAACTAGCCTTTGATTTTCCAACTCTTCTCCCCCGATTTTCCCTGCAGATACCAATATCCACTTTGCGAGCAGTCAACAATCTGGTGGGTCGCCTTACTGGCAGCTACCGCCAGTCACAACCGGAAGGCATGGAAAAGTCGGCTAACATTGTAGCGGAGGCGCCACTGCGACTGCCAGTGAGCAGTTCGGTGGCAAGTGTGCCTGGCAACTTTAAGCTTTCGACAATGGGCTCAAATCAGCGACAGAAGATGCGCGAGGAGCCCGCGTAGTTGGTGTAGTTGTAGGTTGCACAAGCTTGTTACTCTGTTGACACGTAATTAGCTTGTAACTCACCTTTGACCTAAGGCAAATGCAAGGGCAAGGCGCACACGTTTCTCACTGTTGTGTGTGTTTTTAATGGTAATTTTTTTTTAATGTGTTTAACAAGTTAGTGTGTGTCTGATTGTTTATTTTTATATGCTTGTGTATGTATGTGTTTTGATGCAGTTTTAATTAGTATTATTTTTAATTGTTATTTGTTTTCGTTTATAATGTTCAATTTGTGATATATGTAAAAGTGTTGTAAGTTTAGTTTAAAAATATATATTTATATAACATGCAGATCAAAAATGCTTAAATATATATATATGTATATGTTGTGAAAAAATATTGTTTGAATCTTTACTTTCTTCACGAATTCAAAGAAGTTTCCCAAATTCAGAACTGCAGTAAAATATTGAATTAAAATTTGCTCCATAACTTTCTTTTATGGGTTTATATAACAGAAGAAAGTAAAGAAATTTAGTACATTTTGTGTATTATTTCATTATTTTATTATTTTGTTGTGTTGTTTTATTGTTTTATTTAATGTGTTAGATCAAAAATTCAAATGCTATTCTAACAACACAATCGGCTATGTGAAATTATTCTCGTTTATTAGCGAATTTAGTGGACAGCCTAAAAGCAGGCAATTCTTTTGTGTTGCTTAATTAATTCATGAAAAAACATCTGCCAATAACGGTGAATACTTTTGAGCGCCGATGTAAAATGACAGCTTTTACACCAGCGACATCAAAAAATAAAAACAAAATCGCTGCCGCAATAATGTCAACAGCCGCCATATCAGCGGGTGCGACAGTCAACAGGAAAACAATGTTCTACCAGAACAAAATTAAAAATCACAGCAGCTAGATTAAAAAGGTTCATGCGATTAAAAGTTCTTTTATAAAAAAACCAAGGTAATAAATCGCTTAATTCGGCAATAATATTGTTTTCTTTTTTTTTCTGCGTACTTCGTTTCAAATATGTGTTGTGAAATTTGTTCCTTTAAGTGTTGCATTGCTATCAAATGTTAGAAAAAGAATAAGAAGTAAGAACTTTTAGTTAATTTTGATGAAAAACAACAGTTTTTAGATATATTTAACATTCTGTTGTGATCAAAGCGTTGTTACAAACAGGTTTTCAAATTTGTTCTAAATGTCGTTAAGATCTAAGCTTGCTTGTGGGAAAAACAGCTTGTTGTTTTAATGATCTATATATATATGACGCACGTACAAGTTTAAAATGAAAAATGCGTTTTCTTGTTATGGTATTACGAACAATTAATTAGCGAATATATTTATACATATACAAATTTCAAGGTCAAAGATGAATGTTTTAATTTCATTAAATAAGGTCTTCACTGGCGCTAAAGCCAAAAGTTAAATCCTTACACGCGCCAAAAGTTAAACTTTTTGGCTTAAAAATAAATGAGGGAAATATAAAGAAAGAAATTGACTGCCGCTTAAGCTGGCGCATTTAATAATACATTTGAATGCGGCCCTTTTTTTTGGGCATTTGACTTCATTCACATTTCGCATTTAAATTCATCCAAGCATCTGTGCTGAGTGTTCAAACGTATTGAACATAAGCAAAAATCCATTTGAATTTTTAATGAGCGCTAAATCGGCACAAGCAAGCCACAAGAAGAACCTTAAGCTGCCAAGCGTTTCGCCAGCCTAAAAGAAAGAGAAATGGTCAACAACAAATAGTCAAACAGTCAATGGCCATCGGCATTAGGCAACTTGATTTGTGTGCGTCGAGTTCAAGCTGTTAGTGGTAAGATTTAAAGTGCTCCAAGTCCATTGAGGCTGCATGCAATCCATTCAAATAGTATGTACGAGTATGCGCCACAAACATTTGCATGCCACATTTGCGCAGTCAACGAGAGACAACTCCAGACTGCAACCGCATCGGAAATTGAGTCGCATCTGGCCAAACGATGCGTATTAAACGACAGCCGCGACTTTATGGTCAACTGCAGCCCTGCACTGCACAAAGTGTTGCCCAAAACATTTAACTCGAATCAGTTGACTCATATCGATTATAAAAGCTTTTCAAACCCTTTTGGCAATATGGAGTTGGTAAACTGCATTGTACCGGTTTTTATGCACACAAGTCAATGACGCGTATGCGCAATAACCAGGCAAAAAAAGCATAAACGTTTAACTATGCAGAGTATATGTTATTAGCTCATCCATGCAATGAACGTAGAGCTTATCTCTTAATCGCAAGACATTGAACGCATAAATTCCTATATAAACAAACGTTTGCATTTTAATTGCGCCTCAAATCCAGTTCATAGCTTACAACATTAGCACCGCAAAGGAAATTTCCAAGTATCAAGTTAAAGCCCGGGGCCAGACTCAGACTCAGACTCAGACTCAGACTCAGACATAGACACAGAGTCAGAGTCAGACAGCGTTTCAGTGCTAATCGAAATCGCGAAGCGAGTGGACGAGTGTTTTTTTTAGTGTCTTGGGTCGAAATTGATTAAGAAGTAATAACGAAAAACGACGAAGAAGAACAGTGAACAGGTACAAATTGTGTTATGCAATCCAAGATCATAATAAGTATATACGATATACTACTTGCTAAGAGAAGAGGCTGCCTCTGCGAATTTGACTACGCCACTGTGCTCGCACCTATGATTCCACATTCTCGATTGTCCAGGCCTGTCCGGTCTGTCCGTTCAACGCGTTGCGCATACAGAAACAGACGAGTCTTTTGTTTTGTATTTTTTTTTTTTTATGGCAAAAGCTTCGTTCTCTTGCAAAAATGTTGCAACGCGCAAACGAGCTCTGTGGATGGTTTTGGGCTGTTTGGCAGCTGCTAGTCAAGCAAGAAATTAATTTTGTTTCACCTGTTTTTAGCCACAAAATGTTTGCCCTATTTGGAGCACTTTGCGTGCTGCTGCTGCATGCCGCACTGGCCCCAGCTCAGGTAAGTTATTTTTTACTTATTTTTTGTATATATATGTATATCAAAGTAACTTAAATATAAGTTTGAACTCGAATTTCTTGTTTGTACTTTCGCAAGACCGCCCTTTCATATACCACAAGCACTACTTACAGACTTACTACAAGGCTAGGCAGTCATATGTGTGTGTGAGGTATTTGCAAACTTTGTGATTAAGCAAACTAACTACTATGGCTACTAAAAACTTCATTAACAACACTCGCTAAAGTTTGGCAGTCGAGCCCCACAAAAGCTATTTTTATTTTTAATTCTTTTGGCAATTGCTTCGTTTGTTTGTAAAACGCAAATATTTCAATTGCTGCACGCTCCTGCCTACAACAATTTTGTTTAATTTATCTACATGGATTTGGCCAACAGCAAACAGGCTAACAGCTCAAACAAATAGCAACAGACACACATTTTAATATTTTAAATTGGTGTTATATGCGTCAGATCTATTCATGGATTTGATGTCAATCCAGATTTTTGTTAACTCAAACAGCATAACAAATCAATTTTCATTTGAAGGCAATTAACAATTTAATGAACTTTATTTGTTAGGGTGAATAACTAACTTTGCTCTTTAATCGGACAAATAACACATAAACTAAAAATCAAATATTTAGCTCTTAACCGAAGGTTAATTAAATTTTCACAGAACAAATTGAGCTGCCGCATGAACTTTGCCAGAACTGAAGCGAAACTGATTGAAAATGCTGCAAAATGCTGTCTCAAAAACCCAAACGGCAAAACCAGAACAAACAAAAAATGGTGAAATTGCTGGTGTTGATTTTATTTGTGGTTTTCGTTGCACATATATTTTTAAATTGTAACGGCCACAAAAGTGGCAACCTCTTGATTTGCACAATTTGGCAGCAAAGTGCACTGTGCAATGTGTGTGTGCGGCTTGAAAGTGAAGAATGAAGAGTGAAGAGAAAAGTTTTGGTTAAGCGGTCGACTGCTGCTGCTGTTGGATTTTAGGCCCATTAAATTGTTGCGCAATGCACCGGCTATTAAATGTGGTAATGAAGAATTTAAGTATATAACGTGGTTGGCTATTCGTAACTCAAATGCCAAGCCCCAAGCCCGTAATTATATTTGAACATTAAAATGCTGCTGGTTACCCACACTTACCCCCCCTCTAGCCATATCATTAATCAACAAGCTTACAAGCTTGACTAGCAACTAGTTTGCTTTAATATTGTGGGTTCACGCTCTTTTCAACCTCTTGTTATATATCATTTTAATAACAGCGTACACCTTGAACTTTGCCCAGTGTCATCTGATATGACACACAGTGCAGGGTAATTTTTAACTAATTACGCATACGCCGCATTGTTCAAGCGTGCGCTTGCAACTGCGGCACAGATTTTTTTAGTGCAACAACACTTTTCCGCATAACAGCCATTTTGTCGCGCATCCTTTTAGTTTCAGAGAGGTGTTGCCACACCTTTTTGTATGTGTGTGTGGTTGTGTGTCGAGCTATCAACCCATCAAGAGCTAAGCTGAGACCAGGTGGCAAAAGGCCAAATGCACCAATAACGTGCCACGTTTTTGGTCGCATGGTAAAAGCTTGTTTACCGTCTGGCTTGGTTTTTTTCGTTCGTTCCTTTTTTTTTTTGTGACGATGTCGTATCTTAGCGTCTTTTTTTAGGTCTTGTTTGTCAGCTTTAGCTTGTTTTTTATGCACTGCCAAATTATTTTGTTCCTTGAAAAACAAGTTTTATTCACTATTTCTATCATAAAGCTTACCTCAATAAATTCGAAGGATTTTTTTAAACACCTTAATAATCCTTAATCTTCTTTTAGAGTATCTTAACTTCGTTGTACTTAAACAAAAAAACTGCTCGTTTTTAGTTCTGTTGTTGTTAGGAGAACGTTTGCTGTTGGTCTTGCCGGCAGCTGTAACCATTTTGGGCACTTAACTTTTTTGCAAAATCTTTTGCACTTTTAGGTTTTATTTCTATTTGCTTAGTTGGGGTCCTTAGCTTGCAGACGGCAGTTAAATTTAGATTGTAATCAACGCATGCATGAAATTTGAATTTGTTTCGGGAACCCAAAAAAAAAAAAAACCACTGGCTCTAAAATGTGGCAATTGTTTACAATTTGAAATTGAAATTTAGGATCCACTTAATGGGGTTTTCTGAAACGGGTTGCAGCACGAGCGATATTTTTTGCACCGGTTTTATATAAAGCATAGAAAATGACATGCAAATTTCTAAGCAGTCCCAAAAGTCTTTTGTGTTGTAAAAAGTTATTAGGGATCAAGAACAGCGCTACTTTAAACACTGTGACAGGTCGGCTGGTGAAATCTACAATGTTAACGTAAATTAGTTCAACATAATGTCGCATTGTTGTTTTTTGTGACTCCCTCTGATGTTTATCAGAAAGTTATGGCAGATTCGTGAATAGCGCAAATAAGCACACAGACCAGCAAAATTTGATAATGTAATTAAACTCGACCTCAGCAAATATTTAACAAACAAACAAAGCACAAAACGTTTTCAATCGTAAACAAATGCTTTTGAGTTGAACAAGAGTAGTTGAAACGGTTTTGAAACTAAATTTTCATTCATTTATGTTTATTAAAGTTGTCTTTGACTTTATTTTGAAAAGCATTTAAGATCGTTTCGTACTTTTCTTTAAGTTGATAGGATATTTGGGGTTGAAACAGTAACAAAACAAGCAACAATGAAAGTTTTCAAATATTTTTTATTAAATACAGAAATCTCTTAGCAAAGAAATACAAATCCTTATTTATATAAATATTTCTATATTATCAAATAAATATTATAATAATATACAAACAAAATTTAATCAGTAATTTGTTGCTCAAGATTTTACTATTTAACCTTAACTAGCTTACTTATTTAGTAGTTAATATACAAAAGCGAATACATTTTCACTTAATGCTCGTTTAATTTATTCACAAATTTAGATCACATGCATGTTAGTTAATATACAGTAATAAGCAAGTATGAGTAAATAAACTGCATATATTAATTATTAATTAAGCACTTATAACACAATGCCAATTAATCATAGGCGGCTTTGATGCCCGCCCACCAAAATGAGCTTTAAAAATTTAATAGCGAACATCAAAAATGGCAAAATCATTGATTGTAATTTCTCACAGCACACACACACACACACTTAAACGCCTCTTACGTGCATATCGTATTTAAAGCAGTGCTGATGGAGGGTGTGGAGATGCTAAGCGGGATAAGGAATGAATTTGACAAGCGACTTACGCCTGCAAAAACCAAACCACTTAGCGGTTGGGAGTGTGTGTTTGTTTGTTCAACACTGCATTTGCATCTCATTACGAGTAGATGCAACAGCAGCAGCAGAAGCATCCGCAACGCCAGCCAAGTTGTCGCAAACTATTAAATTTCTACGTGTAAAATTACGTAGTATGTTAAGTCTTTTGCTTTTTTGCATATTTCATGTTAATAAGCGCAACTCATGCTCTTAATAATGACATTTTTATAATTAAGTTAGTTGCTGTGTGTCGTCGCCCTAGACGAGCACAAAATTCCATGGCGTTGAACTTAATTAGCAATAAAAATAATTAAAAATGAAACACTGCAGCAAAGTTTCAAGAGAGGTAAACACTCAAAAGAAGAAGAGATTGCTCCCTAAGGACCCTTTAGCGGTCTATGTGTGGCGCTCCCCTGGGTGTGTCAGCCGGTCAAACCTATCCTTGTAGATTGCATAAGTAGTTACATACTTCTAACACAATCTCACTGTTCGACACCATAAATGACCAAAAGAAAGTGCAGTTGGTCGACTGTCGCATGCCTCTTGATACGCACTGTGGCATGCTGTTGGCCAACACCACCGCTGATTAGTATTGCTGCGCCACCATCTCCACCATTCTCATCCAGCGATGTTAGATCATAGGCATGCACTGCCGTTATCGTATAGCCATTAGTGTCCGTAGAGTTCTAGTTGAAAATAAGGCAAGTTAATTTTGGATTGAACTTTGCATGCTCAAAGACTTTTAGAACTAAAGTTTTCCTAGACAAAAAGTTAAAGTATAAAAGATTCTAAGAACTTACATGTTTCTATTAGTTTTAACTTTGTGGTTAAGAACACTTTGTTGTTCCTCTCACCCGTACTCAGCTTTTCATATTTTCACTTTGTTTTGATTTTTTTTTTCTGTTCGATAAGCGTATCGAAATCATTATCTTTATGAATGTGTATTTTTATTTACTTATCTATATGTCTCTCTCTCTCTCTCTCTCTCTCTCTCTCTCTTTCCGATATTTCTCTAACACTGTTAATACAATTTGTAAATCCCCGACAAACTTGTTCTATTTAATTTACATGTTGGTTTTCTTACCTTTAAATCAAAGACAACATCCTCAGCTCCATTTACATCAGCATTGTCAGCACGCGGAAGGTAAACATCTTGTGCGTGTAGGGTGCTAGCGTATTTGTTCACCTGTCCCCAGGTGACCGTGACACCATTCACACTCTGCAACTCCAGCAGAAGCATCAGGGGCATTAACACCATCAGCAGCAACAGGCTGGCACGCTTGTTGATAAGCGGCGTTATGTTTGTCACCATATCTTTGTCATGTGGGGCACAGTCAAAGTCTCACAGCCTCCAACACCTGTTTCTGTTTGACTTTCAGTTTCGTTGGCAGCAGCAAATATGCTTTTGAGCCTTCAAGCAACTTCAGTCGTTCGTCAAGTGTCAAACTCAAATGAGTTGCGACCAAAGTGGCCAAGTTAAATATTGTCGCTTTGACTAACAGGTGTGTTATCAGGTGTGTTATTTTGTTTTTGTTACTGTTCTTTAATTGTCTGGGCTGTTAGGTGCCTTGTTAGTATATTGCAATCTGCAATTCTCTGTTGTTTGCCTTACAGTTATATCACAATGCTCTTTTATGTTACTCACGAAGCAATTTTTCTAAGAATCCCACAGTTTAAGTATAAATTCATTTCCAAACTCACTCACGTTCTGGTTGCGACTGATGAGCGAACATTCGACTGGCGCTTATCAGCTTATCACTTGCAATGATATACAGTGTCGGACAGTACTAAAGCACCCTCTTAGACAATTTTTTTCATTTGGTATTTTTTTATGAAAACCAAAATGCTCATATAATGTGCTAGTATTTTTTATTTACTTATACAGTCGACCTCGGTTACGCAACCTCGTTACACCACTCCTCGATATTGCAACACCCAATTCTTAACATTGTTACTCTGTTACGCACTTAAATAAAATTACCTATTTACGCAACTTCCAAGAAATAGTTTAGTTCGGTTTACCATTTTTTTTCGTTCTTTTTGTTTTTTTACATGCTGCGAAATGATAATATGGAAATCATTGTACGGGTTTCTAAACAAGAGAGCGTATTTCCATTCTAAGAATTGTAAAAAGTACAGACCCGAATTCTCAATTTTTAAAAATAGTAAACATTGAAATTCTTGCTTTAACAAGTCTTTTCGATAAATTCAATTTAAGGTAAGCGAAGCATCTTTATTAAAAAGGTCTCGTGGCCACCAGAAATTCACCTCAGTTTCGCACCACCTCATTTTCGCAACTGGCCAATTTAATAGGTGCGTAACCGAGTCGTACTGTATATATCTTGCTTACTCAACAATTATCAATGAATTCTTGGACACATTTCTGTTCATATAACTGTAAAAGCTGAAGCATTCATATGAACTTATCGGTCGATATAAGCAGAAAAAAGTAAAAAACCTTAGTAAAGCTTCTCAGAAAACATCCCGAATAACATTTTCATTATGAACATTTTTTTACGTAAGAAAATTCCTGAAATAATGGTTCGAGTTCAGAGTGCTAGTATGGCAGTGGCTCATAAATAAGTTTATTAATTGAAAGCAATGAATAAGAGTTGAAGAAATTCGGTAGTGCCCTTAATTAGAAACAGCAGGAATTTTCAGTAAGTTGGCCTACTCCTGTCATTTTTTGAAACCGATTTAATTACAATTGATTAGCTAAGAGTATAATCCAAAATTGAATCAAAATTGATGCCAAAATAACTGAAACGAAAAAAATAAATTACTTTCAATATCTTTTACTAACAATACATTACTTTAGTGAAACTTTGTACCAAAAGAAAAAGTAAACTTAAACCATAAATTTAAAGTGGAATAAATAATATTTTGATTTATTGGCCAAACACTATTTTAGGCCTGTATTGTGGTTAGCAACTAATCGAAAACAATAAGGCAGGTGTTCGATTGAAACTTATTCGAATTTCGGTTTTTTATTAGAAAGTTACAAAAACCTAATATAAATTGATTGACGCTTTTGGTGAATCTGACACAGAAAAGGTGTCGAAGCTTTTGCAGTCTCAAATTATTATTTTGTGTAAAGGACTTGTGGCGTACCTGCGCTTTCATACGGTTTTGCTCGCCTAAAGTTTTTGTGCGGGCGGTCAACACAAAACTTAGACTATTTATCAAAACTGTATCCGGCCATCGGATGCCAAAAGTTTTTGGCGTCTCTACACAAAGAGAGTTTTTGTTTCAATAACATTAAGTATACGCAGCGTGTAACTAACTTTTGTTAACTCACTGCACCATTCTTATCTTTGTGTCTTACACTCTTCTTGTATTCCCTGTAGCTGATTACATTGAAAGATGGCAAGGTAGGCGTCAACTTTGCTGGCTATCATGCTGATGCCGGACTCGGTGGTTTGTTGACGGGCAACGCAGCCCACGGCGGACTCAGCGCCTCGGCGGGCACACCTTGGGGCTCGCGTGCCGCAGCTGGCCTCGGTGGCGGTCTTGATGGTAATTCGCCTCACTTAATCAATTGATTGATACACTTTGAATCAATCTTCCATGTTTATTTATAGGACGCACCGCTGGCGGCTTATATGCAGCAGCTCAGGCTAACGATGACGTTGGCGCCAGTGCAGTACTCGGCGGCAGCGTTGGCGAAGGTGGTTACATTGGCTCCGAGGCTCACAGACCTGGCAAGGTGTCTCTCTCCTCTTCCCAGCTGCATCCACAGCATGTCACCGCAGGCCCAGCAACTCTGGATAATCTGCCTGCATTGCCAACGCCAGCGCCCACTTATGTGCAAAAGGTTAAGCCACCGCACAAAAAGTATTCCCTGATTGCACCAAATGTAAGTATGAAATTTATTTGACTTTCGTTAGATTATTAAATGGAAGAAAAATCTAAGATTTGTCGAACTTGATTTTCCACAAAGAATAAGAATACTCAAGTCGGAGTTGCTAAAACTCAATTCAACTGTTTTGACTTGCAGTTACAACGTTTCTAATGTTGAGACAGCAGTACAACGTTTTCTATTGTACAACCATATTACATCAAGATTGTATTTTAGTACATATCTTTTGAGCGACTTTGTTCTCTATGTGTAGTAAAATCTTTGTAAGCGATGCTTTGTAGCAAATCTTTATTGTAGAATCTCATTATTTAACTATCCTAAAGAAAAAATACTTCATCAAAACATTGCTAAATAATGTTATACCTTCCAACTAAGTAAGTTAACTTCTTACAATAGCTTGTGACACAAATAAATTAGTCAACAGTCTCTCGATGGTTTTGTAGTATATTATTCAAGAAAACTTGATGCGTGCCTAGCCTAGGTCAAACAAAAAACAAACTTATACGATTGTGTGTCATGTGTCGAACTTAATTTGAGATTCAACCAAACAACAGAAACTAAATTGGAATGTGTGGTTGAGTTTGTGTGTGTGTTCGAATCGATCCTAATCTATGCATGTTAGTCCGACCTCAGCGCGGCGAGCCAAATCAATGAAAATCATGTTAGAAAAGCCGCATCGACAGCCGCCGACGTTGGACAGAGCAAACAAGAGTTGACGCCTCTAATTATTGTCAAACGACCACGCCTACGTGTGAAACGTCCACGAAAACAACGTCAGCGTACCGTTTACATAACGCAAGTGGTCAATGAGCAACAACATACGCAAGAGGAGCAGCAGAATGAGAAGGAGGCAAAGGCGAGTGTCCTGAAGGTAACAAACAGTCAACATATCAACGACAGCAGCACAAACAAAATGGACACCCACACACACACACACACACACACACACACACACTTACGGAAAACACCTCTACATCCGCTGTCAAACAAATGTCAGACAGACTCGAGCTATGTTAAAAATAGCTTGCAACTTCAACTAGCTGGATTTTTAGCTTTCGAATTGCTTTGTTTGCTTTTGGGGGTCAAAACATTTGACCACTTTAAAATGCTTTTGATTTATTTTTAAACATTTTGTGGGTGGTTCTGTGGCGTGCCAACTTGTTGAAACATGTTTTTCAATAGTTTTTCACTGCATGGAAATTTGATATTTTTTTAGTTTGCTTTGGTGGCAGTAAAATTAAATTATGTTTGACATTTATTTTTAGCATTTGTTTGGCTTTTGTTGGTTAGCCATGGCTTATATATATATTTCTGGCTGCCTGCTCAAATTTGCATAGCCAGCGGGAGATATTCCAACTAATATTTGTTCCTTTTTTTTTTTGACGCACGCCGCAGGCAACGCCGAAGAATGATGCAAAGGTGGTGCAACCGCACAAGTACGCAAAGGTTGCCGCCCAAAGGCCGCAACAGGGTGCCAGCAGCCATGTCATTGCACCACAGGCACAAAGCAACGTTGTTGGCAACGCACTTGATGTGAGTAAACCAAAACCAACTCCATACCATGTCCTTTGGCGTTTCACCTTTATTTGTTCGCTTCGTTTCGTTTGTTCATTCTTTATAGATTCCCATTGGCATTTTGCGCTCGCTGCAGACAAGCCTTGGTGGTTTGATTGGTGGCCAGCATGCTCCACAGTTTCCGGCGCAGCCCTTTCATAATTGAGTAAATATTATTCGCATTTGTACAGCGAATAGCGTTAACAATCAAAAGTCTTGTAATCAATAAAGCCAAATAAATGGTTAAAACAACAATGCTTTCTTTATATAGAAATGAATGGAAGTAAGCAATTCAAAAGTTCACAAAAAATAAGTAATTTTAAGACTACAATAACTTTGCTCAGAAGTAAACTTTTAAGCTCCAATAACTTGAATAAAACTTTATCGCTTCTTTTGGCACTTTTGTTAGAAGGTAAAATCAAGATTTATTCAAAAGCTTAGTGAATTTTTAAGTAAGTCTAGAATCACAAAAAGTTCCTTTTGATTTAGTAATTTGTTCGTTTAGTAACATTATAATTTAAATCCGTGTGTGAAAAGTCGGTTCAATTGGATAACGAAAATACAATTCTTGCTTTAAAATTACGTCTTTGGTGCTACGAATATATATATATACGAGTTGGTAAGTATATTTATGTATACTTGTACCAAATTTTTGCATCCTAAATGATAGAATAAAGTATTAAATTCAACTCCAATTTAATAAATAAAAATCATAAATATTTTCACTATTTATTGCAACTAACATTGAAAAGTTTCAAACTGTTTTCATTTTTGATGCGTCATTTCATTTTTGGTTTTGCTAAAAGGGTCATTGCATAAAGTTTAAAACCACAAAACTGTCAACAACACAACAACAACAATAACAGCAATACTTTAAATAGTTTCATCTACGCTCCAAGTTCAAATGGCCTGCGTGCTCCGCCTCGTTCCAGTATGCATATGTACATATGTGTATGTATGTATGTTGAACTGAAAAATATACGAATAGTCCAAGCACATATTGGCACGAGCGGGGAAATGCCAAACCGTTGGTCTTGTTTGCTTAGGAGCTGCTGCTGCTGTGTCGACCCTCAGACAAGATATGGCGGACAAAATAACACACACAAACACATGCACACACATACATTCATGTAGTGAATGTGAGTGAACGAAATATTTCACACTCTGCAACCACAGGCACTTGTACTAGGCGGTGCACGGCTAAGGGGACAGATGAAATTGGTAACGGTCCACACACACACATATGTATACAGAGATGCACACACATGCCACATTTTATATGCATAGTATATGCACGTATTGTGTAAATATGCTTATACACCTCGGGCTTTTGTGCTTTTTAGCCCCTTTGCCACACAAAATCGCCACTACATGAGTGCGAATGTCTGTGTGTGAACCTAAGTGTCAGCATCAGTTTTGGTTTGTAGCGTTAGGAATGCCCATGCAGCGGTTATTGTGGCTGCTCCTAGAATTTCTTAATTAATGTTACGCTCACAATTAATTGCCATTTAGTGCCGATTAAAGCGCTTTTCCGATGCCCGCTGCAAATTATGCCTTAGAAAATACAGCAACTAAGACTTAAAGAAATGTGGTTCAAGTCAAATAAAATTATATAAGGTTATAAATAAAATGAAATCAAATAGCATTCACATACATTTAGAGTTAGAGTCTGCACATAATTGCTTGACTCAAACGCTTCTGAGCCGGGTTAACAAACACAATTCACCATTTGTTTGACGGCCGGCGGCGCCGTATTACATTTTACGCACTTGCCTCACAAATTATATTTACAGTACATTGTGCACTGAGAAATATTGCGTGAAGAACACAAAATCAAACTGCAAACTTTGGTGTAAGTCAAGCTGTATATATATTATTTTTTGTGTATTTATACAGAAGTAATTTGTAATTTTAAAAATAAATAGGCAGTTGAAAATTTAAAAGGTTTTTCTAGAATTTTGGCAATGTTTTGTGATGGCAAGCGCGCTGTAAAATGTTTGGTCAAATATCAAAAAGGTATAAGCCAACTTGCACATGCACACAGCCTCATACATACACACGCACTGCTTTATTAATGTTACTTGCGCTGAAACGTAGGCAATTTCATATAAACTCGCACAACGTGGCGTATGCGTGTTTTCGTTGTTTCACGAACAAATTAAGTATGAAAAGTACAAGAGTTTAACATCTTCACTGAGCAACCGAAGTTGGTTTAGTTCAATAATTGTTATATTGATTTGCAGCTTATTGGCTTAAATTTAATATTTATGCAGCTTTTTGTTCAAACTGAATTCATTTCATGCACTGCTTGCCAGGTAGATTAATTACTGTGTCTTGCTTGATGCACTGTTGATTACTTCGACTTTAATACGTTTATAAATATGTCTGTATTTGATTTTACGATGAGCACCAGGCATTTGTAATTCACATGCTGCTTAAGAATACAGACAACTTATAATAGTTACCAATATTCAAGTGCCTTTAGGCGTTGTACACATATCTGCATGTAGTAGATGGTAGAACACACTGGCCTGGGTCTGCACTTATAAATATTCATTGCACAAGTTTGTTGAAAATTGAGTGCAAACAGGTAAACATAAATATTCATTTATATTCATTTATATACGTATACACACACACACACACAACAAACGCCCAGCCGTTGAAACTTTTCATAATAAGTTTTTCGTTTTTCATTTAAACTTACCTTGGCATTTCTCGTTTCTGCTTTAATCTTGAAAATTATAATTGCGTAAACATATATGTATGTATTTGACTAACGTATGTATATATTTCGTTGATTATTTACGCCTAAAGCATATCAACTAAGAGAGTTAAGTAAATTTGTAAATAATTGATAAGTCGACACCATTTAATTGAACCAATGTGATTGCAGTTAAGAGCTTTAAACTTTAAACTGTAGCCTTATGCAAATTCAGTTTGCACACAGCATGGATATAGATTTACCAACACCCACATCAACAACACTTCACACACACAGATACAGTCGACAAACAAAACAATGTGTGTACTGTTTGTACTTCCTGTGTGACATATTTTATGCAAATTGTCAGTACATGGAAATGTTAATGAAATTGCTTGGTGACAAGTTATACAAGTACCAAAAAAAAATAGGGAATGACATTGAAAACAAGCTTTTAATGGAGTACGTAAGTTCAAAAGTTTTCGGAAAATAAGTTATAAAGTTGGTTTTGCTATGAAGCTAATAGAATTTCAATGCTTCAGGTAGGCTACCTTATTCCTTTAGGGAAGTAAATAATTTCAAAAAATGACATAATCATATTTTAGTATCCTAAGAACCTAATTAATACTCTTAGTTTGACAAGAAAAGCATCTTGCTTAGCCAATACCTATTTAGTTAATATGTTTATGGCGTAGCACATAAAAACTGTCCTCATAAACACATGCTTGTTAATTGTATGCTAAGCACTTTTTCGGTCCCTTATAAAGACAAAAAAGAATGAAGAAAATACCCCTTTAGCGTAGGACAACAAACTTATGGGATTAGTAGCTTAAGTCTGAAAAGCAGGTATCATAAAAAACAAAGAAGCTAAAAATATGTTTATTCACAAAAATCCAAACACAAAAAAGTTGCTGAAATTAACTTTTTTTCACTTGTGGCCAGCCGGTAGGAATTTTTTATGTGTTTTTGTGGGCAATGATAGTGATGCATGTAAATCGGAGCTTTGTTTTGTTTCTTTTACACCGGCTTTGGCTACTCATGATAAGATGTAAAAAGTTTCCAACCGAACAACAGCAACAAAAGGTTTTCCTAAAAGATCCGAACTTTAAAAGGGAATGAAAAACTTTCACGGCGCATTTCACACGTTGAGCTGTGCATCGCGATGCTTTTATAAAATCATAAGTCTCCCGCAAAAAATAAAGTGCGGTTGGGGCCAAAATGACAAAAAAAAAAAAACCGAAACACAAGATGACTAACTGACTTTCGGTTTTGCCTTTCAATAAGGAAGCGGAAATGATGTTGGGTTGTCTTCGGCTTAGCCTTTGTTTGCCTCAACCTTTGAGCATTTGGTTGGCTTTCGTGATGAGCGATTGCAGTTGAAAATTTTTGAGCAGTCTTATTTTGTATGCTAAGTTACAGTGAATTCCTTTTTGGGGCACAAGGTCGAAACGCAACTTTCTGCTTTTAATGCCGACTCTCATTTATGAGATTTAGTTACTTTTTTTCTCTTATCCTGCTTTTCGTTTATCTTCGTTTTGACTTGTTACATTTTTATGGCTGCAGGAGTATAACTAATTTTGTTTAACGGCAAGGCGCTTTCTAGAAATTCATAAAGTCAATTAACTGAGAGGGCACCAGAGAAGACTACAGACTTAACTAAGCAAGATATAAATCAACTCGAGAATAAAGTACGATTCATTGCAAAGAAGCGCAGCTAATTATAAATTTAACAGCAGACATTAAAGTGTGTTTAATTAAAATTAAAAAAAAAATTGAACATGCAGCCTGTGTTCGCAGCCTGTGCTCATCGATTTTTTAGACGTTGTCACGTCAAAAAAAAAAATAGATTTCCTTATTTGCCAAAGTTATGCCAAATTGTATTCTTACATACTCAAAAACTCAATTTTTTTTCAATGCAGATATAACTACAAATAAGTTTAAAAACCTTGTTCTAGATTTAAATGCATGGTTAAGTATATCATTCACATGCATGTTAGTGCAGATAATTTAAGTTTTATTTTAAATACAGTTGAAACGTACTTAACTGTTACGTTACTCTTTTTCGCGTCTGAGGTCTCACTTTGCGTTTACGTAGTTTTGCTCTTCTTGCGTCAAAAGCTCATATTTGCGTTAACGTTACTCTATTTTGCGTTTCATCAATTTGCATTCACCTCAAAGTTTGTTTACAATTGTTGGCGTGCCGCATACTATTCAACTTAGTCGAGGAACAAATAAAGTTTCTATAGTTATTTAAAACGTGCTTAATACGTTCAAGAGTAGTATTAAATGACCAAGACGCTGGCACAAACACAAAGGCATTTGAAAAGCACGCGCAAAGTGCCCACACGTCGAATTGAAGGTGAAGGTGAACAGCGTGGAAATATGTTTTGCTTTGAATTCAAGTGCTTTCATTCGAGTGGCGAGCGAGCAGGCGAAAGGACACGCAAGAACGGGCGTCTTAATTTGAAAGTGGGATAAACTTGTGGTGCCCAAACAAACAATAAATCGTGTGCTTCTGTTCCGTGTGTGTTCGACGAAGTCAAATTCGAATAGGACTGGGACGGTTTTGGTTGTCTTTGACAAAAGTTTTTCCGTTTTCAACTGTTTTATTTTGCATTTGCAGTTTGAACGGCGCTGTCATGGAGGATTTTAACAGCATAAAGCCAAATAGTTCGGTTGTAAAGATAGCCGCTTGCCTAGAAAAGATCTACAATAAAATTGTCGAATCCAAAGAAAAGTTGCCAGAACACCAAATCAAGGAAATTGAGTTCCTCAAAGCCCAATGCAAGCACGACCACATGCAACTAAGCCTGATGAGCTGTCAGACCCTGGTGCGCCTGGTCGACGAGAGTGTCCTAGATGCTAACAGTGTACAAAACACGCTCCTGTCAATGCTGCCCAATGCGGGGTAAGTCTAAACACAAACATATACAGAATAGCACACATATGTTCAAAATAGGCTGGGCACTTCCGTTGAAAGGGCTGCCAAAGAAAGAGCGCAGGCAAATGCATTGGTATTATAGGTAAACACCCAAGCATAAATTATAGTTGTGTCTGCCAAAGCAATTTCACAATTGGTTGCGGTCTTTTATTTAAACCGCAAATTGGAGACTCAACTTGTGAGGCATTCAATGCCCATGCGCAGCTTATAAAGTTTCGCACTTCCGGTCTAATTAATTACCCAGCTACTTAGCCTGACAAGTGAGAAAAAGTCAGGAGATTTCATTTACACGCACTTTGACATTGACACGTGCCTTGTTGACTTATTGCCTTCTTATGCGTGAGCAATTTGCATAACTTCCTGCTGACCGCAATCCTGCTGCCCGCTGACATGAAAAAATTTGAATTTTATACGCAAAAACTACCAACAACAAAAGCAACGAAAACACAAAAATCTATTAGCCATTTCCGTAAAGCGAAACAGTTCCAAAAAACAAAAAAAATAATAATCAAAACATGCAAGGACAGAGTCTTGGCCTTGCTGCTGTAACTGTAACTGGCCATATAAGTATATTTAAATTACGCGCCCAAATGCCAGTCAAATATTTGATTTATGCATGAGTGAAAGAAACGTGCGGCATTGAACTTGAAATGTTTGTACAATTGAAGGACGCACCCACACAACAACAACAGCAAACTAAACAGCATGTAATACACAAATTAACCTTGATAAGCGATAAAGAGTCGCAAGTTGCAGGTGCAAGTAAAAAGAATTGCATATTAATTGACCCGTGCGCCAGAAGCTACAATTAAAGCAGGCAGCCAATGTATATGCCATGCAAAATAGCACTTATCGCGTCAAAGGCAAAACGATTTGATTGCAAAAAAGTAGAAGTTGCCTTTGCTGCTCCTTTTGATAGGTGTATGCGTGTATGCAACGGAAGTGGCAGCTAAAAGCTACTTAAACCCGTTCAAGCAATCAACTGATACCCAACCCCCTGCATAGAGTTTCGCTGCTTTGCTATTAATAGTCTAATTATGTCCTGCACGCACACCGTTTATTCAATGAAAACACAAGCTGGCAGTTTTTGGATTGAGGGTTTGAGTTCTTTTACTAATTATTCAAAGTTAAATACTATTTTATTATTGTCTTACAGTCCCATGCATTTTGCAATTATCACGGAGAGCATACTCGGCCTGCAACTGTTGAGTTTAAAACGCAAGACATCGCTGCTTAAGGATAAGGAATCATATCAGTGTCCATATGGCTTGAAGACGCAGCTGCATCCGTTGATATCGTTGCTCCAGCATTCAAGTGTCAATATGCATGATGTTAGCAACAAGATTATTGGCATCTGTCATCACCACGACAAAAAGTCAGAGATAGAGAGAGAAAAGTACTTTAAAAAGATATACAAAACTAACATGTTTTAATTGCAGCATCCGGGATTACAGCATCGAGTTTTTGCGACCTGTCTTCCTCTACATGCTCTGCAATCCGCAGACGCTGCAGGATGTCAAGCCCATTTGGACATGTTTACTTGGCCTGAGCCACAGTCAGCCAGAGGCGCGTGCCTTGATGCAGGAGCTGCTATCGTGGAGCAAGTTCAACAATGCCAACACCTGTTTGTGCACCAGCATTCTAGTCATTGAGGCCATCGATTACTTTCTGCAGCAGTCGGATCACGCCCAGTCTATCGATTTGTGCATATATCAGGCGCAGTTGATCAAGCAATTGGCCCAGTTTGGCATTGATCCACGTCCCAGTCTGCAATGCCTGTTGCGTGTGTTGCATGCCACACGAGAACATACACGCCATCATTACCATGTTCTGCTGGTTCTGCTTGCAGAATGCCTGCATATTTTGTCACCGTTTTATCTGGCGGATCTGTTGCGCATTATTGTGTTTGTGGTGGTGCAGGAGCGCTGTGGCCATGAATACATTCTGAACATGTGTCTGGACGGCATTATTCAGTGGATGTCTCAGACTGCATTCATACCCGCAGAGGGCCTGGCGCTAGCCCATCAAATTGTTGATCGTGTCCTCGAGCAGCAAAAGACGCCAGTTGAAGGCAACACTGACCTGGCAACGCGCATCTACACCAAGGATTTGCAGCCGGCCCATATGCGCAACTATCATCCGGATATAGCCATCGCCTTTGATCTGGCAAATCTGGTGGAGTCTTTCGATGCATCCGAAAACCAGGATGTCTTTGCTTTTGTCGATGCCCTGAACGTCAAAGCAAATACCGCCTTTTGCCAGCGATTGCATTTGTTTTTGCGTGCGCTTTTCCTATCTCGCGAACCGCCTGTCGATTGCTGGTTCAAGATCTACGAGGTCATTCTGCAGATCATCAAGGTGAATGAGAGCATTGCCTATGACTTTCTTATGACGTACATCTTTAAGCTTGCCCACGAACACAATCCGGAATTGCAACTGGAATTGCTGCGTGGCTTGGCTAGCTTTGCTGTTTCAAAGGTTCGTAAAGATGACATACTTATATGTATTGAAAAAACTGTTACCATTCATTATGTTGCTTTTGACAGGATAATGTGCCCATGATTTTGAATACCATTCGCAATCTATCAGCTGACAACGCCGTATTCTGCATCGATTTGTATCTGCGTCTGTGGCGTGTGGAGACACGCACTTATCCCTTTCTACTAAAGCAAATTGCACAACCGCTGCCGGACAATGATAAGCGCTGGGAAATGGAAATAACTAGGACACATGCCATGCGCGAAATCTGTCAGGAAAAGTAAGCAAAAATAAAAATATATGTTTAAGAATACCAACAATACTTATTTTCCATGTTTTACAGACCCACATTGCATGGCTCGGAGTTGCTGCCGCATTTGAGCAATACGCTAAGCAGCAGTACCGATGAGAAGGGCGATCTTGCCACATCCTTGGCGTTAGATGCAATTTATGCACTATGTGACAGTCATACAGTTAACATTGCATCCACGTGGCAAGCTTTGGGCAGCAAGTTTCGAAACGAACAGCGTCCACAGACACTAAAATCACTCTACCATTTGTTTGGACTGGTGCCGCTGCTGCAAACGCCAACGTTAGAATATGAGAAACTGGCGGATGATGCACTCGAGCAACTGTGGCAGGCAGTTAGCCGGCCAAATACGGATGCCACACAAGTGCGCCATGCACTTGTTGCTCTAAAAGCTTACGAGCCGGGCAACACTCTACTTTTGCGGCATATTCCGACACAGTTTTGCTTCGAGATTGTTGGTGGAGGAGGCACAGTGGGCGTAGCGCCTGGTGGTCGTGAGGTCGTCAACTTGCAGCAGGAGGAAGAGTCAATACCGGGTGAGGTATGGGTGCAGCTTTTGCAAAAGATACGTCCCGAATGCGGAGATGCGGCTGCTGATCTTGTGTCCCATTACATTGGCAATGAGATTAACGGCTTCCGCAGCGGTGTCTATCGCCTGCCTGAGGGTAAGCCGGAGCCGCGCAAGCTTGTGGGTTTTTTCGCAAATAGTCCACTCCGAGCCGTCAGCAATTACTTGGTGAATCAGTCGAGGTTTGGTGATTATGTGCCAGAACCCTATGCGGTTACCTATGCTTTACGTGCTTTATCCAAGAAATTTGCCAAGCCAATTCCACCGTTGGACTGGAGCTGCCTGACCAGCTTCTTTCACTTGTCGTTCGATGCACGTAAATACTGCATCATGTTGGCCAAAAATCAGGCACAGCACAGTGGAACTGCTCGTCGTTTACTGGAGAATTTCCTAGTCGATTTCGAACCCAACTGTTTTGAGGAGGATTTGCTGCTTTTGTTTTCCTTACTACCAGAGATTGCCAACAACGTAAGCTTGCAAATACTTAAGAACTTTGCTGAGAAAGTTTCTGTCTACTGCTTTAAAGAATCACAGCTTAATGACTTTGTTGAGGGTAAGAATTTGGAATCATTATGATATCGATGATAGCGATCTTGTACTTGCAGGTTGTCTTTTTGAAAAGTTCTTGGACAGTGTGAAGTATATCTATACGGACAAATGTGAGATACCGGAAGTGCTGGACGTTTTCACGCTTATTGTGGAACGTTACATGGACTCTATGAATCTGGATTCAAGATTATTTGAACGCTACACCGAAGTCGTTGCCGTGTTGCATCCCAATGCCATCGATGGCCTCACTACGCCCGCAAATTGGTGGGAAACACCTGTGGGTAAACTTAAGAAGGCAACCATCATACGCTGCTATCTAGTCCTATACAATGAGAAACTGCCTAATCCTTTAAAATGGTTAACTCCCATTATTGATGCATATGAACGTCGTGTGGAGGAACGTCCATTTTTCTATCGTCACCTCGCGACAACGCTGTATGCGTTTGGAAGCGATGAACACGCTTGCAATTGGATTATGGAAGTCTTTTTGGAGATTCAAATGCTGCTCGCCGAGGCTTCCAACAAAGAGAAACTCAATAGAGTTATATATATGCTTGATATTTTTATACTAGCAGTGGACGTACTGTCTGGCTGTGCGGTGCTTCTGGGCAGCGTAGATGTTGTTGCCACGGAGGACAAGGAGCGATTTGCCCTGTTCCCCGAGAGCTTGCAATTCCTATGTGATCACATTTTTTGGAAGGACCAAGAGGCTAAGGTAGCCGTATTCTCTAACGATACTCAATTATTTTGTTTATTATAATCATTCTTTCTCATTTCAGATATATGAATTCCTCTTTAATCTTTATAAGCACGCGTCCATACCAATAGCATATGCTGCCATATTTAAACAAGCAATAATTTGTTCACGTAACAAGCCTTACTTTGATAACAAAGGTGTTTGGACCAAATACGTAGGCCTGCGTAAATAATATAATTTTACAGAACAAAAGTGCACTTATTGTTCAAGTTAAAATTAACTTAAATCAAGTTCTATAGCGTTTTGAGAGAAGTTTGTTGACTTTATTAAATGAATTTTTATCACTATTCAAATTTCAATTAATGCAACTAGTGCTGTCAATCAGCTGTTTCTTTTCAACAAGGTGGCAACATTTAACATCGCATTGCCGCCACACTATTTCTACGATAGTATATCGAAATGATAATATCATTAATATCGATAGAGTATCAACAATCCTAAAGTATTGTAAACTGCAATATGTTTCTCTGGCAATTATATTAAATCTAAATTAATTGGTACGTGCAATCGTGATAAAAACTGCCGCGCGAGTGAATAAACGTGGCTTGCAACGAGCGTAAAGTGTCTTTAGCAGCCTGCTAAACGTGAATCCAACACAAAACGTAAACAATGGACGATATCAAGCTAGCAAAGGTATGTAGAAATATACTATGTAGTTAAATCAATGCCGGAATTCAAAAAATTGCGAAGGTATGCCTGTTTTTAGGGCCAGTTATCAATTTCGAGCACCTGTCCTAGTCTCCAGCTGTGTGAGTCATACACGGGAAAGCATGTATGTTTTATTTAAAATCGATGGTCAGGTGGAACCTTCTCCTCCCCTTCTAAAATCAGCAGCAGCCACAACAGTTTCACATTTGGCCTGGACGATTCCAACCCTTGCGCCACCCACTCGTTGGCTAGGGCCAAGGACGAGTCACTCTTGCTGGCCAAGTAACACAACTTACACCTGTTTCACAACATACGAACAAAGCTGTAAATCATGCGCATAAACTGAAACAAGGTATACTAACGCATGTAAATAAACCCAGTTTACAGTCCAGGTTTATTTTACGCTTGCTTTGCGTTCTATGTCACATCTTAGAATGTGTGTGTTTGTGTGGGTGTGAGTTTGTATGTACTTGACTGTGAACTGCGAAAACCTTATCGCGCATCAATAAAAGACCTCGCTCGCTACTGTTCTAACTGTTTCTGCCCAAACGCCCTTTTTTATTGGCACGTGAATGCCGCCGCACTTGAGATATATTGACCATAACATGAAGCAAATTGTTATTATATCTGTTATCTAATTTGCTATGCATTTTTCTATTCGTGAAGAAATTGTTAAATTCTTAGTACACACAAAAGTAACCAGCCCTGTGATATGATAAGATCTCTGTAAGAAGAAAACCTAAAAATGTTTTCAATTTTAAAATCGGATTTAAATATAAATGTAAATGTATAAATATAAAAGTATAACTTCAAATACTTTTCGTGGTTTAAAAAAAAGGTCAGCATATATTAATTATATTGTATGTGTAGGTTATTATTTTATTCAACATGAGATTTTCCTGGATCATCTTAAACATTAATAACTAACTTTACCATTCTGTTGTGCTCAGCACTGTCTGAGAGAATTTCCCTCTAGTGTAAATTTCCCCGACACAATTGCCTCGTAGCATGCTTTTAAGCGCGCGCCTTTAACAGTCGTCATAGAGTTTCAGACGAAGTCGGTTCATTCTCGCAATATAAAACGACTTTCGTTGTTCGTTTCTTGCTCCACACAATTATTCAGCAATAACAAAATGCACATATAAATGTACATATGTACATAAATAAATGTGTAGTGGTAAATGTAGCGAAGTGTTTGTGTTTGTATAGAATGGCCAAAAGTGAAAGTAGTATTCACGTGATTTGATATAAATGCCCACCCACAAAAATAAAGAGCTGCTGACGTTAGTTGGGTCCTCCTCACGCTGCTGGCTGTGTTTTTGATGTTGATTTAAAATCAATAAAACCGTTAACTAAGAGCAAACAGTATCAGATAGAATTTATTTTTTTGGCAGTGCATTAGTGACAATGGATTTTGCTAGATTCATGAATAAATTCAACGATATCGAACGTCAACTTTCGCCAACATCGGCACTCCGTCTGAGCTTTGATAATATATCGCCTGAGTCGGAGGAGCCGCCGGATGGTAAACGGCTATGGGGTATGCCAGTGCCTCCATTTGTCTCTGATAAGGTCGTCTCCTGGATCGAAGAGGAGTTCAACGAAGCGCCTGTTTACTACAATGGCAACAGTGTCCTCAAAAAGGTATAACCTCATCAGCAAGCACCAATTAATTCCCTTTGTTTCATTATGCAAAAAAGTAATCAAAAGAAATCAAGCTTATTTTGCCACATTTTTCCTTTCCTTTGGAAGCGTTTGCCCGGCGGCAGCTTTGTGCTTCCGAAATTTATGCAAATTATGGCCAATGGCCGGCGAAATATGTTGTGAGTTTCCCCAAACGATGTATTTTATGTAGGTCGACTATCAGGACTTTAACAGCAACAATCGATGTGCCATTCCTTTTCCTGAATCATGCCTTATTGCGTCAACACTTCTTTCATCCTGCCAGCAATTGCCTGTCGTAAATTTCTCATTACAAATTGTTGTTGTTGGATGGTTTATTAAATGTGGTTTATTAAATGTGGTTTGTACTCTAGAGAATGTGGCCTTAACTTAAATTGCATTTTCTGACGTGGCCAATTGACATTAAATAAATTATTGTAGTACAATAAAATTAAGTATTCTTAAGCCGTTTATTGATAGAACTTTAAACTAAAATAGTTTTTTAAAGAGTTCCTAAAATTTACAAAACTACTACTTTATAGCTTAACTTTATTTTCAAAACTTCTCTTACTCGTATTAAAAGTTATTATATCAAAGTCAATCAAAAAAACCTCCCACTTGATGAGTTTTCAGTGACATTAGCTGAGCCCGAGAAGCTGACGCTGCAGGTTCTTTGTATTCAGTGTGGAATGACGGCATAAAGAATCAGCTATGTAAATTAAATATACTTGAATAGCGAATCCATTTCTTGATACACAAGGATGTATTATCCTGTTAGATGCAATCAATCTGGAATTCAACGTAGCCATTGCGGTTTATTTGTGCTCTGCGTTTAACTCATCCGCTGGGGAAATTCCGTGAATGTCACAAAGATAAAAAGAATCTCTCTGCAATTCAATTCTGATTCATCTTATTTACAATTCAAAAAGCGTTTAAATTGGATTTTGTATGCAATAAAGAATGATCAGATTAGCTTATAAAACTTATAAAAACAGGAATACATTTATTTAAATGTTTTTATTGTTTATACATTCAAAATTACCCGTGTATAAAAGATAATTTTATTATCATTTAAGTTAAGTTGTTGAAAGATACTTTCAATTTCAGTTTTGCTTTCAACTCCTGGCCAACAAAGAACAATTTTTGGTTGGGTGGTTAGTTGAGTTGGCTTTGCAGTCATAGGACACAAATTTTACAAAAGGCTGCTGACGTCAGCGAACGGTTCGAGTGCAAAACGTGCAAAAATCATTTCATTTACCTTTGGTTTTATGTATTTAAATATTTTTCAAAGTCTTTTTAAACTTTTTCTATTTCTTACAGGTGGAAAATGTACGCATGATTGATCGCTACAACACCAAAAATCCCACAGTTGGCACTTTGTATCTGACGGCCACACATTTAATATTCGTGGAGCCCGACAGCAACAAGGAGACCTGGGTAAGTTTGTAGTACCATCCTCACACTTTCTACACTCCCACGCGCCCCTTGTTACATCATCAATTATTTTATGGCCAGCTCGATTTCGTTCTTCTTTGCTTGCCAAGTTCAAGCAAAAATATATTCTTCCATTCCATTGCTTTTGTTTTGTATTATATATACGTGTGTGATTGTGCTCTGACTTTTAAGCAACTGGCATGCTTTTATTTCGGCATTGTCAGTATGCGTTTGTAGTTGTGTGTGTTTTGTGTTTATGTATCCTGTTCTCGCCTAACCACAAAAGTATGCTACAAAAAATATATATATAGTAGACCGCAGAGACATGACATTATTTTGCATTGCGCTGACATGCTTCGAATAACATGTTGCGTTTTCGCCACTGTGCGATGCCAACATACATTATTGTACTCTAAATTTATGCAATTTTAATATTGCCAGTCCTAATCTATGATTTATTTATAAAGCACATATATTATTAAGTATTAATTTCAATTGGAAGAGTTCAACATATTCCCTATCTCTTTTTTTACATTAACTTAATTAAAATTTCGTAAATGCAGGAACTTTTTAAAGAAAGAAACTTTTGCAAGTACATATTGCATAAGAATAACAAATACTTTATTTTGCATATGCATATGTAGTATAGTATTCATACGAACTTCAAAAGGATGAAAAGTGCCTCCTAGCTGGTTGCTTAAAGCTTTTTTTTTAATTTTTCTTTCCATAAACTTTATGAGAAAAGTAGCAAGTGGGTACTCGTAAACGAGGAAACTTCAACAGCGGCAACGTGTCCAAACGTGTGCACTTGACGCACACGCTTGTGGCCAACCCGCTCGTTAAACATTTCAAGCCAAAAACTGAAACCTGCTTGGTTTTTAAAGCATTTGTCATAATACCTAGGAACTAAAATATACATTTATGTATGTGTACTTCTGTGTGCCTTATTGTTTGACAGCTAGCTGCATTTCCGCTACTTTAATAAACAGCGAGAAAAAGAGAAATGAGAAAGTTTTGTGTGCTTGTGTGCAAATAATCCTTTACTTAGCTGAGCTTCTCAAGGCTCTTTTAAGAGCAGTAAACTTATGATGTGGCTGTAAGGTTAATTAAAATGTATGTGTTTCTTGCATGGTTGGTTATTTTCTTCTTTTCTTTTTCATTAAATATATTCAACCAGACCACGCACCAGCAGTAAATACTTGCTTACGCCCCGTTGCATAAACACAAATTAAGGTGCTATGTTAGCATTATTTTAGTGTGTAGAACGCGAAACATGCATTTTCATTTGAATTAATCCTCAGTTAATAAACTAAAACAACAATCACAATTGTCGCACCAAGGAGAGCGATAGAAGAGGTGGGAAATAAAACTACACAACGCAATGCAAATTCACACAGCCATTGTATGAAATGTGCTTTGGGGACTGCTAACTGAATGACAGACAGAAGCAAACAAATTGCTGCTAAGCGCCTGCTTTTCAATTTAAACTTATGCACAATTGACTTTGCCAGTGAAAGAGATGTTTAGTTCGTGACAGGAAAAACTAAAAAATATTATAATATCATAGTACTTTATGTTAATTTTAGTTATACGGAAATTTAAAACTACATATTTCATTTTAAATAATCAGCAATTAAATTCTTAAAAGATTTTATTTTTACTTAGATTTAATAAACTTATCTCAAAACTCTATTCATAAAATAATATTTCAAAACATTTTGCCCTGTTAATTTGTTTCCTTTGATTTTGTATCCTAATTATTTGCAGATTAGAATGCCACTAGCTTTTCAGCTCTACCGTTGCATTTATAAAATTCTATTGAAATTCTCTACTGTGGCTTTATAATATACAATACCGTTGACATATGACCTTTAATCCGCCAGCCGCTAACCGTATTACAATTTTAGTTTGCGCTCTCGGTATTTGTTTTTGCTGCTCATCTGGCCATAGCGTTTTTAATTGCTTTGCCATAATTATATTAATTATGCACTTCTGGGACTGCACTCGTTCGTCAGATGTGCGACAAGTGGCAGCCAGAGAGCCAACAAACCAAAAATGAGCATATCAACATCGCATTCGAGTCTTTGGCTAAGTTGCTAACTAAAAAAAAATAGGGCACTCGTGTGTTCGCTGCTCGTTGTCAATTAAGTAGCAGAAGAAGAAGAAGGCAGAAATAGAGAGAGAGAGAGAGATGCCTGCAAATATCGATTTTAGTTTGCTATGTAAAAGTTTAATCCCCTTCGGTCATTTAAGTTATCAACTGACCGCATCAAAGTTGAGTGATTATGAGTGGAGAGATTGTCATTTAAGTTGCTAAGTGTAATAGTGTTTCCTTCCTTCTTTCGATTGAAGATTCTACACATGCACATTGCCAGTATAGAGAAGCTTCCATTAAGCACAACTGGTTCACCGCTTTTGATACGCTGCAAGACATTTCTGTCCGTGACATTTGTCATTCCCAAGGACTCTGAGTGCCACGATGTCTACACTTCACTTATCAAACTCTTTCAGCCGGGTAAGTAAACCAAATAAACAGTTCCTTCCTGTATCATTATAATCAAGTCTCAATCTTGCAGTATCCATCAATAAGTTGTACTGCTTTAACTATCAACCGGCCAAGGATGATTTTCCCAAGAATGCTGGCTGGGATTTTTTCAAGTTGGATGCCGAGTTTAAGCATTTGTTGGTGCCTAACGACAACTGGACACTGTGCTCCATGAACGAGAAGTACGAACTATGCGATACATATCCACGTCAGATCTATGTGCCCAAGGAGGCAACCACATTGATGCTGATAAGTAGTTCACGTTTTCGCTCCAAGGGTCGACTGCCCGTATTGACCTATTTGCACAATAACAAGGTTAAAACTGCAATATTCTAACAGCTAAAAGCATTTAAACCCATACTTTTACCAACACTCCACAGGCATCTATATGTCGCTGCAGTCAGCCACTGTCGGGCTTCAGTGCACGCTGTCTGGAGGATGAGCAAATGCTGGAGGCCATACGCAAAACAAATCCCAATACCGACTACATGTTCGTTGTCGATACGCGACCACGCGTAAGTATTCCCATAAAAGGAGATTGCAAAACTATGTAAATATAACAAACGAACAACAATCTTGTCTATAGATCAATGCCATGGCCAATCGTGCCGCCGGCAAGGGCTATGAAAACGAGGCCTTTTACGAGAACATCAAGTTTCATTTCCTGGGCATTGAGAACATTCATGTACAGCGTGCTAGCCTGCAAAAGGTTTTGGAGGCCTGCGAACAAAAGTCACCAACAATGAGCGCATTTCTTAATGCCTTAGAATCATCGGGCTGGCTAAAACACATTCGCTCCATATTGGACACGTCTAGGTAAGCAAACACGTATACTAAATCTACCTATTTTTGTATATAGCTTTATTCATTTTCTAACAGTTTCATTGCAAATGCTGTCGATAAAGCCGTTTCTGTGGTTGTCCATTGCTCGGATGGTTGGGATCGCACAGCGCAAGTTTGTTCGCTGGCACAGTTGATGCTGAATCCGTACTATCGCACAATTAAGGGCTTTCAGGCGCTCATCGAGAAGGATTGGCTGGCGTTTGGGCACAAATTCAGTGAGCGTTGTGGTCACATACAGACAGATGCACGCGAGGTGTCGCCAATATTTACGCAATTCCTTGACTGCACCTGGCAGTTGATGTCGCAACGCAGCGAATCCTTTGAGTTCAACGAGCGCTTTCTGCTTATTTTACATGATCATGTGCATTCGTGCCAGTTTGGCACTTTTGTGGGCAATTGCGAGAAAGATCGCCTGGACCTTAAGCTGGCGGAACGCACATTCTCGTTGTGGGGCTATATGGCCAATCATTTAAACGAGTATATTAATCCGCTGTACAAACCCAATGTGGATGAATCGATCAAAGCCAATCTGGCGCCACAGTGCATTAAGTAAGCTGTGGAAATCTTTATCCGTTTAAAACTCTTACTTAGTGATGTATATTTTTATAGATTCTGGCGTGGAATGTATAGTCGTTTTGAGAGCGGAATTCATCCACGCGAGCCGCTAGGTGATTTGCTGCTGGACAGCAAGGAGCATTGCAATTCGCTGGAGGATCATGTACAGCACTTGACCAAACGCATTGCCAGCTTCAAAAATTACATTTCTAAGTCGGCCAAGAAGCTTCAGGATGCCACCACAACAACAACCACCAAAGTTACCAAGGAGGCGATACCCAACGAAATCAATGACAACAAGTAAATATCTGTAAAACCTTTTATTGAGACAAACAATTCATATACATCCGTGCAGGTACAATTATGATAAGAAGCTGAGCGAGTTGTCTGCTGCTGATGATGATCATCCGCTTAAGGCCAACAATATGTCATTTGCCAATCTGTCGTTAAATGCCGAACTGACCAGCCCGCAAGCTTTGACCGAGGAGATCTCATCCGTGGCACTGGATTGGAAGTCCATGCGGAACGTAACCACCTGCTCCTGCTCCACACCCTTCGATCAGTTTAGCAAAAAGGTGAGGTGAAATCATAAACAACCGAAACAAATCAAATCATTTAATCGCCTTTCACTTTGCAGACCCATTGTTGGCGTTGCGGAGAAATCTTCTGTGAGCGTTGCATCGATAAGAGCGTTGCGTTGCCTGGACACGATAGTGGCAAACCGGTGCCTGTATGTCGTGGCTGCTTCCGACAGATGCAAAAGCAGAGTCCTTAAGCCCAAATTCTAGTGTAATACTACTAAACAGTTGTTAATTGTTGAGCATGTGACATGAAGTGAATGTAGACAACGAGAAATTGAGTGGACGTGCTTGTTTCAGGGTGTGTTCTTGTGGCATGAGATCATATACAAATATTGCATACAGATAAAGATATATATGTATACATATAAAATAATATTATATTTATTGTTGCATTTGTAGTTGTAGCTACTTAAAAGCATATTAGCGTGCTAGCTATGCATCGCTTCCAGCGCATTGTCGTCTCTCACAACCTAACCTGGTTTTAAAATAAGTCATGCACAAAGTTATTGTTGGATTTTTAAACTTTTTTTTAATTCTTTGCCTGTTTCAAACACTCCATATCGATTAATATCTATCGACGTCAATTTCATCCAAATACAATTCGAATTTGAAAATGCATAAAGTTGGCATTTTTGTTTAATATCTTAACTAGCGGTTAAAACATATAAATCTTAATGTTTTGACGGCAAGCATTCCATACTCAATTACATATTACTATAATTGAAATTTGGAAACGATCTTTTGCCTTGTTATCCATTTTAAATACACAAATGTATACTTAAATGACATTTACCACTATCAGAAAATTGCATGGATATAGTAAAGTTATAAATAAATAAATAATAATGTGTACTACAGACATATAATTCGCTTTTCAAGCCGTGAATTTACTGTGCAACAATGTTTGATCAAAATAGAATAAAAAGAAACATATTTATTCAATAATTATCCAATGTTCTTAGCTTGACTATTGCAGTACACTTTAATATGCCTTTGTATTAGGAATCTGTGAATCAGAAACAAGAGTGTATAAATTCTAATATCCAATATCTGGCTTGATGCGCAAAATAACGGGAACACTGGTGCATGGCAAAATGGCAACCTCGGTGACAACAGCGCTAACTAGTTCGGGTGGTGTTATATCATAGCTAAGATTAAGTGGGGTTAGTCGGTTCTTTGTTTGCCATTTGTTAAGGCAACACTTTCCATTCATGACCAATTGATTGGGATCGCACAGCTCATTGTAGACAATAGCATCAGTCTGGAAACGCTCACTGAACTTGTGCGTCTCACAGCAGACCAGAACGGGCACATTGTGCGCATTGGCAACGAGGGCAACTTGAGCTGTGCCCGTACGTGCCATAACATATCCGTTAGCTAGCAACGCATGCGCTCCGAGCATCACTTTAGTTGCCTCCGGCATAACGTAGCCAATGGCATTGATTAGCACATAGGTGCAGGGTATGCGCAGGGCGTGAAGACGACGCAGCATCTCCTGACCCTCGCAAAATGGTCGCGAGTCAACGACAATAACACGAAAAGCCACCTGCCGTCTTTTAGCCTCCTCGCAGATATACTGAATGAGCGAGGAGCAGGCAAACGTCAACAGCACATCGCCGTCAGTGATCTTTTCTTGCATTGAGCTGCTAATTGCTTGGGCCGCTTTGCCAATCTGATTCTCTATGTAGGTGTCTATAAAGTGTGTGAGTAGCTCTTTTAGCTGCAATATCAAAAAACAAGTTGTTTAAATAATTGATTGCACTAAGTTATTCTCTTTGGTTTCTTACCTCCGTTTCGGGTTTATCTGCTGGCAGCTGTGTCAACTGGTTTTTAAACTGCTTGTATGCATTAAAGACGGATACGGCCAGCGGTCGACACTTGTGTAAATGATCCACATGATGCTTGACAGCCACATCGAGACTGCGACCAAACTCCTTCTTCGCTGGCGTCTCAAAGTCGTGCACCACCTGTCGCAAGGCGTGCAGAAAGGCAATGCAACGTGCATTTGAGCCAACAACAGTTCGCTCCGCATACTGAACACCCAGGCGAGCCATGCTGGGATGTACGTTTGGATCGTTTATAAATAAACTGGCATCCTTGTCAGCGCTAACCAAATGATTAAACAGCTTCACTTTGCACTCTCGTTCGTTGGACTTAAACGTTGACGATTTTGCTGGTGACTTCGATGGTGATTCACTATCATGTTTGGGTTCGATTACAGGCAATGCAGTTACTTTTGGGGCTGCCTTGGCGCTATTTGCAACAACCTTAGCAGCTGCTTGTGACGACGTTTGGGGTGCTTTTCCTTTAGTTTGTCCCAGTGCCTTGGCTGCGCGCTGCGCCTCCTGAATGGCACGTCGCTCCGCCTTGCTAAGAGCTGGTTTTTTCTGCAAGTGTGATTTACATGATTTGAAACGTTATTAGAATCTACAAGGACTTGTTTGCTTACGTTTTCTTGCTCTGCCGATGATGCAGCTCCTGTTGCAGAATCAGCAGCAACAGTTTCGTTGCCTGTAGTCTTGGGTGCAATATGCAGGCTATTTAATTGCTGCGCCGCTGCATCCACGTTATTTGGTTTGGCTGTCTTGGCTGCTTGCTTGGCTGCCTTTTTAGCCTCGCGCTCAGCTTTAATTTGCTCGCGCGTCTTTTCGCCAGTTTCCGCTGCAGTGGAGATCGATGAGGAAACGGTTACATTTGTGGGTGTGGCGGATGCAGCTAACTTCAGTTGTCCGATATTATTATTATCTTTTGAAGTTGTTGTTGTTGTAGTCGTTAGTTTTTTTGTTATGGTCGTTTGCTCAACTTCGGTGATGATAGTCGTCCCTGGAGTGTTGGTTGGCTTCAGTTTCTTGGACTGTTTCGCCAGTTTCTTTGCTTCGCGCTCAGCCATAACTTGCTCGCGGCTTTTCTCTGCTACCAGTGCATTTGGCTGTTGGTGACTGTTTGCTTTTTGCATTGCACTGCCGCTTTGTGCGTTAATTTCGTTATGTTCTAATCGGTTTCGTTTGTTTCTGGGCCGATTGCGTTGGCGTTGTTTCTTTTGCTTGGATGCTGAAAAGGTCGATGAATCCTGAAAGGTTTTATCAGTATATATTATTGTATGCAAAAACAAGTTTATTAAGCATGTCATTGAAAACTAATTATTGTGTGTGAAGGTTTACGTTAGTGAGCCTGAAAATATACCTGACCACTGGTTACAACCATTCTGATGGCTTGAAAAGACAAAGTGTGAGCATTTTAATGTTAAAGGGATCTTAAAGCATTAGCAATGCAGGATCTTCTGTTTTGAGACTTCTTTTTATTTACCTTGTGTATATTTTGATGCAATACGGCTTTACGAAAGTTTGCTCACGATGGCAAAATCTAGCAGCTGCTTTCTGAATGCTGCCACATTTTAAATCAAAATATTTGCATCCCTGTAGGTCAACACTGTGAATGTCAAATACACGTTGATACAAGTGAATGGCTTACTGAATAGCAAGGTTATCTTCACTATTTACAATGCTATGAACAAAAATTTATTTCACGTTTTTAATCCTTTATTTGACCATTCAATATTAATGTGAAGCCACATGAAGCTTCGAAATGTAGATGCAAAATTTAACAACTAAATCAATGACAGCACCTGCTGAGCCAACAGATTAATGGTGTTCAGCATGTTCCTTCGCTTGGCTGGCAGCCCAGGCCTTCTTGTTTTCGGGCGAATTGGCTGCAAGAATAAAAAAACACATTATTGCAGTCATAATGCAGACAATAGCGGATCAATGAAGGTTTACTTACCCAACTTGCTAATCTTGTAGAAAACGGGCACACAAGCGACTGCTGCAATGAAGTAGTAGCGCCAGATCCATTGATTCTTAATGTAGTGCTTGATTGGGAACTGGGCAATTTTAGCCGAGAAGGTGTATGGATATCTCATCGGGCGTCCAGCGGGTTTCTCAGCAACTACTTTATCGGCCATGGTTGTGATTTGTTTCCTGTAAATTTTATAAATTTCCAAATTATGAAAATTATGTAATTTGCGTTGCGAATGCCGCAGTTACGTACCTCTGCAAGACGGCGAAAATCCACAATATTTCAATGTAGTGCACCAGCCCTGGTAAGACGTGAAGTTGGTTGCGACGTTAAGAGCTGCCAACTTTTGTTGTGTGATATTAAATTCAAAACATTTGTTAAACATATGTGACAAGTGGATTTAATTATGATTTTTTAAATATGTATTAAACTTTGTTGTATAGCTTCGGTTTGTAGCGCTAAGGCCTGCTTGGATGTATTTTGGTTATGCTTGCAAAAGAATGGCAATTTTTTTATCAACGGTCAGGATGTATTTTGGTTATGCTTGCAAAAGAATGGCAATATTTTTTGTCAATCAACGGTCACATTGTTAGCCATTCTCTAGTGCCGGCGCAAAACAGAGTTTAATTTTTAGTTTTGTTGTTTCCGAATAAAAGTGAATAAAAATTCTTTTACAATGATATTTTGTAAGCATTAAAATTGTAACTATGCATGCTAGATGTTTTTAACACATATGCGTTTGCTCGGTAAGCCGTAACCGCCAGGACTTAAAATCTAAACGTTTACCGCCCAACACGCCAAAAAAAACACGTGAAACCAAAAATAACAAATCCATCTATACTGCCATGCCAGGGAATTTTGAGTTTGATGAACTTGATTTTCTGCTCAACCAAACAGAGGCACAGCCATATAATGTTGCCACCGACAAAAAAGAAAAATCGGCGAAAAAGCAACGTAGGCTTGCCGAAAAAATTGCCGACATCGATACGCTACGGCAGCAGCTGCAAGAACTGCAGCGAACAGCGAGCGAAGTAACCGAGATTTATAAACGAGAGAAACAGCAACGCATCGATCTCGAAATCCGTATGACTGATGACAGCAAGCAAATTGCGGATTTAAAGCGGGAACTAGAGCAATCGCTGATGAAAATTGAGGTTCAGGAGGCAAATCAAAAAGTCAAGTATTTGCCTGTGCAGGCCGAGGATTTGGTACGCCTGTTTATTCAGCGCATTGTTCGCGGTACAGCTGCTGGCGTTGTAACACGGAACGAGCGCGTTATGATTGCGCAGCTAGAGGAGTTTTGCCGCTTGGCTAAAATACACATACCTAATTTCGAGAGTCCCCAAAAGAATCGATCAAAAGGGAAGCAGCTGCAGCCGCCGGATTTGATGTTCAACAAACCAGAAATGTGCTCCATTGCCGTACAAACTGAACATGTGATAGCTCATGCTATGCCGGAATTGTGTTCGATTGGTGTACAAACGGAAAAATTATCCAAACGAGATATTGGCATTCAGCACAAGAATATGACAACAACGCGTGGCACGACAACAGCCACATTGATACAATTGAACGATGTAGGCACATCCTTTCCAGAGCCAAAGTCTGCCCTAAATGCTCAACAAATCTTGGATGAAATTCTCTGCTGGCAAATAAAACCACTGAGTCCCATCCATGATCTTCAAATAGCAACAACAATGAGCAAGGGCACATGCACCGATCTATGCAATGTGCATCGAGCAGTTGATTTTCTGCCCGAGCTGCCGGCACAATTGAAAAGTTCGCTTTCAAGGCCGCCGTCGCGTGCCAATTTCGACACAGTCAAGGATGAGAACGCGATGCCAACCGATACGAGCAGCTATTGTCAACACATTGCCAAAGATCTGCTAAGCTCTCTGCCACATAATCAAAACTGTTTGGCCAAGTTGCCGCCGCAAGTCTTTGAGGAGATATGGCAGGTTATGGGTAAAATGGTATTCGTTGCACTTCAGAGTCGTCCCACGAATAACGAAAGCCAGGCTGATTTTGACAGCTGGTTCAATGCTCTTTACGAAAGCTCACTAAACCAGTCGATAAATGTGGCGTGCAACAGCAGCACCAGCATTAACAATACAATGGGTAAGCGTATTTTACTAAGTTTTCAGTACAACCAACTAAACAATAGTTTTGCAGATGCAAACGTTTCGTGCATTGATGTTGGCACGGGTTTCATAAAGGAGTCGACACCACCCTTGTCTCCAAAAATTGGCTTAGAACTGACACCAATAAGGCTGAAACCGCAACCAAAGATCAGTCGAGAGAAGAAATCAAATGAAAAGATGAATAATAAACAAACAACATTGATGCAGGAGCAGCAGCAGCCACCTGAAACTGCTGTTCATTTCCTAAGCAACTTAAATGCCTTCAACAAGCCCAACTGTGATATATTTGATATTGAACTGGATGAAGAGGAGCGTCAATTACTAGAACTGATGTCGCCAAACGCAACTAAATTACAGAAAACAGCATCAACTATTGATTGCGAGCAAATTTCTCTGTTGTCACCGGATCCATCAATCGCAGATAGCTTGCAACTTGATGATTTAGAGAAATATCTTTCAGTCAACGACATTGGTTATGCAACAGATGACAGTTGTCGTACACCGGCTGCGGCTGATGATTGGGAGCAAAGTTGTTCACAAAGCACTGGCACTTCCTCACCAAATTCTATGGTTTCAGTGCCAGACATTGGTTTCTCTCCTATTAGTTGTGAAGGTGTTGCTACAACCTTGAAAATCAACAAGCAGCAGCTGCTACCTTCTTTGTTTGGTAATGTTGCAGATTCAGAGAATGAAGAAGAACAGTCCATGCAAATAGGGACTGACGGCGAAGAATCAATCTCTTCTGAACCTTCCGAATTGGTCATTGATGCGGCTAGTTCGCAGAACCTTTCCGAAGATGAAAACCTGCCATATACGCAAGAATTTATATCACAGAACCAAACTACCAATAATCCAATGTCAAAAGTTCTGGATGAGCCACCTGCTAGTGCTAACAAACGCAAGCGAAAGACAAGCTCCTCCTCAAGCCAGTCTGAGCCGGCTATAAAACGTTTCACGCGTTTCCAAGCCAAGCAGCAGCTATTACTGGAAGCAGGCAATCAGGAACAAACAGAGCTCAATGTGAATGTAGAATTGGAGCCAATTTGTATTTATGCTTCATCTCCCTTGTCACCGATAGCCACCAACAGCTGCGAAGAGAGCAATAGCGAGCCCATCGAAATACCATTGGAGACGCCCCTCGGAAGTCATGGTCAGGGGACACAAACAGGGCTTATACACATTTTGATTAAATCGATAAAGGATCAATCCAAAAAACGTGGCAGACGAAAGAAGATACAGCAAAAAAACATTGAACAATTAGAGCAGTTCCAAAAGAATATCATCGAATTTTTGGAGCACTCGACACCATTAGAACGGACGTGTGCTCGGCTTCTAAACACAGATGATGGTGTAAATGTTGTTATTGATGCTATTATCAAAGCATATAGCAAAATCACAGATAACAGTGAGCTTGTAGGACTGCTAAGTGCGCTGCAGCCTTGTAAGCTCAAGGGACGCTTACTCATAGACCGTCTGTTGAAACGATTGGAGCTGCTTATGTTCAAAACGAATGAACGACCGAACACGGAATTGGCTTACAAATATGTTCGATTGTATTTGCGGTTAATAGATGTGCAGGCAAGCATTGCTCAACCACTGGAAAGTTATGTTAATCCGGCTCGCTTACTACTGGCCAAGATACTGTATCACTACAGATGGGATATGGAGCTGCTGGTGATGGAGGTGCTTAATTATTTTCCAACGGTGCTGCCTTCCCGAGAGGAACGTGCCTATAATCATGACGATCCTTTAATTACGGTCATCAAGCATACTCTCATGGTGCACAAATATGAAGTCTCGGATCCCAATGGACCCCAACGTGCGCTGATCACCAAACTTCGCTTCGAATATCACTTTCAGCCATTTGAGCCCAATAGGCTGCTGGTGGCTGCAAACCTGGTTGAGAAACTTAAAGCTGGACGCGTTCGTGACCTTTCCTACGCCTTTGCACTGTTCTGCAAATCCAATCCAGCTCAATTCGTTATCAAGGATGTGCTCGAGAAACGGCTGCTGCCGCTGGCCGACAGCTTTTGTGATTTGTGCACTGTGATCAAAACGTATGATGAGCGAATGGAGTGCGTGCTACAGAGCATATCGATGATTGTCAAACAGTTACCGCTTGCCCACAGTGCGGAAATTTCAATTTATATAGCGCTATTCCAGCGGGTGCTTATTGCGGTGCCACGCTCTCAGGTGCAACAGGCAGCAGTTCAAGCCATTCTGCGCACACAACGTTTTGGCTTCGGGTTTGCCTTGGAAGCCCTCCGAAGCTACAAGCCCAACTATCCGCTTACGTGCATGACACGTGCGATGATGCGCAGTTTTGCCGAGCGACGAACGAAGCATCAGTTTAGCTCTGGTCCAAAAATTTAATTGATAATTGGTATGAATTGTATCTATTTATTTGTGTATGTATTATACGAGAGTGTATAGATTTAATTGAATTAAACTAAATGCCTTTGCAATTGATATCTTTACAACTTTGAGCTTACAGCTAAAATTAATTTAAATGAAACGAAAAAGGATAAACACATTAAATGTAGAAATGATTGCACGATTAAATGGAAAACAAAATAGCGTGGAGTGTGATAAAGTTTGTGTCGAACGAGCAACAGATTAAATAGCAATAATTTCAAATTTACAATAGTTTTTGACTGTACAATAACAAGCGGGGATATAATGTTAACCAAATCAAAATTTCCTTTAACCGCTAACAACACATCAGCAACAACTTGTGGCTAAGTAGAGGTAAGGTACTTTTTGTGAACTTGGGCTAAACGTTTAGCTTTGATTTGTAATAGTCTAAAAGCGTTACATTGCAAGGCTGCCACCAGTTGTTGCCATCAAGTACCAACAGCTCTTGCTAGATCAGTTTGTTAAGCTGCAAAAATAATTGGTATTGAATATGCATATATTGTGAAAATTGATTGGACATACTATGGAGCGACGCTGGTGTTCCTTTTCGAGGGCAACCTGTGCCTGTTGTGGCGAGAACTTAAGCACCGCCGATATGACTTTCACCAAAGTTTCGTTGTTCGTATTGCCGGTTAAATACTGCAAAATTGTTTGCGTTTTAATTTTGGATGAGATAACGCATGCTATTACTGCCTTACCTGGAACATAATGTTGCGCAGATACTCGAATTCTGTGTTGGCGGGAACACTATCGCTATGCTGCATGGATACCTGCAAAGCAGAAGACATAAGGATTTAGTAATTCTAGCAGTGATTGAGTCTAACTATGTCACTTACCAATGTTTCATCCAATTGCCGCGATAGCTTTGCATTCTGCAGCTTCAAACGCTCATTGGATTGTTCGAGTATGAGAAAGTTTTCACACTTTTGTTCGAGAAACAGATTACGATTTGTCACATCCTGCACCTCACTCATGATATCCTTAAGTTTTGCCTCTAGCAATGCTTTCTCATCGCTGGCCACCGCCTGCTGAACGCTCTTGGGCGCCAAACTGGCCAGAAGTTGTTGTGCCTGGATGCCAGCACGCAACGTTTCCAGTTCGGTGATGCGTTCCATCATTTCCTTGTTGTTTGACTGCAGCTCATCGATTTCCTGTTGCAAATTGGATTGCTCACCATTACTCTTGTGCTTGAGGTCCTCTAGTTCACGTTGCAGCTGCTCATTGAGGCTGCGCAAATGCTCTGAATCGTTGGGCAGAGTTGCGGTTGCTGACGTCTGCAACTGTTTTTGTTCCAGCTTCAGCTCCTGCTCATTCCTTTTATTGTTTAGTTGCTCCTCGAGGCTGAGACAACGTTCTTCGGTTTTCGTTAGTTCAGCTTGCCGTTCCTGCAACTGTTGCTGCATTTGCATTAGCTCTTTTTGCACTGCATCATTTTGTTCGCTAACGAACCTTGCATGCTCGCTTTGGCGCGTCAACTCAAGCGTTTGCTCCTCCAGCTTTGATTTTAGTTGCGCTGTTTCCGTCTTGAGTGCATTGCTAATGGCGTCCTTTTCAGCAAGTTGGCTGTCATGCTGCAGCACCTGATCCTGCAAAACATAAAGCTCGCATTGGAGAGACTTCAATTTTTCGCCGCTGTCGCCATGATTGGCTAATGCTAGCGAAAGTTCTGCCTCCAGTTGTTTGGTATGCTTGTTTAGATATTCGTTTTCCAACTGAAGTTGCTCATAGTCAGTTTTCGTGCGCTCCAATCCGTTTGAAGTCTTCAAGGTTTCGATTTCGCGCTGCAGCGCATCGTTTGCCTCTTGCAGACGCTCCACGTCTCCATTTGCTGCAGTGCAGCGTGCCTGCAGAGTTGTCAGCTGCGTGGCATGGGCAGCATTAACCGTTTGAGCCTTATCCAGATTAGCTTGCTCCATCTCCTTGAGTGATTCCAATTGCTGGCGCAGATTGTGTACAGTTGACTGCAACGTAGCAAGCTGCTCAGTTTTGGCCTCTAGCTCAACAGAGCGTTCTGTCTGATCCTGGAGTTGCTGTTGCAGTTCGTGTCCTCGTTCGCGCACTTCTTCCAATTGCTGCTGTGCCTGATCCAAGTCCAGCTGCAAGCTATTTGCCTGCTGTTCTAAGGCTGCCTTAGCTTCTTGAATGCATTTGAGTTCGTCCTTAGCAACGAGATTTTCTTTTTCGTAGGCATCGCATTTATCCTGCAGTGTGCGATGATCATGCTCCATGATCTCCTGCGCATTCTGTAGCTTGGAATGTTCATCGAGCACCTGTTGCATTTTACCTTGTAATTTGATTAGCTCGGCCTGCTGTTTCTCCAAATGATTGTTTTGTTCCTGCAGCAGACAATTGTGCTCGGCCAATTTGCTATTCTCACTCTCAATCTCAACCATTCGTGCTGTCGATAATTCACCTTGAGCATCGTTTTGTTGCTGTTGCTCCTGCAATGCCCCAATGTGTGTTTCCAGCTGTCGCTTTTCACTTTCGAGTTGGGTTTGAGCCGCCTGCACATCCTGCAAATGTGTCTGCATCGTTCTGATCTCGTCAAGAATAACTGTGACACGTTCCTGCAGTTCCTGTTTTTCATTGCGCAACTCCTCAACCTTTGCAGCTTCCAACTTGAGCTTTTCCAAGCTGACAGCCTGCTCGCTGTGTTTTGCTTGCAGTTGCTCGTGTTGCTTTTTAAGCTTATTTAGTTTGCCGGCTCCGGTTTTCAGTTCCTTTTCCTTAGCCTGAGCAGCAGCAAGTTTCTCGTTAAGTGTTTCAATCTGCTGTCTTAAGTTTGCTATTGTCTCTGATTCATTATTTGTGCTGCTAGCGATTTGATCGCTAAGGGATTGCAGCTCACGCTGTAGTTTAAGCGTCTGTTCCTCGGCAGCTGTCTTTTCTACGGTTAGTACAGATACTATTTCATGTTCCTGTTCCAGAGTCTTTTCAGTTTCCAGCACCCGTTGTTCCTGCTCTCTTAAACTTGTCCTAACATCTTCCAGCTGACTTTGCAGCTCCTCCAGCGACGACTCGTTTTGTTGGTAGCGTTGGACAATTTCATTTAGCTGATTATTCTGTAAATGCAAATCCTGCAAACTCTGTTCGCTGTCCGTTTTAAGTGTCTGTAGCTGTTTTGTTAGAGCATCCACTTGTTGCTCCTTTTCCGTATGCTCTAATTTCAGGCTGTTTAGTTGTTGCTCTGTTTCCAATAATTTATTATTCGCTTCCTGTTTGGCATCTTGCAGTTGTCTTAATTGCTCCTTTATTTCATCAGCTTGTGTTTTGCTACTGTTTGAGGTTTCTAACTCAGCTTGAAGCTGTTTAAGCGTCTTTTGCAACTGTCGCACTTCGTTTTCCTTCTGCTGCTCCTTTTCCGTTTGCTCTAATCTCAGTGTGTTTAGTTGTCGCTCCATTGCATGTAGTTTGGCTTCAGCTTCTAGTTTGGCATTTTGCAGTTGCTCCCTGAAATCCCCAGCTTGCGTTTCACGGCTGTTTGCCAGTTCCAAGTCGGCTTCCAGCTGCTTTAATTTTTCAACCAGTTGTTGGTGTTTGTCTTCATTTTGCTTCAGCTTCGACAAAGTTTTCGTAAGTTCAGACGTCAGTTCATGCTCCTTTTTCGTTTGCTCATTAAGTTGCTGTTCCATTGAAGCAAGTTTGGCTTCTGCTTCCTGTTTGGCATTTAGCAGTTGCTTTAGTTGCTCCTTGACATCCTCTGACTGAGTTTCACGTGTGTTTGCCTGTTCCAAGTCAGCTTCGAGCTGTTTTAACTGCTCCTGCAGTTGTTTAACTTCCTTTTCTCTACTAGCCAACTCCGAATCGAATTTCTTTTGTTGAGCTACCATATCTCCTCTCAGCGTGCTTAGAATATGTTCTGTTGCAATAAGCTTAGCGTCCACTTCCTGTTTGTCACTCTGTAGTTTCTTCAGTTGCTCCTTGATGTCCACCGTTTGCGCTTCTTTTGCGTTAGCAATGTCCAGCTCAATTTCGAGCTGCTTTACATTCTCCTGCAACTGGCGTACTTCAGCTTCTTTGTGCTCCAGCTCCGTGTGTATTGCTTGCTTTGTCTGTGCCAGCAGCAGCACATTTTCCTCTTCTTGTTTGCGCAACGCAGCAATTGTGGTGTTGGCCTCCTCGTTGTGTTTTTTTATCTCCATCAGCTGTGATTCCTGCTCGGTCAGCAATTGTCGTAGTTGCGCCAGCTCGTTGTCTGTCTCCCGGGTTGGCTGACTTCCATTTACTGTGGGTGCTGCCTCTGTCGTTGTCTTTATTATTGGCTCCTCGAGATCAATCAGCTTGTCAGCTGAATTTGACTGGCCACGCTCTAGTGCGGCTGACACATTGTCTGGATTCTCGCCAAGCAACTTTAGTTTGGTTTGATAGGCCTGCATTTTGCAGCTCATGTCATCCATTTCGATGCGTAGTGCTTCCTCCAGATGCGCTTTTGCCTGTTGCTCCAACGTGCATTGTTCTCGCAGCTCGCTGATGCGACGAAGAGCCTTATCCTGAGTCTCCACGAGCACGGACTAAGGTCAAAATTTAAATATTAGCTGCGAATCTTTTGACTTTGAAAGATGACCCTGTATGTCATACCCTCGCCTTGCTGCTGTCACGCTCCAGTTCCTTGTACTTCTTCGCAAGATCTGTATACCGGCAGCGATATTTGTGATAGCGATCAAGTGATTTCTTGTAAGCATCGTACAGCTGATCCTTGGAAATCACATCCAAGCGTGCCGTCGATGCAGAGTCATCAAATTCACTGCTAGTCTCATCCAAGTCCGACTGCAAGTGATACATCTAGATAAGGGGATGTAATTGATGGGTGATAAACTGAGTGATAAATATGTGGCATTTACGAGTTTTCACGCACTTACCGCTGGCGCATCATATGTGGGCAGGCGGAACGATACATCGCTCGCCATGGACGAGTTTGATAGTTTGCGGGTGCGTGGTATTGCACCACTTCCTCCCATGCCATTTAATGACTGGGTCGAGGTACGACCGCCGCGCGGCAACTTCTGTATGTGGTAAGGAGAGTTTTGTGGCGTATCTTAAGAAAATATTGAAATGTAAATAATCACTAATAAGATAACAAAACGATTGAACTACAAACATTACCCTCTTCGGTGATGCTAAAGAAATTCTCCGGTGTGCCGGTATCGGTATTTTCCGAACTGTTTGGTGTTGTTGTCGTAGACGATGAGCTCACGGCGGCCTACAATAAAAGCAAACCGATAAAGTTGTTTCGCACTTACATATGTATGTACGTGCATGTGTTTGTCAAAATCAGTGTGACTGTATGTGTGAGAATGGGGTAAGGGTGTGGGCCAGTCTGTTACAAATAGGTCATATTGAACGGTTTTAACATATTGCATTGCTTCACTGTAACGCATTCCCTTACTCCCTTAAAACAAACAAGCTCACAAACACACACATACGCACGGTCTGGACACTGCTTTTGCTTGTGTGGGTATGTTTTCGTTAATTTGCATTTTTTTTTTCGTTTCTTGCCTGGGCTGCATTTGCAAATTGTTGAAATTTGGACGGCGACGCTTTCACTTCTTCGATGAGCTTATTTTTCAGATTGGCAAACATTATTGGGCAGTTAATGCGCTTGTTTTTTACTGCGTTGACTACTTAATTTAGGCACAATTGAATTTACATAAAAAAACATCTAATATAAATAAATACGTGTCTGCAGCTATCACTCCAATTGCCACTTTTCTCAAACGGTGCGATGTGGCAACATGGGTCACATGTATTTTTGGTATTTTTTTTACTTTGCCTTTGTTTCGTTGACGGAGCAGGGTCTGTCTAAAAAAACAGAAACGGTTTAAAAGTCAGCCATAAATTTAAAATGTATTTCGCATTTTTAAATAAAAGCTTTTTAAGCTTTATATTGAAGCTTGGTTTGCCAACTGGCTAAATTGCACTTTAAGCATACCTGTTGTGTTTCGAATTCGAGGGGTAACCATAAAAACTCCCCTAATATTTCCAGCTATACAAAAAGAGGTGATGAGCCTACCCCGACTACAAACCATTTTAAATTAATTCCATATACAGGCAAAGCTGTCAAAACTTTAAAAACACAAAACTTTAAAACTTAAACACTTTAATTAACACTCACAGCTATAACACAAAAAAAGCTTTTTACCTCTCTTCTTTATGGCAAATTGACTGTTTCAACTAAACGAATATGATATTAAATAATTTTACTTGTATGCGGGGACTAAGTGAGTTAAGTGCAACTGCTCTGTTTATGATGATCACCTGCATGAGCAGCATTGTCAACAATATCAATGGTAACATCAATGGACATCTTATATCAAGTGTGCAATACGGATTGGCAAACATTGCGATAATGCACATCTTTGGATTTATATCGGGCGCCCATGCAAATCCTTGCGTATCAATCGCTTGCTTCTTTCTTGGCTACATTGGCTTTAAGATTATGATTCTCTATGTTGCCTGCCAGATGGCAGGAGCAGCATTCGGTTACTTTCTACTACTGATAATGCTACCCAAAACCATTTTGGACAGTTTCCAGCAGGGCATTGGCATTGTGGAGCCCATGAAGGGCCTCTCCTACCTACAGACTTCGTACATTGAGGGTTTCTTTACAGCGGTCTTAGTTTTGGCTTGGTGTGCTCTTTGGGATGTCCGCAGCGGTCGATTCCTCGACTCGGTCACACTACGCATGGGCTGCTTAGTGACTGCATGCAATTTGGCTGGCGTAAGTTTAAGCAAACTAAACTGTTGTTATTATTGTATAAGCCAAAAATTTGTTAAACACTTGTTTAGGGCAAGCTGACTGGCACAACTATGAATCCGGCAAGGATACTTATACCCACACTATACAAGGGCAATCCGAAAAGTGTTCTGCTGCAGCTGAGTGGACAACTTTTGGCCTCCGTCATTGTGCCTCTAATTTGGCAATCTGCCTATACCCAGCCACTTCGGCAGGAGAAACAAAGAGAGAGGCCCCTATCTGAACTAAATCAAACCCCATAAGAATAATGCTTGTTCAATTAAATAGATGCATATAAACTCATGTTATACAATGCATATTGTCCACTCATTGTGATCATTTATCAGCAATCAGTTGGGACCCCTGCCAGGTCTAATTTAATTGCAGGGGCTCTGCTACTGAGGTCATCTAGCAAACAAGTAAGTTGGTACGGGGATTAGAGTACAGCTTAATATGTGATAAGTGTCTTAGCTCGTGTAAGATAAATTTAGGTGTTCCTCAGTCTGTTTTTAGAGAGATGCCTTCTTACTATCTCCATTGATAATACAACTAATTAAAAGTAATTTATGTTCAGCAAGTAATTGTAATAGCTACCTAAACAGATAACAACTGAAATGTGCCGTCGATGAAAGTTGTCTTTATTATTATCAAGTTAAACATGTTTATTGAAAACATGTAGAAATATGGCAAGGGCAATTCGCCAAATCAAAAAGAATTCCATTTAATTTCGAAACATGTCTCACAAAATTTCACAGCTGTTTTTACCTTATTGCCAAACAAAACATATTTGTTATATATATAAACATATCTGATTTATCATTAATTCACAAGCACTTTTAATCTATGGACTTACACTACTTTACACTTTATAAATTTATATAGCTTTTAGTTTATAAATGAGAGATATTTTCTATGGTTGCGTTTCGTTGGATTGGATATGTTTTTCGCAATCATTGGACTGGCGTCGGAAGATATGCTTGTAGACAAGTGACATGAATAATGCTGCCGCCATGGGTCCCACCCAGTAGACCCAATGATTCTCCCAAACATTATTCCATAAGGCTGGCGCAAAGGAACGTGCCGGATTCATGCTGGCGCCCGTAAACTGGCCCTAAACAGAAGGAAACCAAATTAAAATTAAAAACGCAAGCACAAGATGGAAAAGTTTACTTACCGCAGTAATGGATAAGCACGAAATGGCCAAACCAAAACGTATACCAACCGAATCCTGAGATTTGGCATTGCGTGGATCCCAAACGCCGCAACAAATGGTGATAAGGACACAGGTGATAAGGAACTCGATGAGAACAGCCTGCCAAACGCCAATTCCGTTGGCAACTGTAGTCAAACAAACGCCCATTGGAGTTTCCGAGCTGCAGATAGCATCACTGGGCAGCGATGCCTTCAACAATCCATAGCCAATAAAGGCGCCAACCATTTGAGCCACAAAGTATGCCAGAGCCATGGGCAACGATATCATATTATAAACATAGCTAGCAAGTGTCACTGCCGGATTGAGATGAGCACCCGAGACACAACCGAAGCATTGGATACAGATGAGCACTACGAAGCCAAAGTTTAAGGCACACTGCAAATGGGAGTTCACGAAATCCGTTGTCTTTACACAGCCCATGCAGCCCAGGAACATCAGAATGGCTGTCGCTGTCAGTTCGCCAAAGATAATGCATATCTTGTCCAAAATAACACCTCTGCAAAAAGAAAACCGGATGAGATTTTATACTTGGCATAATTTTAGTAAACAACAGCTTACACCTGGCTTTTGTTCAGGTTTTGTTCGGTCATAATGAGAGCAGCGTATATTAATAATAATCGCAAAAAAAAGCAGGAGAAACAACAACGTTTTAAGCGAACGCACAGCGCGCAACTGAATTGAGCAAGCGTCTTTAAATCCGAAACGGATATCAAAGTAAGAAAGAGAATGAAAGAGTGTAGCGCGGCGTTGCCGCTAGCTGATAAGCTTTGCCACTCGACCCATTCAAAGCTACTTCTTGCTACTTGGCACTCCCTCAGAAGGCTTCAAATTGTTGCCGGCCATTGGACGCACTGACTTTGAATTGAAACTAATCTTTAACAATGGCTGTTATCACTGTTATCAAAACGTTAAAGCCAATTATCAGCTGACGCTCTTGCACTTGTATATGCGTATTTATTATTGCCTGGCTAGCCATCAAAGTACTCAATCCATAAATGTTTGGCGATTTAAATCGGGTCAAATATGGTTAGGGTATTAGAAAAATGTTCTTTACATCATAGTAGTAAAAACAAATGATTTTATTTAAAATTTATATATATTTTTAGATAAGATAAGTTTATTTTCTTTAAAAAACTTGGAATGCACTTGTAAAAAGAATTTGATTAAATACTAATTTTAATCAAAAAATATATTTTACAATCAGTAAGAAAGGTTCAAGTGGCAAGTTGCTCGCATGGGCTTCACCCAACAAATATATGAAAACGTTTTTAAAGATTTTATTTCACTGGTAAAGTGAACGATTGCTTGTTTCAATTAGAAAATAATACATTAGTCAAGTTAAGATTAATTTCAAGTGTTATTTTAGTTATCTAGTATGTGAAAAAAAAACAATCAGTCGGTTTCATATGAGTTGCTATCGAAACGATTTCAAGCTCTTAAAGTTAATAGATATGAATCGACTAGCTGCCAAATCAAGTGGCTGTTAAGTAATATTGTACAACAGTTAAGACAGAGCATTTATAGTTCGTTATACGGCGCTTGTTTAGGCAACACTCAATTATAAAGTAGCACGAAAACAAATAAATTATTACCAGGGGGACTGTCGTAATCGATAAGCCATTCATTAGTAATACCTGAAGAATTTTGTTGCACCAAAAACTTATTATGAATGATTCCAAGTACTACAAGAGAGCATTCTTATCGAGGGGTGTGTTTTTTGAGATCAATATAGGCCGGAGAAATAATAATTCGCTTGTGTATCGCAATGCACAACTGTTTTTTAATTGCACATTGGAAAAATGATTGAGATAATACCTTGGCGGAAGCTGTCAGTGTTTTAAGCCCGAAATAAACCTTCTTTAAATCTTTTCCTATCTCCGTGATTGACATTTCAACCTAATATTGAACAAAAAACTATTTTTTTAAATGGTTTTTTTATTATTCTTAAACTATACTTAAATTAATCAGGTAATTGTGGATACAGCAAAAGCTAAAGTTTATCAACAAATTGTATTTTAGCATTTGAGTTTTGAAGCTCGTATTCTTCTGTAGGATGACCCTTAAAAAAGAGTCGATAGATGATGGAAGTAACGGCGGCACCCGCAAGTGGACCCACCCAATAAATCCAATGGTCTTGCCACGAATCATTCCACACAGCTGGTCCCAGAGAACGTGTTGGATTCATGCTGGCGCCAGTAAAAAGGCCCTGTACAAAAGAAAGCTCAATTTACTAAAGAATCAACATAAAACTATGTAAGTCAATACTAACCGCTGCCAAGTTAAGACACGAAATTGTTAGACCAAAGCGTATTGGCACTGAATCCTTGAGCTGGGCATTTCGAGGATCCCACACGGAGCAGGCAACCATAACCAAACAACTTGTGATTAAAAACTCAATAAAGACACCTTGCAACACAGATATATCATCATTTAACACTGTGACACAAACACCAGCTGGATTATTCACACTGACAATGGCATTGTGGGGCAGCACAGCCGTGAGCAAGCCATAGCCAATGAGAGCTCCAGCCACTTGGGCAACCAAATATGCAATTGACATGTACCAATTCAGTGCGCCATAGATAAAAGCAGCCAGCGTTATAGCCGGATTGAGATGAGCGCCAGAAATTGAACCAAATGCCTGTATGGCAATCATAATGGCGAAACCAAAATTCAAGCTCAGCTCGAAATGGCTGTTTAAGAACTGCGGAGACGTCACACAGCCCATGCAGGCAACAAATATGAATGTAGCCGTTCCCACAAGTTCACCAAAAAAGGCAGCCAAACGTGATCGATGCTCCGATCGCATCTTTAGATATCTCCAGCTGAATGCGCTGCTCATCCTTGACTACTGCTCCAGTATGTTGACCAAAACAAACTGAGTTGACTGACTTCGGTTTGGGTTCGACCGGTGCAAAATTTCGACTTGCAATTGACCATAATCAATCAATATGAATTATAAAACCTTAATTCTAATAATTATGTGTGTTTATTTTACTTAGATATAAATTGGTTAGGCGCCTGTACGCCTCTTTTGGTATTGTCATCGTCTAGTCGAGCGCAAAATAGTAAATAATTAATCATAATTAGAAGACAGTCACAATATTGAATAATTTTTCTGGTCACCTTCTTGCAAATGAATCGCTTATCTTATCTTTCATTCAGTGATGAATTTTAACGCTTGCATATATTATGGCACCAGGCTTTGGTCAAATACACATTCTCTCTACCGCAAAGCCCGCTAAGTTTATTTGATTAATTACTCTGTAAAGCTAAATGGCAAAATGCTGGCCTACTTTCAGGCGCACCGCTCATTGCTAGAACATCCGATAGGCTTTTTCAAGTGCATTAGCCTCGTTTAAATTGGATTTATGACCTAGTTAAATGCACTGTGTCTTACGTGTAGAGGTTCAAAAACGTTCACTATTAACAAGTATTACATTTGTACCTTCTGGTTGATAGTAAAAGCATTTATGTCGATTTCCTTCTACAGAGAATTACAAATTTGTAAATATATTTTAATTTCAAATGTTGTTCCAAGGTTTTTACCTATCGATATCATTTATAGAGATAAGTCATAAATGACCGATATAATAAAAATAACTTTATGTAATTAGTATTTATTCAACGTGTAAGTTCAAGAACCTATTACTTATATCAGATAATGAAGTCGATTTATAAATAGAGCTACAATTATCTGATTGTTTGTCATTTAACTTATCTTATTTAAAAGTTAAGTTCGTGGATTCATGTCACACGTTTCTGTATCGAGTTTGTCTCTTACCTAAAAAAATCTGCATACTTTTGATTGATATGTTTTGTGATTGATGACTTTGTGTTGTTTAAGAACAAGAATGCTTCCTACATCGAGTTCTGCTCTTTTAAAGCAAGTATAGTTGAAGTAAAAACAGTTTGTGAGCTAGAAAAAAATTTAATTTGTTCTTTATTAAGCGAAGCTTTGTATTATACTTGTACAACAAATGCATTAATATAAAATTCGTTCATAGTGCTCATAGTTAGCTTACAACTAGATTTGATTGGTTATTAAGTATTGATTTTTCTGCCCCTTCAACTGAATACAGTTAAGAGCATGTGTTGTGTGTGTGTGTGTGTGTGATATATGTATGTCTATGGGAGCTGCACATCCTCAAGTTGACGCATTTTCTCATCTGACATTATCTGTGCCTCAACAACCTCACGCCGGAACACAGCCTTATAGGCAACGGCAGTGACGGCAGCACCGCTCAACGGCGCCAGCCAATAAATCCAATGTTTCACAAAGTTGCCGTTCCACAGAGCAGGCGCAAACGATCTGGCTGGATTCATGCTAGCGCCAGTGAAGGGACCCTATAAGTAAGAGACAATTATTGTATAACAAGTTTTTACAGAAATACTCGCATGAACTTACCGCCGCACATGCCAAACAGGCAATGGCCAGGCCAAAACGAATGGCCACCGAATCATGATGTTTGGCATTGCGTGGATCCCAAACGCCACAGCAGACAATCGCCAGAATGCTGGTGGCTACAAACTCAATGCCAAAAGCCTGAAGATTCGATACCTCATCATGTGGCAGAGTGACGCACATGCCATTGGGCACATTAAATGTAGAATTTGGCAACAAGGCCTTGAGCAAACCATAGCCAATAAATGCACCCAACATTTGGCCCACAAAGTAAACAAAAGCCATGGGCAACGATACTAAATCATAGACAAATGCGGCCACCGTAACAGCAGGATTCAGGTGAGCTCCCGACACGCAACCAAAACACTGAATTGCAATCAGAACAGCAAAGCCAAAATTGAGCACAGTTTGCAGATGACTGTTTGGAAAGATATCCGTTTTCACACAACCCATGCAGCCCAGAAAGACCAGAATGCCAGTGCCCAGCAGCTCGGCCAGGAAACAGCTGATTTTATCCAATGTTGAACCCTTCATTTTGAACACCTTCAAACAACTGAAATGCGCCAAACTTTATGTTAGCATATGGTATACATTTTTTTTTGGCAACTTTTACCATTAACATTCACACGCAACACACACATTTGGCCAACAAAATCAAATCAACTTCATCAATCATGCTCGAGCATTAGCACCCGTCTATCCATACCAAAACCTTTTAAACACATACGATCTTAAACACACACACACACACATGGATACATACAAATGCTGCTGCTGCTGGCTCTAACTGTGCTTTTGTACTCCTTTGCATACAACTTAAGACTACTTTTGCTAACTGATTGTCTATTGACATTTTGCGCAGTATTATTTTTAGGTTGGCTTTACAAGCTTGAATACTTTGTATGTTTGTTCTAAACAGTTCTAAAGGTTTTAAGTACTTAAGGTTTTAAGGAAATAAGTTCCGTATTAACTTCTACTTTATTTTTAAATCAGATGCTACACATTTAAGATTTTAAGTTTATGAATCGAGACACTTCAACACAATTTGTTAACAAACATTTCGATTTCTTGCAAAATTTATTTACTCAAATTTATAAAAATTAAAGAGTTTATAAATTTGGAGTGATTTTTATGGAAGTCTTTTTTTTTTGGATTTAAAGATATTTACCGATTTAAGCACTCGTGACTCATTTTGTAACACTTTTATAGATACTCTATATTTGGGAAGTTAAACAACTTATCTTGTAACAGATACAACTTCTTTTACGATCGCGTTAAAAGGAAAAGTTAACAAAGTGACGGCAAGACTGTCAATGTCAATCTGAGCGTTGAAGTGCCCATAGACAAATATTTATATTTGTATCTACAATATCGTGCATATACTTATATATCTTTTTTGCGTTAATCAAAAGCAGCTAGGGAGAGAGAGCAAATCCTCCGCCAATTGTTGGTTGCTGAGCAGCGACGAGCATAAAAAAACAGTCAAGTCTCCAGAATTTATTAGCATCTCATAAATTGAAGGGTTGGTGGGGGGATCTACTGCTCACTCTCTCTTACAATCTCTCTCTCTTTCTCTGAGTTTATTGCACGTTTTACAATCTGTTGTGATTTTTTTACTTTTTCTCTTCCTTAATGAAAACATAAGCAATATAAGCAAATAGCTCTTATCAGCTGTTGTTGTCAATGGTTTATGCGTTAACACCACACTCACATTGTTTTTGTTTGTATCTTTAGAGTGTATTGTGACGTCCAAGCTGCAATCGCAACTCCAAAGGTCACAGATACAACAAACTGTCAATCACAGCCAAGTGCTGTTAACTATTATGTGCTATCAATTACAGTATTGAAGTATTGCGAATTGCAAATTGAGACTGCGTTTGATGCGCTACGCAATGTAAACAAATCTCAACTATATAGTATCAATCAACAATCTGCATCTATCAAAAGTGGGCCCCAACAATCATAATTGCACGCAATTCGCGTTAAATGTCTCAATCGCAGATGCATTTATTTTTTTCAATTGAGCAAATGGAATAAATATTCTGAATGGAACAACATATATACGTGCATTCATTTATTTGTCTAAATATAAAATTTATTATATGTTCTATATACTTTGTATATTGCATAAGCATGCCAAGATAACCCTATTGATCTTAATCCTATACTGATTAAAATTTAGCTATAGTTCTTGATTGGCATATAGGAAATGAATGTATTTCATCAATACACTTGTTAGATCTGTTCAGATACGTTTCTGCTTTAAAGTTTCAATATTTGAACTTTACTTTAATGGAGGATTTTACGATTGTAACCTCACCTAACATTTAATTAACTGCTAAGCGCTTGAAGTGACAATATTTGCTATATTTCAATAGCCGAATGAAAAAGAGAGAGATCAGAGCAGAGGCAGACAAACACGTTTTTGGCAAGGCAGCAAAAGAAAGTGCTTAAACAAAGAGTAAATGTAAAATAATAATGTAAAGCTTGGCTTAAAACTGCATTTTTATGCACTTATATTTACTCATTTGCGAACATTTACTAAAACGCAAATATGTTATGCAAATTAATCAATTATCCATACTAAGTATCGTGCGGATGTCTTTATTGCTAGGCAAGTCTTCAGTAAACTACTTATTAAAATACATAGTATATGCCCCGAAGAGGATCATTAAGTGACTGCAATGTTTGGTCATGAAATGACTTCATGCAAACTGATTCGATTCGAATAGAAACTGAGGGTATTTGTAGATTTATTTTTTTTTATAATAAAAAAAGGTCTATCATAAAACTAAGCCAATGATAAGGCAAGAAATGTGTCACGACGCGTGCTTACTTGTTAATTGAATTAATGCGAGATCTTTTAATGAAGCTTTTTTGTAGACTTTTGTGTAGACTTGGCAAGAGGATTGCGTCAAAAGAGCTTTAAAGCTTTCAACGATCTTGGCGCTCATTTAACTAATCGAAATCATTTAGTTTTTATTGATTTACACTTTCTTAGAAGTGTTTTAAGCTTGATAATTGATAGATGCAAATTTGTGAGGTATTTGCTGTTTAACGATATTTAAAATTCAGAATTCCATGACTGGGAACTTTACGTTGAGCTGAATTATAAACAAGTTATCAATGAACTTTTAATATTCACCTTTTTGTTAAATTATTCAAACGAATGCAAAATGTTTTTTTGTTTTAATATATGTATTTAGAAATAGGTGTCATATTATATTAACGATACATAAATAAACTGTCTGCATTATCACAGACATACTATATATATATATATATGTTTGATACATAATTGTGTGATAATCAGGTATGACGAATCGAACTTAATTGGGGTTTTGAGTTTAGTTGTCTGACAGCTACTTAAACAGATGTTGTTGAAATGTGATGTGCATTTGTTGTTGTTGTTCTAATTTGTTGATTATTGATCAACGGAAAAAACGTGTTTTGACTTCCTTTTCCCTATCTATTTATCTATTTATTGAAGCGCATTTTGTGTTTTGTTTTGTTGTTGATACGCTTGTCGCGCTCAGAACTTGCCTGCATCTTGTTTCCATGCCAGACGCATTGAGAACTACAAAAATTGACTACCTATAACCATTCGATATGCTGATAAGCTCGATTGATCATCGCCAACAACAGCGTCCAAAGTCAAAGCATAAAATGACGACGACATTGACCAGCAGCTGAAGCGCCAAGCGTCTTTCCCTGTTCAGCAAGTTCTAAATTCTAAAAAATCACAAATCATTTACACTAACTCAACATCAGCAGAGCTGACTTTGCTTTGTAAGACGCTTATCAATAGAGGCATTATTATCAGTGCCAACTGTTGACTTTGTTTATTGTACAAAATGTTTCGAAAAGCTACTTCAGCAAGTGTGCCGTTTGTAGATACTATTTATGAGTCGCCGCTGTGCAAACTTCAAAAGGCCGTTTCCAAAGACATTTTGATAGTAGCTCCAAACAAACGAAAGAATATAAAACTGTATTTTTGGTGATACCCCAAGTGGCACTGCAAGTGTTTCACTTATCGCCCGGAGAGAAATAAGTCATTCAGCTAAGACAGCTGCCTCCCAAAAGTCACCGAACTTAAAGGCAAGACACAAGTGGAGAGAGAGTGAGAGATCTTCATAGCATTTATTCATTAAACGTTATTTAGCTTACTTTAAGAATGACACGATCTTTAATTATCCCATTTAACAGTTAGTACAAAATATTGACCTAGGTTCTAGTTAATTACTGTTCACCTTAAATGTCAATATAATTCGATTTGATTTCTAATCAAAATCCGCGCAATAAAACATCGATTCGAAGCTATTTCAAAATGAATTACGATATTGACAATGTGTGGGTTGACTATAAACAAAGATCCAATCTAAATTCTCTTGTTTGTTAAGTGGACAGCACATTTAAATGGCCTTGCATTGCCTTGATAAAAGTAAATTAAGGCAATTAAAATAGTGTGTAATTCATTATTATCAAAAGTCGTGAGTGAGAAATCACGTGAGATTATTATTTCAAACTTATTTTACAATGCCAAAAGGTGCTTTAAATCAAGAGTTGTACACCAACAATAATAATCCATGCAAACAATTGATAATAGTTATTTAGAGCTATGCTTTATCTTTAGTTTCTTAACACGAGATTCGATGAGCTCTTGAGGTTCATACTTTGTTTTAAGTAAGCCCCACAAAACATTCGCTGTAGAAATTGAAATCAAAATTTGCAATTGCTGCTCAGTAAAAAAAGATTTCACTTCTGAATAAATCCAAAAGTAAACACACATTATTTAATTGCCGCAATACGTGTTCAAAGCAAGGCTGACTTACGACGGTCAATTGGAAAAAAATAATATTTTAAACTATTTGCAACAAGAACAAAGATATTTCCTATTTATTCTCAGCTGTTTATACTTTATGTCCATTTGATATGAATTTTGATAAAAGATTGAAACTCCATTAACATAATTATACAAATTTCTAATAAACTATAGAGTAATAATAAGTAAGTCCGTTTTAGTTAGAATATTCATCTAACTGCACCTACAAAGCATTCAAACAATTTATTAGTTAGCTCTTTAAAACACGTTTCTAATGTTTCCAATGATTATAAAGTTTTGATGTAAGAATTTCTCATAGTAAAAAATCCCATAAAAATGATTTAATCAGAAAATGCTTGCATTGAAAACGGGTTAGATAATAAGATTATTGTATTGCTTATAGCCAAGACATTTTATCTGCTGTAACATTTTGTTCTAGCTGACTTCAAAATTCTTTGTAGATAGTTTATCTCTTTTGGTTTTAACTTATTTGCTCCTCAATAAGCTTTATTACTTTACTTAATAACAGGGTATTTCTTTGCTAATAATAATCTATATCTCTCTTTCCAAATTGAGTTTGACTCAAATTATTTTTTTTTTATAGAAGCAGATAAACAATTTATCAGCTTGAGTCAACATCAAGGCAAACGCATAATATTTTTTGAAACTTTTTTTGGCACTGAGATAAAAACAATGCGATATTTTCTTAAACAGAGTGTACTTTAACTTAGCACAATAATTAAAGTTTGATTCTGAAGTTTAGCCCGGAATCGTGTGATCCGATTGTCTAGTATATATAGCTTTGAGGAGTACAACTTGGTTATCAAGCAAAGCAAGCACTCTTTAGGTATTAATAGTCATATATGTATTTTCTGACCTTATGCCAAAAGCAAACTGCAATCTTCATATTTTTTAATGATTATATTATTGATAAGGAAATGTTGAAAGTCAAGCGTTTTGATTAGTATAGAGAATATTTTATATAAATACTTTTTACTCATGACAAAAAGTGGAACAAGAGTGTATATAAATATATGTACATATATATCAGCTGCATTCTTATGTGCATATATATATATATGCAATGCATGACTGTGAACATTTCCAAAAACACAAAAGATTGAAATGTTTTAAAAATAAAAACTTGTTTCAAGGCAATTGCATGGAAAGTAAGGTTAAAAATCTTTTAATTGCTTTCATCTCTCAGTATTTTCGAATTAATTACGGCGCCAAACAGTGTTAGAAAGTGTTATACTCTGTATAACAGAATGTATTTTGTGTGTTGTTATATAATTATTATTAGGTGTAATTTAATTAAATGCGATATCTTTCCACGTGCATGGGGCTGGCCACTGATTTGAATGCCAAGTGCATTAAATGTTAAATAATGCACATAATTATTAGCTTAATAATGCGGTAGTGTAGATAAAAAACATTGTAATATACAACACCAACAAAAAACAACAACAGAAAACTATGAAGTTGTTATTCAAGGCGCACAACAACAACAACAACAATTAAAATTCCATATTATCATTTAATAAGTACACGGGAAGATAGCGTCTGGCGCCAACAAAGGCCAAGCCCCAAAATAATTATTTTATAGACAACACGAAAATCTGATAAGCTTTGGATATGGAAAATTTAGAGCTGGCCTAGTTTTGTTGTCTGTCATGACATAAATTTGGTTAGAATTGATAACTAAGACACACACGCGGCGCACTAAGGATTTATTATTACCCAATAAAACAGCATCAAGAACTTGTTATTGTTAGAGACTTAAACTGAAAAAGTCTTTAAACTTGAAGCCTTTTTTTATACATATATAAAACAGCTGCATTGAGCGCTTGTTGACATTTAACATTTCTCCTTTGTTTACTTCCTTTGTTGTATATTTTTTTAGCAAAGAAATTTCGCACACAAACACACACACACGCACAACAAGCCCAAACACTTTGCAAACGCAGCAAAACTTGAACTAACCTGCGCTTTTGTCGATCGTTTGATTGCTATTGAATAACTCTTGGCAAAGAAGCAACAGCGAAAGGCGCTGGCGATCAAACTTCGGCTGCACACAAAACAAGCTTCGTGCCACCATGGCGTATTATTGTTGCTTGCTTGAAAGGCAGGCAGGCAGCCGGCAGCAGCAGCGGCAGCGCAGTTAGCGTCTTTTCTTGCTTATCGCTGCGAGAGAGCTCAAGAGCGAGAGAGTTGAATGGCAGAGCGGAAGCGTGAGAGATTGCCGTTGTTTTTTTTGCGAGCTTTTGCCGCGAGTTAAGCTGAATGAAGCTTTAACATGTAAAGATGTAACGGCTTTTTTGGCTACTGATAAGCTCTTTTCAGCAGTCTGCAACAATTATAAAATATTGTTCATGTACATTTTCAAATGTTATTAAAAAATTAAAGTACTGTTTTATTTGATTGCCAGATCATTAATACAATGGCAAATGTAATAATGGTGCAGTTTTGCAATTTATACTGTTTTAAGTAAACAAAAAAATTAATTTTTTTATTGTCAGCGCAGCCAAGCGTAAACTTTGTTAGAATAATATAGATTATCATATTTTTCTTTTACAACAATTACTAAAACTAACCTAAACAATGCTGCCAGCAATACAAAAAATAATAACTTTCCTAACAATAAATATAACAACAAATTATGTATCATAATCTCAACATTTTATGTCAAAACGATCTTCAATGAATTAACGACCTTAACAATCAACTTTGCCTTGGTCAAATAGACGAGGTCAATAGAGTATTAAGCCAGGTCAGTAATTGAATAAATAAACCGAAATGGCAAACAGACAGAATCGATGTGAACGATTGATATTTTGTCATTCATTTCACACACAGACATGAAGACATGGGCTTTTGTTCAAAAGTAGCCAAAAAAAAATTGCATTAATTATCAATTATTCAAAACCACGAAGCGCGTGGCCATAAACGAGATAATCTTATCGTCACACATGTACGTACACACAAACAAATAAATATCTTTTAAGCTCGTGCCGCCGCATTACTTAACACATTTTGGATGCTTAACAGCTGCGTTAACTGGTTTTTCGTATCAAATATATATTTCGATTTATGCAATGTTTCCGCCTTGCATTTCGTTTATAATTTATGGAACTGAATCACCTTTGAATAAATCTTTTTTCCATAGTTAACTTATCAAAAGAAGACAAAATAGGCTCTAAATAAACTGCCTCAAACGATTATAAAAGCATTTATCGTAAATCGCTTACATTTGAATAACAAAATTTACGATACGATATAGTTTTCAGTTGTCAATTGGCGCGCCCTCTATGGACAGGCATATTAAACAACTACAATTTGTATCGTATAGAAAAAAGAGAGAGAGACAAAGAGAGTAGACTGAGCATATTTACCGTTATACTCTTTACTTACCTCTTACATAGCAGTCAAGCGACTTCCGCTTCTGCTTGGTGCTTTTGCAATGACAATTCTTTGCATTTACGAGTTTAATTCAAGAGCGATTTGTCCCGTCTATAGGAGTGTATAGCAGTCAAGCGACTTACCTCAAAGATTTTACACTAGGAGTGGTCTTTGCTTACCTGAACATAGTTTAGTTTTGAATAAAATTTCCATTGTGTGAGTTTTGTCCAGGGCTGCATTAACAAAATACACTTTATCACTTATCACAAACACTGAAACTGACGTCACGGGGATAGCTTTTATCACTGTGCTCACTGTGATTTGCCCATCGATACAGCCTTGACTTTTATGATCCGACAAAGCGCGTTAAAATTATAGTTTTTTATGTCTTTGTTTTTTTCAATTTTGCGGCATTGTTGTGAAGTTCAAATAAACAGAACATAAATAATGCCGTTAAATGAGATACAATTAAAAATGTATGTTAATGTTAACTAAATGAAATAACATTAAAATTCAAAGAAGCCGTGTCAAAGGCAAAATAGTAAATTGAATTTGGTGTTTAATGGGTTAATCGAAGAAAAATCGCATTCGACAGATCGTCAACGATTATACTAAACGGTTGAGGTGATTTATTTCTGGTCTTGTGCCCATTCATTCAATTGATTTATTATGGCTTGTCCGACATGACTTGCCAATCTGATTAAACGCTTCCCAAACGGGTTTTAGGAAAATGCAAAGCTAAACAAAATTTTAATTTTAATTTGAATTTGAATTCAAACAACTTATGTTTTTCTCATAACAGAGCTTTTTGCGTTGTGTCCAAAAATATTTTCAAAAAGCTGCCAAAAATCGCGTTGCACGTGACGTATACGCAACGTGGCGGCGTTGGCCTTTTCCCAATCGCCAAATATAATAATGTTTTTTCTTAGCTGATCTTTAACTTTAGTTATAATCGCACCTTTTATGCATTTTCTTCTCATTTAGTTGCACTTTGCTGGTCATTGTTGTTGTTGCTTGCTGCTGCTGTTGTTGTTGTTGTTGTTGGTCTCCTAGTTGCACTGATTGTTGTTGCTGCTGCTGTTGAGTTGACATGATTTGCAATTGTATTGTTGTACGCACTTTGGCTTAGTTCTTTATAAAAAAAAAACGCACAACTCACGGCACATGAAATGCAAATTTAGTTCGCGACGAGCAACTTTTGGACTCAGTTTGTCAAACTACTTATAATATTTCTGCATGCGCGAAAGCATGCGAATATTTTGTATTTTGTTTCTAGTTGTTTTGCTTATGGCTGGCGCCGCCACTGTGAGCTGACTGACAGAGTAACCGTCGACACGTCGACTACGAAGCTTAAATTCAACGCAGATGGCAGCGTCAATAAAAATACATACATACATATGCACATGCATGCATACATAGACAAAAACCAAATATGTAGCAACAAGTGTCGTGTAAAACGGCTTTTGGCTTTTGTGTGAACAACTGTTTGGGTTTTTATTATTATCTATTTTTGTGGACTTTCTTGCTCTTTGCGTCGATTTTTGTCGGTTTTTGTTTTGATTCTTCGCTTTTATCGTTTCTATATATATATATTTTTGGGGCGTATTGGGGTCAAACGCTGCTGCTGTTTTTGGCTACTTTATTTATATTTTCTATTATTCTTCACTGCTCGATTGAACGTTTAATTGAATTTATTCTCTGCACAACCCAAAAAAAAAAACAACTTTGTTGTATTTTGCGTTTTTTATTCACGTGCTTTATTCGATTGTAATGTTATTTTTGATATTGTTTGTGCCTCGCAATATCATTGGTTTACAATTCGTGTTGCAAGTGGCTGTTCATTGTAAATGCGTAATAAAGAAATGATATCTCAACATGTCATCAATTGCTCTGTCTACACTCCAATAAATTGGTATAACGATAAGCCCATGAATTGATTTTTGGATTTGTAATTGCACCAACCAATGTGATAAACTTATCAATTAGCAAACAGATATACAATAATACAGCTCTAATTAATTCCATACAAATAATATGCTTAGATATTTAGTCTAATAAACTGATACCAGTTAAAGATATTTTGATTTCGCTTAAAAGGGGAATCAAGTTTGTCAAATAAGTGTAGCATACTTTGAGGCTGTCGCAGATAATGAGGCTTGTGTCTCGGGATGTGTTAAACTTAAATCCTTAAAAATCAAAACTTGTGCCGTACTGAAAATAATACTACTTCAATTGTTTATTTTTTACAAATCCACTTTCAAAAAGTACATATTTCAGAAAACTTTTGTTTATCGCTTAGATGCAAAAAAGCTAAAAGATTTAGCGTGGTTCCAATACCATACGTGCCATGGCAGTCAGCTTATAGTACAAAAACCTCAGCAGACAAAAAGCTCTAATCATTGTACTCAATGTAAGGCTAAATGTTTTGAAACTTCAACTGAAATTTAATTTGCAAACAAAATTGGGCTAAGAAGATAAGTTAAGTAGAAAACTGTCAACACGAGCGTCATGAATCCTAAAAAAAGAAAACGTTAGCAGCCCTCGCAACAAGGCAACAAGAACGCGATTAGCTGGAATTAACAAGTGCTGCATGGATCGGTAAAGTCAATTTCAATATTGACACAACCGATTGTCATTTGGCACTAGGAATAAGTATATCCGGTCTTTACAACTGACCGCCGTTGTGTTAGTCTGTGTGTGTGCGTGTGTGTTGTCTGGTTAATGTGTGTAATCGATTTCACACTACTTTTTAATCACTACAAAACATTGGATTGTTTGCGCACAGCGAGAAAAGTTAAACAAAACCGAAAAACACAAAAAAACTAAACTGGGCAAAAGGAAAAGGGTTAACGGTGTTAACGGGAAACTGTACAAATTGACTTGGCCATACTAGTATGAGGCAGCGAAGTATCTCACGCATTTCACAAAAGGTTTTTTATTGTACGTTTACAGAGCGTTGACAGCTTCAATCTTCGAATCGGGTCGATTTTGGGTTGTCGTTTGTCATAATTTGTTATTTATTTTGCGGTTATTATACTTATATGTTTGCCCCGCTTTTTTATTATTATTGTATTTACAGAAAATATTGTCGGCCATTTAATAAAGCAAAAATTGAAGAAAACAATACTACAAAAATAAGTTAAACATTTCAGTTTTTGTACCTCGCGCAACATGATGATAAATTAGCTTTGTACGTAAATTCAAAAAGAAAATCTGTATGTGAAAATAACCCAACTGCAAGTAGGGCGGGGGGCGGGCGGGGAGAAGTGAGATGTGTGTAAATATATGTATCTGCATGACAATAAGCCGATCCCCGAGTTGAAATATAACGTTCATGAATGCCGCATTATTATTATTATTTTGTACTTTGTCAACTAAACAAAAAAAGCAAAAAAAAGAGCAGTACCAACCACCGATGTGATAATTCAATGTCGTGCAACCAGCGCACGGACACGTCTGAAAGATACAGATACAATATCTTTTTTATATGCATGCATGTATTTTGAGAGTTGATCTTTGTAGTGATGACCGCGACTTATACAATATATATATGTAGGTATATATATCTGTTGTGTTGTTAACATGCCAAAAGAATTGTAATTACGACACTGTCATCATTTGTATCTGTATCTGTATATCTGTCCCAGACTCGCTATTTGTATCTTAACAATGGCATCAGCATAACAAAAGAACAAATTGCTGTAAGCTTAGCTCAGTCTCTCCTCATCTCTCTCTCTCTCTCTCTCTCTCTCTCTCTCTCTCTCTCTCTCTCGCGCGCCTAAATAGTGTCAATGATTAATTGCTTTTGTGATTATGTAGAAATTTAATAGATTTTTTATTGCGCTCAGTCTAAATTGATATTCTATAAAGGTACTGTGTGCATTGCTGGAGGCATGTGGCATGGGGCATGAGGCATGTAGCACGTATCATCCCAGCATCATCATTGCCCTCAGTTATTTGTCAGTTTGTTTTGCTGCTGTTCGGTAAACTCAAAAAAGGGCCGAATCATTGTTACAATTTAGAACATTTCACACGCGACACGCTTCGAAACTACCAAAAAAAACTGCATTTAGCTTGATTTGCATTTCACTCCCTTTTCTTGGGTGTGTTTTTGGTTTTTTGTTGACACAAACTTGTTAGCACATTTTATCGCATGCCGTCGCATTTGTGTCTGTGTCTCGAGTTTGAACTAATATTAAATGTAATGCCACCACAAAATCCTCTAAAGCTGACCACACAAAGCACACGGAGAGAGGAAACAGACACTCAAGCTAGCCCCCCAAAAGTAGTTGCAAGTCCTTTTCCACACACACACACAGCAATCTGTTGAAATCCACACAAATAGAAAAATACTCGGGCATTGAAAGGGGAAATTCAAGTGGAAATTACTCAATTACAAGACAAGAAAACAAAAACGAAAACGCAAACGTAACGTGCAATGATATCCACTAAAAATAAACCCTATTGACCAGTGCGGCTTAACAGTGGGCCCGGCCCAAGGGCTGTCTTGGAATTACTTAAACAACTAGCACTTGTTTGCCTGCTGTGTCCTTGTTTGGGCTGGAGACCGTGACACGAACTTCAAACAGGACAAGAATGTGCCAAAAAAAACGACTTAAGAAAGAACTTTAACAAGTGATCTTTGCTAGAATAAAAAGTATTTGATTCTTTTAACTTATTTAACTATCAAGTAATGAAATCGGAGTTTTCCTTCTTTTTTAAAACTATTAAACATCGGTTAGGTTATTATATTTAATCGGTTTCTTCTTTTCGTGTCACACTCGCATCTCCGATTCTTATTGATGTTTGTGTGGAAAGGTGGAAGTCTTCTGTATGATAGCTAAGGAGAGGAAACCCTACAAAGCAATGCAATATGCGCGATAATTACACCCCACATCAAATTGGTGAGTGAAGGGGGAGGGGGTGGGGGGTTGGGACATAGCATATACGGACATTATAACAGGACAATTATGTAACCTGATAAGCGAGCAAGAAAAGTCGCAGACAAAGTCGTGAAATTAATAACTTACACATAGTACCAGGTGACCCTCCACCCGCCACCCGCCGCTCTCGCCACCGTCCCCCCCTTCCCCCACTTAAAACCCCCCAGTTTTGCTTTGCTTTGGCCAAACATATTTATTACAAATAAAGAGAGACAAACATAAAAGACAAACAAATAACAAACAGACCAAACAGGCGGGCAAATAGCAAAGTGACGTAAAGAAGACCGGTACAACAAAGCGTTTGGAGCATTTAATAGGCTTAACTAAGGCTAGCAATGGAGGTGGGGGATGTGGGGGAAGAGCAAAAGCAGAGTGTTGACATGTTGGCATTGTTGTTGTTGTTGTGACAATTTTTACACTTCAATTCAAGTAAAAAAAACTCAATTGGTTTTTTCGGATTTATTTTTTCTCTATTTACCAGATGAAGCGTTGAATCCGTACAAAAGCAGCAATAGCATCATAACCAAACAGGTATTAAATAAATATTGCAACCAAACCTCATGCTATTATTAATTTGCTTTCTTGGGTGTGGCTGTACTAAGTATTTATAATATTTGTAACTGTTTGTTACTTAATGAATTTGATTAGTTTTGTGGCACGTTCTGTCCAAAAGCACATTGCAATAGATGCTATGTACACATACATACATAGATATATGTATTTGAGTATCTTTCGGTTAGCAAGCTTTCTGATTGGCGCATTGCCAACGGGCTTTTACATTTGTTTAATACTCTCGCGAGCTAAGCTGAAGCTTGGAGCCTGAGCTATGAGCTACTCGTATTACGAGTGCACATACATACACACATATTAGGTATGTATGTGTTTGTCTTATCACATAACTTAAAAGTGCTTGTCGCTTGTCTTAGCTCGTTTCATTTCCAGCATTTCCAATTTCAATTCCAATTCCAAAATACATTTTTATTTCCCTGCGCACGACGCTCTCACTAGCGCGTGCCTTCTAAATGTTCCTCTTCCCTGGTTCTCTCTTCCCATCATTTGGCTTCTCTCTCTTGCTTTAGCGCTGCTGGCGCTGCTGCTGCTGCTGCTCTCTTCTCGATTATTTTATCTGACATTAGGCCAGCCAATCGCATTGCCGTTTCATTGCCAGGTGAGCACTTGGCATTTTTCGTATCAAAAACAATTCGCATAGAAAATAAAATGTTTCATGTGTGTGGTGTGTGTGTGTGTATATACCACACCCAAAAATAATGACGAGGTGTGCCCAATAAATTCACCACAGCAAAACATTTGCAACAATTTCTGTGAAAATCCACTTGATTGTTTAATAGCCGCAACACCTGATGCATTTCAGTTGAGCCGCAGTTTTAACGTTCTTTTAATTGAGTTAGCTAATTAAATGACCATCTCTGCTGTGTGTGTGTGTAACATTGTGGGTGCACACTGTGCACTGTGGGAACTTTTGCAGCTTTGGCGCGCATAAAAATGTGCGGCGTAATTGTTGGGTGGCATTTTATTGTGATTGGACGGCGCATAGAGTTTAATGTTTGTTTTGTAACCCAAACCAAATAGGGCCAATAGCTCACAGGCCACAAAAAAAAACCTTCAGTTCAACACAAGCTTTAAACTTTAAGTGAGCTCAACTTGGGCGTTAACGATTTTCCCAGGCAAAACTTGTAGGTAATTGCTATGCACACACACACACACACAAGAAACAAGTCGGACAGTGTCATCCAATAATTTCACGCAGTGCTAATTAATTGCCCAACAATTGACCAAAATGCAGTCACAAACGAGCGTGGGAAAAAAGTGAGAGCTAACGAAAATTGTGATTCCAGCTTGAAAAACTGTTTTGTGTCGCTTCAGTTTTTTACAGTTTTTTTCAATTTTCACACCTGCCCGTATGTTAGTCCAATGCAAATTCAATTAGTAATAAACTAGACATTGATACGCGCCCCAAGCACATTCACAATCTGCAAAGAGTCTATCTTCGATTCAGATCTTGTTTTTTGTCTGTGTGTGTGTTTGGGACTATAAAATTTATTAAAGCCCGGGGGCTTTGTGCAATGTGGCTTAGAAGTGGAAGTCAAATTTGTGTTCTTCTTCTTCTTTTTGTTCGCCCACGTGTGGCATATTCACATTCATGCATATAATAAAGTGATTCAGGGAAATCATTTGCAGTTTGCAGCAAAAAGCATTTGAAGTGAGCCTATTAAACGCTGCAAATCACAGCCGATGCGCTACAAGCTGTAAACTTGTTGCAAAAAACAATAATGTATTGTTTGTGTGTGTGTGTGTGTAGTAGTTGTAGTAGTATGTAAGGCAGCCGGAGTCAGAACCATGGCATCTCAACAAAAAGACGCCGAACACCAACGCAGCGTAAAGAGATCAAAATGAATACATTTCAGTTTTTAAGGCACATTGCACAGTGTTACGAACACATAAAATCAGTGCAATCATCATTTGAACATAAGAAAATAATGTTAACAACATTTGAATACAGTCGGAATTCTTAAACGAAGCTTTCTATAAAATGAATTAATTTCCAGAACCCTGCAGTTTGAATCAATCAGAAACCCATTTCTTGTGACGAATTTCTTTATAACAAAGTTTTTTCTTGTCATATAGAGATTCGTTATAAGAAATTTTGTTTATTTTGTTAAATTTTTTCATGCTTTCACCAGAAATTCTTAGATTTTTACACAGAATTACGCAAAAAATCTCGGACTTTAAGCTTTTTCTAGCAATGTTAGTAAAAAATGGTCCAACAATCATACAAAATAGTGAAAATTGTTACTGTAAAGCAAATAAATAAATGAATGAATATATAATTATGGATAATGTCTTCCAAAAAAACAAGAATTTGGAGTTATTAAGAGAAAAACTCGTCAAGAAGGCTTTTTTTAAATGCTCTTTCCCTTTATTTTGGATATTTTTAATGAACCTACCCAAAGATAAATATCATAACGATCTTTACATTTATTTTATAGCACTCTCTAACCAGTGTGCAGTGTGTTATTGAGAGCCTATGCCAGATCAGGCCCAGTTCCAGTTGGCGTACCAGTCGCAAATCGCATCGCATCGCATCCCTCCCCCTCCCGTTTGCCTTTCATCGTCCTACTTCTCGTCCTCCTTGTCGTCCTCAAGCTTGTTCGTCTGCTGTTGTGTGTAAATCATGGAGGGCGTATAACGTTGCTTTTGCTGCTCTTCATTTGTTGTATTTTATGCGTACATCTTCGCGGAAAACGCATAAAATTATTAAAAATCGTTTAAGTATTTCGGCATCTTTCATCGCTGCCACAGCGGAAGCAAACTAAAAATGCAGCCACAGTCAGCTAGAACTGTGTGTTGGCAGCCCCCCGCCCCCGCCCCTCAACCGATCCACCGACGCGTCGGACCCTCAAGAGTGTTTTTGTAGTCTTTGGGCCACAACAATGTTTTTCATAATCATTTCATCGTCACACCCCACAAACTAAATAATACAATAAGTTGATGCCACAAGTTGAGCGGGTGTCAAGTGATCGATGCAGCTATGTATGATGAGGTTGAGAACAAGGACGAACTGACGGAGGGGGGGCGGCGAATGAAGTGTGTTAAGTACATGTTGTTTGGAGGCTCTTTATGTTTAATCACATGAACCTAATGATTTCTGAAGTATGTTATAATTAATGGCATGTTTGATGGATAGAACTTTGATTTTTATTGTTTCAACGTAACTTATACCTTGCTTAACTGGTTCTTGAATCGTTAGGGAATGCTAAACGACATTGTTTTATCCCACCCTTACTGTCGGCAAATAGGTTTTTGTCACCTTTCGGTTTCAATCTCTCTATTTAAAAACCAGTTTTATTTTCAGTGCACAAATAAGGGTTATACTTCGGTTCGCCTTCGTTCATTGCAATTTCATTATTTTGCAGTAATATTTGTTTTGTAACTAGAGCCGAGAGTTGGAATTAAATTATTTCTTGAAACCCCCCAAAGAGATCCTATAACATCTGTTCTAAGAACTAGTTTCAAGTCAAAACCACGAATGTTCGTTTGTGCATGTGCAATTAAACGTGGCAATATAATAGTCTAGATATGTGCATAAACACGCTTTGTGCGTTTTAATATTTTGTGTTAATATGTTGACGGATTTTCGACTATAAACACTTTTTTGTTTGTCTAAGGGTGTGTGTTTGTGTGTGTGTGTGAAACGATCTACGTTGTAGTTGTCCGCCTCTCTGTGGACGGTGCCTGCCCCAATCGGTGTCGCTGCCGAAGTCGTCAACGTCACTGTCGTCCGTCTGCATTACAGCAACTTGGCTATAATTTTCTTTAATGACGAAAGTTTGGCTGACTTGGCACACAGACACAAACATAGATGTTCGTATGCATGTTTGTACACTGGACGAAATATTGTGAACCTAATTAGATTAAAATTATATTTATCTTAAACATTTTTGTATGAAAAGTTTTTAAATGTATTTAATGTAATTAAAACGAAAGAATTTTATCTCACAGAATTCTCTTCAGACTTTGCTCTAAGTGCATTTCATAGTTGAGATTCGTTTAAAACTCCTCGCGTACAACCATAGAGTTCATTAACATAACAAACATTGTGAGGCGGCAACAAGGAAAAAACAAAAAATTGAAAGAAAAGTTGAAGCTGGACCTGAAGCTGAAGCTGAAGCCGAAGCTGCATTTGTGGGGAGAGTTGGAGCCCGACGCATTATAACAATAGTACGAAACCTATTAACAGCAGCAAAGATTTTTTTATTTTTACTGTTGTACGTCGCGACAACTAAACAGAAAATGAAAAGAAAGAAATACCGTGACTGTGAACGTATGTAAAATGTGACTGTGCGAATGTGTAAGTTGCGTTTGCCAGATTCGCTGCGCATCGATGCATTTCATATTTAGCAAACGGCACGCACATGAAATGACATAAATTATGTGGCAATCAATTATCGACCTGATGAACACGAACCACTATAACATACATATACATATATATGCATTAAGTCAAGACTTGAGTTTATAATGACGATCGCCATCGTGCTTTGGCATTGTATTGAAGTTGAAAGGCCCCTAAAATGAAACCGTGTTAAACTGAGAGGCCAAAAGGGGCGTTTAGATCCCTAAGACCTATTTGCAATCGATCAGCGTTAAGGAAAAGCTATGAGCCATTTGGCTGTTACTTTAACCAACCAACGCAACATCCAACTCTCACCCATAACCCACGTTTCACAGCTATACGCTGTCTCTCTGTCTGTCTGTCTGACTGCATTGCTTCACTCGCCTTCATTCACTGTCATAGTCAGACACAAGGTGTTGCTGTCAGGTATTACATTGTAACTGTATGTGTGTGTGTGTGTGTGTGTGTGTGTGTGCTTGTGTCTAAAGTGTTGCTCTTTCAGCTGAATGCAGTTTTAAGCATAAAAACATAAAAATGGTGAATACAACAACAACAAAAAATGCCAAATACATCATCCACATACTACATGGCACAATATCATTTTCCATATGACAAAAACTACAGCAACAGCGTTTCGAGGTTCAAAGCACAGTGGTGCAACAGTCAATGAAAATGTCATGAATTGATTTACTCGATGGATAGAACTTCATAAGTGTTTATTTTTGTCTGTTGCTCAACTTAAACTTAGAATCTCTTTCTGTTTTAATCAAAAGTACTGAAAAATGTTGGACTTAGGTTATCGAATAAAGTAAATCCACTGTATTTAGATATATATTTAGATTTATTAATAGTTTTATTATAAGAAGTTTAGAGTTCGAAAGTTATATTTAATCAATGATTCGGGTTATTCGTCGTTTGTGTGAAAATCGTTTCGCAACTTCGTTTCGAGCTTCTCCGTACGCAGCTTTCGATTAGAACTCTCGAGCTTCGTCTCAATGCTCGATACTTATCGCTTCCTCGACTATAGAGATGGGAGGGGTAAGTATTTTTTTATATACAGTATTTTATTCTATGTTAATTCAAATATATTTCTATTTTTTCCACTTAAAGGCTCCTTTTCCTTTACTAAGCTAGACTTTCAATGCTTTTTTCTTCGTTACATTTGACACTGTGCAAATAATTTACTACTTGGCTTACTCCCAGATTTTGTTAGCTTGTCGACTGGCTGGCTGCTCTGTGTGCCCATTGTAATTGCGCCCCTCTCTCTCTCTCTCTCTCTATCTTTGTCTATCCATATATTATTCTTATTCCCTAGCCCAAGTCTCTTTCTTGCGTCCCTATGGATATCTCTTTCCATCTAGTATCAATGTAAGAAAGAAGCTTTGGTCTATGGAGGTTTCGAATATATATATTTCGTTGCTGCCTATTATTTATTGCTGGCTGAAGGAGACGACGTTTATTATAATTCGAATTTTGAACCTTTTGTTGTTGTTGTTGTTATGGCGTGTTTTTGTTTTCGTTTTTTTTAATTTGTCGGCTAGCGGTCATCGGCCATTTTGTTGCAACATTTTAATGCATGGTCGTAAATTTAATACGCCCCGTTGGCCATAAACATCCATGCGAGTGTGTCCAATATGAATGAATCCAAAGAGAGACAGAGAGAGAGACTGTTGTAAGTTGTTGTTGCAAGTTGTTTGTTGCTTTGCAATTAATTGTTTGACACATTAATTAAGTGACTGGCGATGACACGCAAAGGTCAAAGGCCGCTAATAAGCGTTAAACAAGTTAATTGGAAAGTTTCAACTAGAAAATTTTAAATTGTATATAACTCTTTAGCTGTATTCTCTATCTTTTTCTGTCGGAATTAAAGCTAATCTCTGCCCTTACGCCAAAAATACACACACATACATATATACAAATCGGACGATCTATGCGAGATAATGAAAACAGATTTATAAAAATAAACAACATGCTGTTGAGATTTGTCTGTCTTTCTTTTCTATTTATACCCTTAGCACATGGAATGGCTTAAACGGGTATAATAGCGCATCTCAGACACCCAGGAGTATATATATTCTTGATCAGCATCCACAGACGAGTCGATAAAGCCGTGTCCATTAAGACTTCAAGAGCTAGAGACTTCAGATTTGTGATATAAATAAGCCCAAACGCGCAGAACAAGTTATTTCAATTAATCGATAATAATCGATAACATTTAAATCTTCATTTTGGATTTGTTTATAGAAACTATAGATACAACAATGAAAATCAGTTGCGATACGTCGGAAGTACATTTTACAGGGTATCAACAAGTCGAGTTTTCTTGACTAATGCCCATTTTAGTTGTTTGTTTTTGTTTTCATATCAAAACAAGACGCATTCTGATAAATGGAAATCTGCTTTGGGCTTTATCTTATTTTCGATTTTCATTTTGAGATTTTTTTTTTATAATTTTTGTTTGTTTTTTGAAAATAAAAACATTGTGCGATATGTAGCGATTTATAAAAGTCACCAAAATTATATGTGTTGCCTCGAATGGACAGCAACAACTGTGAAATTGTTTGATGTTATGCTATATGGGATTTGATTTCAGCACACACAAACACAAACACACACAAACATACAAACAGATTTAAAGATTTTGATATGACAATTTTGTTTGTTGTTGGATGGGGAGCGAGTGGGCGTCGCAACACTTCCTGTGTGCAACGCATTATGTATGTATGTATCTAACAGATACAGATACTATTTGCAAAACTCTTGTTGTTGTTGTTGTTGGCGCCATTTGGACGCCTTAACATAAAATCTTAAATGTGTCAGCCCCAGCCATCGGATTAATTAATCAACGTGCGTTTTCTCGCTGTCGTCAATCTTACTATTTCGACTTTTTCAATTCGAATTTGACTGTGGGTGCATGGCTGACTCGCTGGCTTGCTGGCTGGCTGGCTGGCTAATTTATTTATTTATTTTCGTATCGTTGCCTCTCTGACAATGGACGTCAACAGCTGGACATGTTTGTTAGGAGGCCGCCGCATTTAATTTAATATATAAAAATTTCTTGATCAAAATTGTTGCATCACATTCCTTTTGCTTACGTGTGGGCAAACGCGTCTGTTCTTATGAATGTGATTTTTCAGGCATTTCATTCACTCTTCTTTCTTCTTCTTATTCTTCTGGGCACACATGTCGTATACGTAGCAACCATAGAAGCCACACAACAGCGTCGTCAATGTTCATGCAGCAACCGTTGGGTATTATAATCGTTATACTATTGTATATATATTGTCTTCTGAGTCAATTGCGGCGCATATAAACACACAATAAATAAAGCAGCAAGCTTAAGCATACACGTATAAATGTATAAAACAAAATACCCAACTAAGTGGGGGTAGGCTGTGGTCAAGTGTATAACGAAAAACATGATAAATATTGTTAGAGACTGTCGAATATGAAATACGCTTGATACAAATACATTTTCAATGCTATTGGCGAATAAGCAACAATTCGATTATGAAAAAAATAAGTTATAAAACTAAAATGTTTAAGTATAATCTCTACATATATGTATTGGGTGTCTTTATGTCGCTTCAAAGCGAAAGTAAGGAATGAAATTCGGCAATAAACTTGCTATTCGGACAGAAGTTTGTAGTTAAGCAGGATTCTATCTACTGCCTAATATAAATGTCTGAATAAATCTGCCTTCAAGTGTTACAAATGTCACAAATAGTCAGCATACCCCATTCAAGGCTGTAGGGCAACAATAGCTACCAATTCAATGCCATTATTGATGTCATTCGCATTGTGTTTTTGTATTTTTATGGTTTTATAATCGCCATTCCCAGTCCCAGACCCGACTTTGCCTGCAAACTTAATGAAATTATCGCATTATTTTTTTTTTTAAGTGCATACAATGTATGGCATTAAATTGAAGAAATTGCGATCATAAAAAAAATGTTAAGAGCATTTTTTTTAGTCTACTTGTTTAGTACAAAAAGTCAGCCAAATTTAATTATACAAATCGATTTCAGCCAAAGAAATAAAAGTCAAAAGCAAAAGCTAAGAAAAAATATTAAATTGAATGCCACCCATAATCTGAAAGAAACTTGTTTTATTGTTCAGTTTTTTTTATATTTTTCATAATTTATTGCAGTGTTCAGTGCTCAGATTGCGCTTCAATCAGAACTTTTATGTCAGAGATTAACGATTAAAGTCATTAGCAGTTAAGATCGAGATCAGTCAAACAGTTGATGTATCCTACCGAAACTCGAAAACCAAACCCACACATACATACATACATACGTCTGCGTGTGTGTGTGTGTGTGTGCCAGACAAAAGGCGATACAGTTCATTCTTTTATCGCTTTTGGCATTTTAATGCTGTGGTTTGGCCTCAAATGGTAAAGAGAGAGAGCGAGAGAGGGGGGTGGAGAGAATCGCATTTATCTGGACTCTGACGAACTCTGAAGATCTGTTTTATTGTTTTGAAGCTCTGGGGCAAAAAGGACGACGAGCTTGGCTTTTGACTTTGACTTTGACTTGATACGCGCGCATATTAAGGGCAAAGTTATAAAACATTAGCGCATATTAATCATTTCTGAAGTTTTATACGAAATTCCATTTATTTTTATTTCCTTCGTTGATTCAATATAAATATCTTTCAGTTCAGAAATTCAATTAAAAAGCTGCTTTGCTGCAATATATTCCGGGAATCGGAATCGGAAACTGTGCATTACTCGCCGCTTGCCAGATGCGCCGTCAGACTGTCTGCGTGTGTTGACATCAATTTCGACTCCAACTCTTAACTTGCTCACAAAAGTCAGCGCTAGAGAGAGAGAGTGGGAGTGGGAGAGAACAAACTGTCAAAATATTGACAGGCGCATCCGTTATGCTTTTTAACATTTTTTGCCCAAAAACTAATGTTCTATTTATGGCAGTGTTTTGCCCGACTTCATTAAAAAACAAACTAAATAAATATATATAAATAAACTACTAAAGAGGAAGTTGCTGTAAATGTAGCTCAAGTTAATGATAGGCATCAAGTTATGTACTATAACATATAAGAATATTCCCTTTCCCTAACTTTTGACCTATTCTATTGAACCCATAAATACTTTAAGGAATTTTGCTATACATCTTTCTTATTACTTGACGGAACTTAATGAAATTTTTACAGATGATCAACAGGATGTTAAAGTATAAGAAGGGAAAGCTTTTCATATAGTTTCTGACTTTCTTTTTATCACAATCTCATTTGACTATCTTTAACCATTTCATGAGGGTTAGGGTTAGGGTTAGGGTATAAAAATAACGGTATGGTTTCCATAGTGTTGTGAATGAATACTTCTTACTCGTTTTTTTTGTTTTTACTACTAATTTGAATACGTATTAAGAAAAGATTTTCCATCAACAATCCAACAGCCAATAACAACAAATTATTAATGAAGCTTTTTTTTCTTCATTTTTGGTTCTTTGAGGCCGCAAGCCAATTTGTTTGAGAGTGTGTGAAATGATCTTAAAGTCTGATCCATCTAGCCATTTTTATATTGTTGTATGTTGATACAAATAGTAGATGTGGCATGCATAGCTAAATATCATCAATTATGAACGATGATGCGAGTTGAGTTCATTCATACGACGACGACGACGACGTTTCCATCTTGTTGATTTGGTCAATCAATTTGGCTTTAACTTCAGCTATGCCTTTTCATGCCGAGGGGCTCTGGAATCGAGAATCTAGAATGCTGTGTACCCGTGTTTTGAGGGAAGTATTAGTGAAACGATTCGAAATCGCTTTCTCACACGTTTGCCATAAGAACTCGGTTGATTTTGTCTGTCGCAGTCCGATTGACAAATTGCATTTTTTGAATTAATGATATTGCCTTAAATGGTGTTTTATTAATTGACCCGCGGGGGGAGATCCGAAGCGAAGTTTGAAACATGTAATTAATTTCGCATTTTTATATCGACCAAACTGTTAGGGTTTCCTTATTATCTAAAGGGCTGGAATTTGAATAATATCTTTTATTTCACTCTTAAGTTTTGTCTAAAACAAACTTTTAACTGTCATAACTTCGTCAAAAGCGAACTGATTACCAAAGGAAATAGCTTTTGCGCCATGATTAAGGCACCTTTAAAGTGTTGCGCATGTGAAAAAACCCCCAATAATTCCCCACTTTGTCGGTATATCATATTCCTCAAGCATTATAATGCTACACATAACGTTTCCTATGAAGTCACACCAACAAAGACACAAAGTGTAAAATCCAAATCACAAAACTCATCAACTAATGAGATCCCATCAAACAAACGGATGTGGGTGTGTGTGTGTGTGTGTAAATGTAAAGTGTATGTACATATATGTATCGGTATCTTTATGTATTTTGGTAATACCGTTTTCTCTATTCATATTCGAATTGTTTCGGCTACATGTTTCATTTATTTGAATTTTTTTTTTTTCGTTTTCTTGTTTTCGGCTAAAACACAAAATGCAGGAAATGAACGTGTTGACAAATATATGATGTTCATACACGTATTTATTTACCAATTTGTGTATATATGTATCTATGAATTAAACACTAAAAATGGAGGAGAGAAAAAAACCAGCTAACAACAAAATTTCACCTGTGCTTTATTTGTGTTGTTTTTGTTTTGGTTGATTTTTAGCATTTGAAATGCGGACGGAACATACTTTGAAAATCAAATAGCTTCGGCCCCAAATGAAAGTTAACAAAAAAAACGGCAACAACAAACGTTAATTGTTATACTTGCCCAGGCATACATACGTCTGTATGTATGCACATATGTATGTATGTATGTATGTGCACTTTTAGATACATTTTGTTTCACACGCACACACGCCGAACTGTCTGCTTTTGTGTACTTGTGTGCGTGCGAAAATGCCGTTCTATTTATTGAATATTGATAAATGCGTTAACGCTCGCCAAGACGCCCCCCCCCTCCCACCACCACCACCGCTACCAGCCCCTCTGGGGCTCAACTCATTTGCAGCATGAATTTGACGTCGTCTCATTAGTCACATTTAAAATTGTATTTAATTACTTTCTCACTTCATCATCAGTCAAGTCTGTGGGCCGCCACCGCCCCGACAATGGCGCTTCCACTGGGGGGTGGCTTTACCCGTCCACCACCCAAGCCCACACACACACCCCTCCCTCTACAACTACAGCGTGCTGCTGCTGCTGCTCCTTTTGGTGTTTGATGAGCGCCTGCGCTCCCTACAAATAATGAATGTACAGTGGCCACTCCAAAACAAGAACGCAAGAGATTACCGTTTACTTTTTAATCGCAAAAAGTTTGCCGAAAGAATTTTCTCTTCATTTTAACGATTTTTTTAACGCTTTTGGATTATGTATTATTTTTTGGCGTTTAGGGTCCTATTCTCTGGTGCCTACTGTACTTAACATATGCATAGCGAAACATTTATATGTTTGTTTTGAAACAGTGAAACCGGCGAAAATTGATATACTCTCTGTTTCGGCTGTTGCTGCGGCGTTAGCGTCGCTGCTGCGTCGCTGCTTTCATCAATTTCAAATTAGTGAAAATCGACAAAACCAACTGAAATTATTTGCGGGGGCTGCTGAGCGAATTGTAACGGTAAGCGGCATTCTATTTTATCTCTATATTGCCAGCCATTCATTCCACCTACTGTTTTTGGGCCATTACAAGTGTAATTTATCTCGCAAATCATTAATCAAGTTTCAGTGAGGTTTGTGTGTTGTTCTTGTTTGTGAGTGGAAAGTGTATAATTTGCTCAATTGGGGGGAAAAACGCCTGCTTTTCCCTATTTGTGCTGCATATCAAACGCCATTTGGTAAAGGCTGGCCACAAGCCACAAATGTTAACGCCCCAAAACCAACGGCTCTCTACATATGAAAAGGGCGTATTTCAAATATATTAAATCGCGTATAAAAAGCGGCGCATTTATGATTGAAAGATACACAACAAATACAATACACACACACACATATACACATATGTACATTGCTCACTGCCCAACACGTTTTTGTTATGCAAAATGGGCCAACTAAGAGCTAGGCAAAAAGCACTTGAATTGAGCACCATAAACATGCTTAGTAGTGTTGCCTTACTAATACATTCAACACACCGGAGCGCATATATGTGCGAGAGGTAGCAACGAATGAGCGGCGAGCGCATTGTACACATACACAACTTTTGTATTGCTTAGATTACGATTACAAATTTAATTGAATGCCACCTGAGCGCAAGCGAAGCGACAATCCGATTGGCCAGCAAGCGAGACCAGCTGTCGAGAGAGCGGCATCATAATAAAAACGAATGGAAACGGCACACATATATGTACGAACGTGACGTGCAGCCACAGCTCGTGTTCCATTCAACCAACGTTCCCGAGAGCGGAGCAGAGAGTGACAGAGAGACCATTTAACGCGCGCTATGTGCTTGACGCATCGTTTTTGATGTGCGGAGAGAATCATTTTTATTCCCAATTGGAGTTCCGTGTGCGTCGGGCGAATGCGGCGGACAGTGCGCGATATCAAACGTGAAATAAATGAACAAATTGTTAATTAATCAGCAACAGGAGCCGATCTCCATACCGATACCGATCAGGCACCATCAGGTAACAGTAACATCATCCACAACTACAACTACAAAGTTGCCCAATGTGTTCAAATGTGATCAGAAATTGTGTTTGTGTGTGAGATTGTGAGAAAAAAGGAGCTGACGATAGGGAAAACGATTAAACATTTTCAATAATTACAGTTAGTGTTGATATTAAAATACATTTAGCACAGCAAAGGCTCAAGCAAAATGTGAGAATGTGACGAAGTTAAACAAACGAAAAACGATACACACAAAAGGCAATTACCGCGTTAATAAATAAAAACGGTGCTTAATCGCTAATCCCGCTATAACCAGCAACAACAACAACAACAACGACAACGATAGTAAAGAGAGACCAAAGAGCGAGACGACCACTCAATTATTTGAAAACAGTTATTCGATGCCATAAATTCAATGTTATAAACGCAGGAGCTTAAGCGAATCCAAAAAAAATAATAAATATAAAAACAACAAAAACTTCAAAAGTGTGTGTGCTGTGTTATTCACGTAGAAAGTTAAAAGCTCGCGCATTTATTTCGCAAACACTATTCATAAATCGAAACAATTGGCCAATCTACATATAAAATAATCATTAAAGTTTCACTGCGGAGACGCATAAAAGAAACTTTGCTCTAATGCAACTCCGAGTGCATCCGACTATGGATTGTAGCGGCCGTTCAAATAACAATATTGAGCGTGATTCCGATTTGGGTGACGATTTGGTAAGCAAAAAAGCAAATCAAACTGTAACTGTGACTATGGAACTTTAGATGTGATTTAAAAGTTTGTTTTTCTTGCCCCACCTTCTTAATTACATACATATATATTTTGCACAAATGTACAAAAATAAGTCACGGGCAAAGCCAGCAAATAACTGTAAAGAGTGCAATAATCAAATTAAAGCTGACAACTTCACATCTAGCACCATCCATTTATTTATGTCTGTTCGAAATGCGAGTTTCTATGAAAGCACTTCTCACATTTACGTACTTACTTACTTACTTACCAAATTGAGCTTTTTGTCACGGATCTGCCGTTATACAGGTGTCATGATCGAAATTGAGTTGTTGTCCCGTTGTTGTTTTGCCGTCGGAAAGCTCACTCGCTTAATCGCTCTCTCTCGTCTCTCTCTTTAAATCTCTCATCTTCTGCTTGGATTTGATTATGTGCAAATGTATTATGTTATGACTAAAAGCTTTGTATTGATGCAATTCGTTCGAGAGTCAAACGAAAATTGCGACTGTATTTGCAGATCATTCGAAACGTAATAATAATGTTAAATTGTTGATTTAAAATTAAGCAGATGCCGTTATGCCATATGAAGAGTATTGAGATTTTTCTCTTATTCTTTTTGTTTTTTGTTGCCGTTGATATTTTTTCGTTTTGTTTGCATATATAGAGCCGTTAAAAGGTGACATGCTAAATGGTCATACAACGCATTTATTATACACACACACAGACACACACACACACACATGCTCATAAATACAAATAGATTCATCTGTGTTTTTGGCCAGGCCTAGACGCATAGCTTGGCGTATAGGCCCTCTGCTGTGGGATCTCGTTCACCTTTCATCAATTGAAAGATCTCTTTCAATTCAAACTCTTTGATGGCGTTCATATGTAAATAAAATGTTCAAATATTTGCATTATTTGTTAGTACCTTAAATGAATATTAAATGGGTTTTATTGCCTCTCCTCTATGCCAGTCAGCCACTTTCTGTGTGTGTGTGTGTGTGTGTGTACATAGGTCCATAGGTTTGTGTCTTTTCTTCAATAAAACTCTTGTTAGGCTTCTTTTTTTGTTTTTCTTTCATTTTTATTTCATTGTTGATAGACAGTTTGCCGCGTTGATCAACAATGAGACAGACTTTATAAATACACACAAAGAAATTTGCTGTGCTAAACTCTAATCACTGTGAATTGAACATTCTAAGGAATTTTTCCGCCAAGTATTGGATTAATTATTCTAAATTAAACTTTTTAAAAAATCGAACGAATTCAATTTCTTTTCTTCAGTTTATTTTGTCATATATTTGCTTAATAATATTCACAATAAAAGAGAGAGAAAATTATCCAGGTCTTACAGCCCCAATAAACTAAAGGGGATATCAAAATAGTTTAAGTACAATTTGTTAGTCTGATATTTAAAGTTATTAAATATGATTTTATTTACTTATTAGATATATATTTTGCAACATTTTATGTCAACAACTAATTGAAAAAATCCTACAAAAACAATGCCACAGTTGAATTTCAACCAGTTATGAAATAACATTATTGTAATGTCATTCAAATCTATGCACAATTTTGTACAGTGTATATCTGCATGTAAATGTACACTGAGTCAGACATTTCAATGATGTACATATTTACTTAATTTTTAATAGCTTGGCTCCTTCAAACACTGCCCCCCGCTCCCCCCCTCAACCTTTTCGATGGATAGCCTTGTGCAAACATTGATTCTTATACCAGGTCCCAGGTTCCAGGTATGCGCAGTTGCAGTCTTCTTCACTCTTTGGTCAACCACCTACAACATTCCACTTTCTTGTTCCTTTTGTTTTTTTCATACTTCTTTGCTGCTTTGCATGAAATTTCATACATACATTATGTTTGGGCTATAAAAATGTTCACGTTTTGTGTTAATTGAACATCGAACATCGAACTGAGTTAAGAGGGTTTTGTATCAATTACAATTGCCAAGCCAAGTGGACATTTCGCTAAACCCCCTGCCCACCCCCCTCCAACAAATACTATTGTACTTGGTATGTGGGTGTTTTTAATTAAGGGCGCAATCGTAAATCGAAAATAATGCTGGTGTCAATTCGCGCGTCCGATATATTAAACTACTATGTATATCAATGCGAGACTTTGGATATCAAATCCTAGAGGAGAGGGCATTAGACTGCAAACAGCGGAGATTTTGGCCCAAAAGTCACGATTAAACAATAATGTGGGCTGTCAAAAAGTCATAAATTTTCAAATGAAACGAAGTCTGAGTTCCGAGTTGAAGTCGTGCCGCCACATTGCTGCACTGCTCTGTGTGTGTGTTCGTTGTCGTCATTTGTGGCACAGCTTTAATTACTTGGGTTAAACGCACAGTTTAAAACCATTGTAAAATGTTGGCTTGATTTTTGAATCGTTTTTAAATTAAATCAAGCATATTCTGGCAAAAAACCCAACATTCAATTTCAACTCCAAAAATGCTTCGTTTTCTTTTCGAGGGGTGTCCAGCGCCGCACGTGTTCAGCATCAACGCCAATCCCTGTTCCCACATTAAATCACCCAACAGTGGGAGCTGCTATCTTCTCTCTCACTCTCTCTTTCTCTCCCTCTCTCGGTCACAGTGACGTTAACTGCTTGTTTTTTTTTTTTGTTTTGGCTTACTGATTTCAACAGATTCAAATCAGTTTAACACTTGGCTTGCCAGCGATGAGAAAATTAGCTGATGTCCGCCTTCCCCCTTCTACCCAATACTATTACTTGGGGCCATCTGTGTCTGTGTGTGTGTGTGTGTCCGCCTGTCTGTATCTGGTGATTCTTAATGCACTCGGAAACTCAGCAACGGCACCTGTTTTAATTTGTTTGGCTTCTTGTACGCTGACAGCCAACGATTTGTATTAAAAATTCTTGTTTTATTTTCTTGTTGCTGTTGCTATCTCTCTCTTTCTCTCTCTCTCTCTATCTGTTGTTGTTATTGCACAACGTTAACACACAGTTAAAATCTATATAATTAAGTATTTGAGAACAAAGCAGCATTATAAATTTTCCCCCTTTTTTGGGTGGCGAGTTTTCGATATTGTTAAGCTTTCAACCTCAATGACATTAAAAATTTGTTGTTTTTAGTGGATGGGGGAGGGTTTTGTCGGAGAGGGAGGGGCAGGCGGGAGGTGTGCGATCTTGAAAATGCATAGAATATATATGGTGTCGTGTCATCAAAAGTGAATACGAATACGGTTGACACTCTAAAATGTTAACGGAAAATATTTTCCACGTTCCTAACTTTGCCTTAACGTTTTGACATTCATATTATTCCTAGTTCTAATCAAATTTACGTTCTAATGTTATCCGTAACATGCATTCACTTGGCAACGATTTCAGAACTTATCCAGGACATTAATCTAACCTATTTTTTTTCAAGTCAAACTTTTTCTTAACGAGAATTGTATCAAACCTCGACCAAACATGATATTGCCTCTTAAAAAATGTTTTTCTGATATCTGACAACTACAATAACAATTTAATAGCCATAATAATTTAAAGCAATGTCGACCAAACTGTTGACAAATAAAAAATAAATGGTAGTAGTAGTAGGAGCTAATAAAAATTATGATTGTTGATGATTTTATGTTCCAAGCATGGCTAATAAAATTATAAATTAGAATTTTCCTAGCTCAACAGCTGCAAATATGGCGTTATAAAGTTGAAAGCACGTACAGTGGACCCTGAATAGCTAAGAATTATGATGTCCGAAAAAACATTTGATAAATAAAAGTACATGAAATTAGTTCAAAACTAATTAATGATAAAATAAACAAAATAAAAAATTTTCGAGCATTTATTAAAACTTTCATTACGACTTTAATTTTAGTCAGCGAAAATCATTCTTAAAAAATATAATCAAATCATAGATTGGCGTTTAGTGACAAGTAGTGAAGAACAGTTTATCAAAAAAAAAAGGATAAATAAATTCGGAAAATGTCTCTTTCTTGATATTGTGGTTTTTCATTTACTAAAGCACAAGTTGTATTTTCGCAGTTAAACTATCCGTTGTAAGCTAGTCCTGAGCAGCAATTGATAGCTAATCTATGCATTCCATTATAATGCAATTTTCTTTAGCTAGTAGTGTTTATAACTTCAATTTACATAGTTAGCAAAAGCTTTTCATCTTGATTTTTATTAAGTTCGGTTAAAAATAGGAACAAAAAGCCAATTATATTAAAATGAGTCGCAACTTTATATAAAAGAACCAAACCTTCCCAACTATTGAGTTTCTACTGTACTTTGTGCGAATGTACACGGTATAGTATAATGTTAAAAAGCACACACACACATACACACACGCACACAATCGTATATATACGAAATAAAAAGCTTATTATCAAAACGCTACTAATAATAAATGAGCCAACGTCGCATTCGTACAAAGGGCGTGGCTTTTTATTATTATATTGTTGCTGTTGTTGTTGTTGTTTTCAGTGTTGCTTCTCGCTCGGCTCGAAATTAAATGAATGAGTAAACGAACGTGCGAAAGGGAAGGAGCGAAACGTAGTTAGTTGCGTTTATTGTTATTGTCGAGTTGAGTTGTTGTTGTTGCTTTTTTTGGGCTGGCCGCGCAATAAAAACAATGCAATTTTTAATTTTCGCAGCCCCAGTAATCGAAAACTAGAAGAAGACGAAAAGGAAGAAGAAGAACAACAACAACAGCAACATGAACAAGAACAACAAGCGACAACAGTCGTTGGCCCTTTTTTTTAACCAGTATTTTTCATTATTTTATTACTTACGCGAAATTTTTCGTCTGCCTTCACACACACACACACACACACATACATACACGTATAGAAACACTCACAAATACTTACCTATAAACATGGGCGTGCGTGCAGCGCCCATATAATAATGGGTAGGTGGTTGTTGGTCGTAGAAGGGGGGAGCGATTGTGAAGGGTTAAGAGGGTTAGGAGGGGGTCCGTCCGTCAGCCAGCCAGCCAGCCAGCCATCGAGCGGGCAAGTCGCGGCAAGGCAGCGAATGCGCCATTATGTTTGTTGCCCGTTTCGGTTTCAGTTTTCTGTTGTTGTTGTTTTTTATATATTTTATTATTCGCTTTATTTTTTCCGCTTCGTCGCGTTGCGAGCGAATGAAAAACGCGAGGCAAACATACAAACACACACACTTTAAGCACTCGCCGACACTCATATTACATACATATGTACATACATATGTATCTTACAGATACGTTTTGCATTTTAATTTTATTTTCATGCTGCTCTTTCGGGCTTGCATCGTTTCCGTATCGACCACGTTGCACATGTTCTTGTTGGTCCTGCCCTTAATATGTATATTACGCTTGTATGTATGTCTGTTTTTTCTTCTTCTTCTTGCTTCTTACTGCTCTCGTTGTTGTTGTTGACGTCGTCATCGTCGCAGCGCGTTGAAAAAATTCGCCACGGGGTAGATGCGTAAATGAGCAATTTTTATTTATGTTAAGTGCGCGGCGCGCATATACAAAACTTATTATTTTTGTTCTTATTATTATTTAGATATGAGAAGAGCCGCCATTTAATACACACTGTGTGTGTGTGCATTCATTCATACATACATACATAAGTGCATACATGTGTGAACATGAGAATATTAAATCACTATTATTATATTTTTGGTACAGGCATGCATCAAAAGAAAGCACGTTCTTTCTTGTTCGGAAATTGTAAAAAAATCTATGTCAGAATTTCGAACTTTCTACGCAAAAAAGATAGAAAATTACATGATAAGAGCTTAAAATTGTTTTAGAACCTAAAATTCACAAACTTTCAATTTCAAGCAATCCTTAATTAATTTTTGTTTTTTATTAATTTTGACATAGTTTTTCTTTTTGAAAGCTCAAATGATAATGATATTTTATAAAAATACGAATTTCCATACAATCTTAACATTTTCTAGTTACCTACGAAAGTGTTTGATAAGTTCCTATATCATTATAAGTATTTTGAGCACAAATCTTTGAGTTTTTCCAAACACAAAACACGTGCTTAATCTAACAAAAGTCTTCTGTTTTAGTATGAAACCCAAATGTGAATTTCAATTACATTGTTCTATACCATTTTTCCTGTTAAAATACTGTGTAATAGATAATTCTACGTAAATTTCTACCATGAACATAGAACGTTAATAAACTTAAGACGCCAGCACGCCCAGCCGTAAAGGAAGACCACTTGAATCATAAGAACATTAGGGATATATGCCATATGCAAACCAGAAAATAGCTACTGCTGCGAGGAAGAGAGAGAGAGAGAGAGAGATAGCCATATAATCTTAATCCTTGACACAATATAAACGCTTGACTGCCTGCTCCTGCGATGTCCGCTGTCCGATGTCCTGGTAGTTAGTTGATCCTGTTTGCATGCTGCGCCCTTCACAGCTTCGGCTCGCTTTTGTCACATTATGGATTTCCACAGTGTCCGGCAGCGGATCGGATCGGATCGAAACGGATCCTTTTGTTTTAAAAATTGGCACGGCATGTTGCACATGCGGCAAACAGCCACATCCCTTGCTGTGCCTGCCCTAAGACCCGCCGAGCAATCGAAATCACATTTTATGATTCGAGTTTGCCGACGGCAGCTCTCAGACAACAATGTACTAAATGTCCCTGAGTGCTTCCGACAATTTGTCAATGCGACACTGCAACAACAACAATTGTTGTTCTCATATCAACTTGTAACAACAACAACAACCACAAATGAAATTAGCTAAATTGCATTTGTGGTCAATGTGCAATGATAATAAATTAAGTAACATTATTTGTTGCTATCGAAAAATGGTAAAATGTAAACTAATTAGTGATAAAAACTGTCAGCGGGCAAATAAATTAAATATACTATATTTACCCACATACATATAAACAAATGCAATTTGCAGTTAGATATAGTCACCAGACAATATTGTCTATTTTTTTTTTGTTTCGCCCCCAACTCGTCGGCTTTTTGTGGCCCTCATCTAGAGTCGTTGCTGTTGTTGTTGTTGTCGTCGTCTTTGAAAGCTATTAAAGTAAATTGCAATGAACGGTACCCCGAGCTATATTGTACTATACCAAAGTCATATACCTGCTCATACGAGTATCTCCTATCTCGTTTATATATATATCGTATCTGTATGTTGTTGTTGCGGAACTTCTGCGGCAAGTCTAATTGCGATTTAATGTCTTTTCGGCTTTTCGTATGAAAGTGCTTCGGTACAATGTTAAGCCGATAACACCAACAACCAACCTGTCTTTATCAATGTCGAAATTAATGGAACCAGCTTGTAGGTTTGCGACTAGTAAATGCGACACATCTTTTAAATAGTAGATATATAAATATGGGTTTTGTGACACAGTTTTTTTTTTCGAAAAAAACATAAACTTTTCCATCATTAGCGTTTGTGTTTTTCCCTTACTTATTTGAAACGAGTACAGCTTATCGAATGGGATGATTTATGCGACAGTTTAACATAATTTCAGGGGCCGCATAAAGATACCTTTGCTTCAACTGTCAGAAATCTTATGCAAAATATATAGATTGTAACTCAAGGAACACCCAAACACCTTTTGTACTTTTCTAATATTAAGTTTGACTTTACTGTACTTTTAAGAACATCAACAACCAAATAGTAATGGAAAATTTGATAGAAAGAAGATGTCTTAAAGGAAAAGCTTCGTTCAATAAACTTGAAGACCTGCTAGCTCAAATAAATCTTAACTTCGATAAATTTGCTATCGTTTCACGAAAAAATTTCATAACTAAGACTACCATTTGAGCTGTACATTGATAGCAGTCAGTCAGTCAGTCAATTGGGCTACAAATTATTGTATAGAAAGACATTAATGAGCTTCAAAACAATATAACTTAAAGTAAAAATATATCGATAAATATCGAAATCTAAGCAATCATATAAGAAAGATTAAGATTAAGCTAAGGTTAATGTTCATTATATTTTGTTAGTTTATTGGGATATATCTGTACAAATTTGCACAGTTTACGCTATCGATTGGTTATCGATCGTAGTATAACGAATAACTTGAAACAACAACAAAATTACACTTAAAAGCGGCACAAATTCGTTGTGCATTAATTAGACATTTTATAGGTGCAACACGGCGTTAACTGCACGCCATTAAAAGCAGCGCGGCCCCCAGACAACGTCTGCCACATCAATACCACAATTATTGTTTGGGCCTGGTCAACAACAGCAACAACAACAACAACAGCAGTAAACCGTAAACTTAAAATGCAACAGCAAACCGCAACTAAAATGTTGCCAGCGATGCGTCCATCGCCTCTCCATCGCCATACATATTTCGCATGGATTCGATAACTTACATTAATTTGATGTACACACACACACATACACGTACTATATGCAAATAAGGCCAGTATAGTATGGATGTGGTAACCGCGAATTGCCAACTAACTAACCAACGAACCAACCAACCAACCGAATGAAGCCAACAAAAGCCAGCGCCCAATGCGAACAGCGATCAATGCGCCAATATGTGCCACAAAGAAGATGAAGATGAAGCTGAAGATGGTAGGAGGCTGTTGCACACACATAAAAATTATATATGTGTATATTAACGTGGCAAAGAGCGTTGACGTTACCATTTCATTATGCGCAATCGCGTCTGTGACCGACCTCACAAGCCTAGACTATTCTTTGGTAGCGAGCGTTTAACGTTGTTGACGTATATATCAGTCAAATTAACCAAATGCTGTTAGCAGCAACATTTTCGCCATTCGTACACTTCAAAAAAAAAGTGTCTAAGTACATCAGCAATATTAGTTTTGCTTATCAATTGTTGTTGAATGAAAACTTAACGAAAGAAGTATTTTCTTGTTACGCTATTAGGTTGTAATTTTGTGCAGTGCACTTGTAATCATACTGTTAAAAGGCGTTTGCATTCTGCGCCAACTTCAAAGAATTCTTGGAAAAATCTGCAACACACGAGTCGGAGTCTCTCCCCCCTTCACTTCAGCTTAGCATTCATAGTCTATAATGTGTGTGTGTTTGGTTATGCGACAACAACGGCAACAACAACGACACCAAAACTGACGGCGATAAATGTTATATACACACACACACATATGAACACTAAGATGCGAACTAAAATCCAATGATCATAATCATGATGATGATGATGATGGAGTAACCTGGGCATGGCCTGTTCATGGCTTACTTTGTGCAACCCGTTACAGGTTACATTGAGTTGTTGTTAGTTGGTTGGTTGGCCGCTTGGCTGCCGGCTTGAATGTGTTTAAATTGAAAATTCCCGATTTGCACACAGTCACAGATGCGCTTAATTTGCACCTCTCCATAAATGCACATAAAAAGAAAAATGAAGAGAAAAAACAACTTTCAGTCAAAGACCGGACCAAACTTCTCCTCCATATCCTCTCCACTCTTTGTTGGCTGCGAAGCGTGTCCGACTTCTTCTTGGCAAAGTCACGGCTGGCAATAGTACGGTTGAAGCATTGGTTGGAGCTTGGAGCTGTTAGCTCTTTTATATATAGTAGTTCGAATAGTTAGTTGGGTCTTCGGTTGGCTTGATTGCCATTACCTTAATGCCTTTATGCCCATTGTTACCTTTTGTTGTCGCCTCTTTGACTAGAAATTGAAGTTGCAATAAGTGTTAGTTTATGTTGTGGACGAAGCACAGAACAATGATGACCATCCATTCCATGGCATTCAGTTTAAACGCTGCCCACGCATTCATAAGGTTGGTGTGACAAAGTGTTGAAGATTTAAACAGCACAGCACAGCGGGTGATTTTGATATTGAGATCTCGATCCACGCAAATCAAAGATTCATTGAGTGCAATTGAGTTGCGGCATGTTGATATAAGCGCCGCCATTAATTAATAACTTCTTCCCTTCTTACTTCTGCAGTCGCACGGTGATCGTACGGATGACGAGATGCGCGATTGCGATTCCGTTGACGGTGAACATCATCAGTTAAGCGCCAAGGCGGCAATTGCAGCCCGTCTCAATCACACAGTTGCCGGCGGCGGCGGCGCTTCGGGCCTCAACTTTACCACTCCCGAGCAGCAAACCGATCTGCCACTCAGGTGGGTGTAAATGTCTTTTATTCAACTAACAATTTGGTTATTCAATCGATTCGTCATCAGTCATCATCATCATCAATTGCCAGCGAACCATCCGCTTAATGCCCTCGGCAGCTTTATGGGCATTGGTGGCTTACACAGCATTCCAAATCTGCAGCACAGTGATGTCCTTGAGAAGCTCAAGATGCAAGTGCGCGACATGAAAGTTGGCCTCATGGTAAGTCAACAAATTATCTTTATTTTATCCATTAATAGAAATATTATACCAAGGAATAGCTTTGATATATTATGAAAAATACCTCGTAATTAATTGCTCATGATTCTAATAATTTGTTAGCAACAAAAGCATCAAACAAGTATCTTTAGTGTAATTTCCAATTAGGACAAAGTCAAAGCTAAAAGAATATTTGGCATAGAATCAGGAATCGATATGCTCATCACTATATATTAACGTAAAGTGTATGATAAATAGTTGATAGAAAACCAACAAAAATGCCAAAACCTTTCGACAATTTAATCGATTAAATGCCTTAACAGTATTTTATGCAATAATTAATTTGACATTTATTGATAAATCTTTTGATGTATTTGATTTTGACATTTTAATCGAATAATTCGATTCGAACATAAATATTATTGTCTTTAATATTATTTCGCCAAAAAAAAAAAAAATGCAATATCTTGAATGAGTTATAACGATTATTATTGGTTTAATTGCTTAATGGGTGCGTTGCAGGAGCAGGATTATGCAGCGGCGGCACATGCAGCAGCGTTCGGGGCCAACATGTTGCCCACAACGATAAATACGGCCTTTCCAATGCCACACAACTCGGCAGCAGCAGCAGCGGCAGCAGCAGCGGCGGCAGCGGCAGCTGCATCCTTTGGCCATGCTAATGCTAATTCCAATTCAGTGCCGCCAACAAGCAGCAGCAATGGAGGCGCCACTTACAATGGAAATGTTCACAATGTTTCAACGGGAGTTGGAACTGTTGCTGCGAATAGTGTAGCATCAGGTGCAGCAGGTGGTGGCATCAACAACAACAACAACAACAACAACAACAACAACAACAATGGTCATCCCTTTTCATTTGCATCACCAACAGCGCCAAGCAACACCAAAGAAGGTTCGTATGGGGTTTGATTTATTTGAAAGGGGGGAGGGGGAGGGGGTTGTGTATTGGTTGTGCGGGTGTGTGTGTGTGTGTGTGTTAACATTTGTGAACTCAGCGCGCCACTTTACAGCTAATTCCGCATCAAACTCATCGACGTCCAGCGAGGCATCCAATTCATCCCAACAGAATAATGGCTGGAGCTTTGAAGAGCAGTACAAACAAGTCAGACAGGTTAGTATAGTGTGTGTGTGCTTTTGTTTTTTCTTTTGTATTTTTTTGTTTTTTAGTGTTGTTTAGTCAATTTAATCTCTGCGCAAACAAGGCGCACTCGATCTGGCTGATGCGACTGCTGACTGCCTGCCTGCTGGCCAGGGGCCGGGCCCGACCCAAAGCCATTTAGGCACAACTATCAATTAACGACTAATAGCCAACATCTTGAGACAGTCTCTCTCTCCCTACCTCTCTCTCTCTCTATCTCTCTCTCTCTCGCTCTCTATGTGTAAGTAGTTAAGGAGAAGATGCGCCTAAGTTTTTTGATCTCGTTTTAACGCTTTGCTGCGGCCCGAAGCTGTGGTTCACATGCAATAAAAAACGAAAAAAAATATTATGATAATGAAGAGTGTACCACGTTAGGCTAGTTCCGGTTTTTCGTTACTGCAATTGAGCAATTAATGTTTAAGACACATTTTTTTGGTGAGAAAAGAGCCAGTTTTTGTCTTATTTCTAGATGCTGTATGAACTTTTACGCATGGCTGCAGAGCCAGCGTGAAATCTAGCCCCTTTTTGTTTTCAAAAATGAAGTGCAACACAATCGTGTAATTAGTTGCCAAAAATATGTTGTTCTTGTGCCGTGTGAACTGCAACAGCTTTTTTTTTTTGGGGGTTTGGGTTAAACTAAACTTCGATGAACCATTCCCAACCGACCGAATCGACAATTTATCAAATGGCCCGCACAATTTTCTATGCACTATAAAAACTTTGACCCTCGCAAATGCAAAAACACAAGTGTAGATACACACACAAAGTATCTTAACACCTTTCAACTAAACAAGATAATCATGTTGTGTGTGTGTGTGTGTGTGTGTGCCTAGAAACCGGCTTAACCAACGCCCAGCTGCGATCGTTTCTACACTTTTCTACACTCTAGTAGGTGTTGGGTTGAGTTTTTGTATGCTTAAAACCTAATCCCTTTGCAAGAAGCATCGTTGCAGCTTGTAGTTTGTCCGTTTGTTTGCCGCAAAATGGCCGGCTTTCATTAATTGTAAAAATGTGGCACGCAAAACTCACACAAAACGATAATTATGTTAATTGAGTGAGTAGCGGCCCCGCCGCCGCATGTGTACTAATATCTGTGGATATGAAAAAGCCATTTTGAATTTCGTTTGTCTGCCAAAAGAAAATCCATTCTATAACGTTGTTGTTGCTCTTGCTGTTGTTGGGTGTCTTGGGAGCAACGTCAGCCTGCCGCCCCAACCGTATTCTACTCGTCAAACACCCATCCATCCAACCAACTATACACATCCATCCATCTATCTATCTCATCGCAGCAGACGAGAGACGACGAAAAAAAACTACAGAAAAAAAAAAATATTATTTTTGGTATATTTCTTTGCTGGTTTTTATTTAATATATGTATATGTAGACTACATTGCTCGTTTGCTCTCATTAATCAATGTCAATTATCTGTACATACTGAATAATTATGTTTAATTATAGACAGCCAAACGGCATTTTCCAATATTATTTTATTTCATATAAATAAATACTTTTCTCTCTCTATCTTGGTGTTAATGTACTTTTTCAATTCCATTCGAATAATATTTTTTCGATTATGAAACTTTTGCGCATTTTGCTATACTTTTATGTATAACTGATTCGTCTGAATGGGTAATAAAATTGCTTAAATTACTGCCAGCCAAAACGTTCTTAACTAATTAAGAACACAAATCTATATAATTACTAACTGGTAGAACTATTCGTTTGCAAAATTCGTTTTACATTTAATTGACCATTCGAAAGTATTTATTTATTCATTTAACAATGCCATATTTTAATCAATTCAAGTCAATAATAAATATGGCAAACTTTCAATAATTTTCGAATATTTATGGCTAACAAACATTAAGTAAAATTCCTTAATTAGCAAATTTGACGTTTGATGAATCAAACTTTGCACTTGGCAATATTAAAATATATATATTTATATATATTCGTTCGGTGTACCTGGACTTGAGAAGAGGTTCTTAAATCAACAAAACCGCAATAAAAAAAAAAACGAAACGAATTTCAGTTAATTAAAGTGAACAAAACAATAACAAGAAAGAAAAAAAAGTCTGGTCAACAGATTTTCAATAACGAGTGTGAAATTCTTAAATAAATATGGATGTTTGATTGTGTGCACAAGATACACACACACACACACACACACAGCCAGAACAACATGTGTTAATGAAACTGGACAAATTATGAAACAAATCCTACTTGCAACAGGATCTTATGCTAGATAATGTTTAGTAGCAGCATATCCATTGCCATATGCATTTTGCTGATAGTTATAAATTACCAACAAAAGAGAGAGAGGGAGAGAATCGAAGAAAGAAAGAAAGAGAAACATGCATTAACACATACTTTGATCCTGGGCTAAATGCATTTGAGAAATTCCCAGAAACAAGGATTCAAATTTCAAGCTGCACTTTTAGGTACATTCCATAGAGAACGCTAGTCCAAATTGCTAGCGACAAATAAGTAAGATTATTTTTATAACCGAACCCTAAATGTACTCCGTGTGTGTGTGTGTGTGTGCCATGTGTCCTTAAGTCCTGTGCGTGTGTGTTTGTATCTCGTTATTAAAAACGATTATGATTGGTCCAGAACTTCTGTTTGTAGAATGATTTTTATCGTTTTATTGCTAGGAGGATTTGGTCGAGTGTCGGTGATGCAAGCTGAACATTTTCTAGGACTTTTGGGCGGTGGCGGTGGCAGGTTCGGCCACAAGGGTTGTGTGTGCTTCTTTGCCTGCTTTTGTTGTGTATTCCGAAAATCGGACTTCATTTTTATGAGAGGTTTTCTATTTTATTAATGCACACACACACATACACACACACAATACGGCAGGCAAGCCGCGTCGCACACAGATACACAAAACATGTGCGATGCGATGTCAGCGCTGTCGATTTGTTGCTGAATGCTCGACGGTACTTTTCTCAATATTTTTAGTTGATAAACGACCTTTGATGGCGTTGCATCGTCGCGTTGATCAATCGATTGTGCGCTCTGATTCTGTGCAAAAAGTTCTTATAAATAATAATCTATAATTTATAAAAGAATTATTAATAATTAATTGCACCTGTATTAGTGTTAGTGTGCGTGTGTTCTGGCATTATAAATAATCAACATGCTCATCTCCGACGATCAAATACAGGAGGTAATCAAGATGCTCATAAATTATGATTATCAAGAACAAAAAAACGTTGAAAACTTTAATTAAAAATAAGGAAATATATATTTTGTATTCTGAATTTTTGCCTCGAGCCACTCGTCAGAAGCAAAAAAAGAAGCATTAAACGTGAAACAACTTGAAGTTTGAACTTCAATCAATTCCTGTGCCGGGCCAAAAAGAAAACAGAAATATACGTATATAAATGTAGTATATGTATGTATGTTTGTGTGTGTGTGTGAACTCATACATATACAACAACTCTTGTGGGCGTCGTGCATCATAAAAAACCGTCAGCCAGTCGAAGTTTTGTGAGCTGAACCAAAACTGAGCTGCAGTTGCAGTTGAATTTCGAAGTCGAGTTGCAAGTCGAAGTCCAAGTTGTAGTCGGCGGGGGCAATGGCAATGAATCGACGTCAGTCTCGCCGCCTGCCTCACTCTCTCTCTCTCTCTCTCTCTCTCTCACTCTCTCTCTCCCTCTGTTAGTGGCAACTTGTTGAACTGCAGCTTTAGATCGAGAGAGCGACTCCATCACAAGTTATTCGCGTTGTTACTTCAGTCGCGTTTTAAATCATTTATGTGAGGGGGGTGGCTAGGGGGTTAAGGGGATAGTCAGCAGTTCATCATCATCGCATTCGTATCGCATTGACTTAGAATGTGCACCCAAAGACTGAAGCATGGCCAAAACTTAAACTCCAACTTTGCGTTTCTTCCTTTTTTGCCTTTGCTTTTGCCTGTTTGCAGTAGGCGGAAAGTATGATGAATTCCAAATTTGATGAGTTCACTCAGATGTTGTCATTAATTTTATACACATATGAAGTCGAGTCTTCTAGCAGCAAGGCTTCTACTGTAGCAAAAACCAAATGCAAAGCTCTCAAGGAAGAGTTCTCTCTGGCCAAAGGGGGTTAAAGGTCATATAGTGTGCGCCTTAGGAGCCACAAAAGACAACAGCGAATGTTAAATTCATAATCATATTGCACAATCTCTATCCTATGAAAGGCACGACTATGACTTGTGGTACAGTCAAACTTTTCTAACGAACTTGCGAACGAAGTTTTCTATTTATCGAATTTTATTCAATCGGAAAAGGATTCTATATTGAAATTTTTCTTCATATCGAAGTTTTCTTTTGTTCCCTTGAGATTCTTTATATGGAAGTTTGACTGTATATCGACTTTATAAGCTTTGAATGATATTATTTCTAAGAGATTTAGTTATTATCGATTAAATTTCTATTTATTACGACTTAATTACATTACCATCAATGGCAACCGATGCCCTTTTGTCCCTTTTGAATCTGTGTCCATGCTTTGGTACCTATAAATATGTATGTACATAAATAAATACATAAGTACATTTGTATTCGTCATCTTTATCACCTAATTATGCATTGTGTTCGAGGCCACTCACGCAACACAGACACACCGAAACTTGCCCTTCTTTGGGGTGTTTCACACATTTAATCTTTTGTGAACGATTTTCAACCCCCATCGAAACTGAATGAGTGAGAGAAAGAGAGGGATAAAGAGAGATGATGAACACGCGCCCCTGATGTTGTTGCCCCTTTTGGGCCACAGAGTGTCGACGCATGTCAAGGCGTCTATTGTGCGATTGTCTGATTGTTTGTTAGCCAAACAATGCTGCAACACAATAGAGAACGAAGAGCGAAAGAGAGAGAGAGAGAGAGCGTGTGGCAACCATTTTGCGCAAATCCATTGGCCCACAAGTCAAGTAGCAGCCAAGCAGACGAGTGCCCCTTGTTATGCCATAACAATATATAGTATATAAGTATTTCTAAGTTAGATTGTTCTCTTTTTTTGTTTTTTGATTGTGATAATAATGTATATTTTGTGCATTTGCAGCTCTATGAAATCAACGATGATCCCAAGCGCAAGGAGTTTCTTGATGATTTGTTTTCGTTTATGCAAAAGCGAGGTAAGTTCAAATGCAACACTGTACTAGCGGGGTGTGAGACGGGACGGCATGCACTTGAGCAACACTTTCAAAAAAAAAAAAATCTTTTGTCGAATGCATTTGCATATGTGTGTATGTATGTACCAAAAAGCGCTGCTGAGTCAGCTAACCAACGTTTTCAAGTATTTGCCTTAGCGAAGAGACTCAAATTATGTTAATTGAATAAATTTCTCGGCACTTTGCCGTTTGATTTAACTCTTGTGTGCATTAAAATATGCAGAAATATCTTAAAGAATGACAGAGAAATCATCATCATCATCATCATCATCATCAACAGCCGCATTGTCATTATTGTCACTCCAAATAATCGTCAAACGAAAGGCACAAAGAACACTTCGTGGTAGCATTGGTGGCAAGTTGCAGGGGGAAGAGAGGTGTACTTCTTGCCTATTTATAAATAGCCTCAAAAAAAACAATATTTTTTTGTCATTAATTATAAAAAAAAGTATTAAGCCTATCGAGCATGTGGCATGCCACGCTTGAGCTTTTTATTTGCTCATTTCCTGTTGCAAGGTCCTCGAGCTGCCAAGCCAAAGTATTTGTTTGCCTGCTGCCAGAGAGTGCATTAAATTTGTTTATATTTGCATATATGCAACATTTGTGCAATGAAGAAATCTGCAAATAAATTACATGCAGCATGTATATGTGCGTGTTGCACGTTGTTGTTGTTGTTGTTGCAATTTAAACATGCTAATGTCAAAGCTCGACTTGCAACGTGTGTTTAACTTTATTTATTTTTTGTATCTAACACACAAAGCAGATAAAAAGATATATCTATAAACAAATACATACATACATATGTACGATGTATGTATGTATGTATGTATGTATCTAGCCAACAAGCTTGACAACTTAATGGATTTTAATCTGTCACATGCGTTCACTGCCCCTCTCTCTCTCTTACTCTCTCTTTCTCTGTCTAAAGTGTCTGCCACCGAAAAAAATATATATACTCTATATAGTACTACTTGTATCTATATCTATATTAATGTATATCTGTTCCTGATATTTTACAATTGTCTAACGGAAATTATGCTAAAAAAAAGCCCCATAAATATACATATATACACTAAATATTCTCGTCCCCCTGAATGTTTGTGCAACGAAGAGCGGCGCAATTCTTAATTAAAAGACGTCAATCACTTATCAACCAACCAACGAACCAGTCGCGCTATTTCTGTAGATATATTTTTTTTTTCCGTTCCAACAGTCTGCTCGCTCGTCTGACAGACCCTTGCCATCCGACCATCCGACCATCAGATCAGATCAGATCAGTCTTGAAGCGAGCGAACAAAAACAACCCAACTAAAATTCAACTGTCAGGCGAACTACTACAACTAGGTGCGTTATGATGTTGACGATGATGATGATGATGATTTGAGGCTCTATCAAATTTCTTTAGATTCCATTTAAATGCCATGACATCTAACGAAAACAATGCATAAAAATAAATAAATACAGCTAGCTCTCGCATCTCTGGCAATGATACTATATTTAAAATACAAACTTTTTAAAACCTAAATCATATAAATTCAATATTTGTTTTGCAGAAAACTTTAAGAGTTCGACTAAATGACAGGTGTGCTGAATTTTGAAATGATTAAATGCGTTTCACATTGGCAAAAACACTTTTCTTTTATACAGCTCGATTATTAAGTTTCGTTTGGTGATTCTAAGACCCCTTTTACACGATGAAGTTTTTGCGTCTGAAGCATGCGTTTGTTGGCAAAGGGTGTAGAGGGGTTACAGCTGCAAGCAATGCTTCATGACTTGTGAAGCAATGATTTATTTTTCTCAGTTTGCTTTGCCTTATTGCGATTGCATGTAAACACAGAGTAGCACAGTGTTTGATGTGAATAATAAAGTTATCGATACGAAATATCGCAAAAGCAAATATTAGCGCCAATAGTAAATACATTGTTTTGGTTAAGAAATTATTAGTATAAATGTTCACTGAATCCTTTTTATTTACTTGTTACTTCTTAAATCAATTATATGTTTACAAATAAAACAATCGATGGCAAAGATATATGTTTATCGACCATAAATTTAAATCAGAGTTGCATTTACAAAGAAAATGCTTCATGAAAAAACTTCATCGTGTAAATGCGACCAGATTTGCGAAGATGTTTTAAAACAGAATGAAAAAAAACTTCATGAAAAACTTAATTGTGTAAATGGGGTCTAAGAATTCTAAGAATGGATAAAATCCTTACAAGTTATATTTCTCAACTCTCAAAAGTTGTAAGACATTGTATTAAAATTGTGCTATCTATGCTGTCAATATTTTCTTAAACACGTTCCACAATTTTGTAATTTAAGATTTTATTTTTTATCGATAACACGTGTATATCGAATATTTAACAAGTTATCGATAACTTGAAACAAACTTGTTCTGCTTTATGGCTCAGAAGATGTCGTTGATGTTGGGTTTGGAGACGCTTAGTTCTCTGCCAGTTACATACTACATACATTCTCACAAAACCATTCTAACCTATTAAAACTTAGGGTATTAAAGTAAATCAAAACAGAGAACGATTTAATAAACCATTATTTAAAGTACAAAGAAAATTGCGTTAAGCACCTATAAATATTTTTATATTTTTTGTTGTTGTTAAAACAGTGCATCCAGAAATTACTTCTTTTATTTTTGCAATCTTATCCCCTGGCAGCAACTGCTTAGTAAAAATATTGCCTATTACGCAACTTCCCCAAGCTTACTTCCAAGCCAACAGACTGTCTTAGTACTAGATGTTCGTGATTTGCAAAATGCCATTAACAAATAATAAAAAGTTTCATATACAATATATATTTATATCTTTATATATGTATAAAGAAAGAGTATGTACAAACTGTGTGCATGTGCGTGCTAAAAGCAACAATACCATTTGGCCAGGAATTGGTTGCGAGTTCAATTCGACAACTTCATCCCCAGAGGCGCACTATGCCAGATACTACATCAATACGTACATATGTATCTTGTGTTTTGTTTGGTTTTTTCGTCTTCGAAGAGTTTAATGATCGCTGGAGTTTGGAGCAAAAGTTAATCATTAAATTGCCATTGATTATGTTTGTTGGACGCTTTTGTGGCTCGTGCAATGCAATCCAAATGATCGCATATCAATCGACCTCAAACCTCCTGCTCCTTCTTCTCGCACTCCTTTCCCCCAACAAACTAAATCGTTTTTATTCCTTTTTCGCTTTCATAGTTTTTTTTTCGTTTATATCTGTGATATGCATACGGAGCAATCATTATTGGTGCTTTTTTCCGTTTTGTTTTGTTTATATGCACAAAAAACAACAACGTATTTTCATTCAATCAACACGTCCATCAACGAGTTTGATTGATTCCTTGGGGGCTCATAAAAAGTCGAGAGCCTTTAGGGGCACAAGCTACAAAAAAAAAAAACTCAAAACTACACTAAAATGATATTGAACAAATTGATGTTCTTTTCATTGTTGTTGTTGTTCTTGTTGTGTACAAAATCAAGTTACTCACGTACCCCGAGCACAACAATTATGCGAGTCGATTTAATTTTTTAAATGCGCTACTTACAGAAAAGTCCATTGAGTAGTTTGAAAGAGTTTGTAGAGATTTACAGAAATGGTTAGAAAAGAAATCATAAAAACTGTAATAACAATGTAAAACATAATTAAAGCCTTAAACTATTGAGATTTAAATCAAAATAGGGTATAACAGTTGTTCTTATGCCTGACCTTGAATCAAAGCTAATTAGTTATAAACTCATTTTTGAGCGTAGAGCATTTGAAGTTCTTAACGAGCCTCAACTTTTTTTGGTAAGTCTTGCTGCGAGTTGAGTATTTGTGTGTATATGAAATGAAAAAACGATTTCGAATGGGGAAATAGAAATTCGGATGCCAAAGATGATGAAGATTAGCTGCTATAAACATGCTATAAACGATCGACATATGCACAAACATGTGCTACAAAAGGCGGCAACAATTTGGATTAATTTCAGAGTGTTTTTGTTATTGTTGTTGTTGTTGTATTATTCAACTAGTGTTAATTGCCAAAGCAAGGTGAGGGTGTAAGAAGGCAGAGGTAGGAGGGTGGGGGGAAGAGAGATCGCACTTGGTACAACTACAATAAATCGATTTTATGGCAAAGTTTTAATCGTGTTTTGCTTGCCGGTGCATTAAACAAGCGCATTGAAAAACATTTACATACATGCAACATGCCACAAGTGGAAGATTCTTTTTGCTTTTTTATGGCTCAAACAAAACAGAGAACGCTTTGCTAATTTTCCTTTTCTTTCTTTTTCTCAGGCACGCCCATCAATCGTTTGCCCATAATGGCCAAATCGGTGCTGGATCTATATGAGCTATATAATTTGGTGATCGCACGAGGCGGCTTAGTCGATGTCATCAACAAGAAGCTATGGCAGGAGATTATCAAGGGTCTGCATCTGCCATCGAGCATAACAAGTGCAGCATTCACATTGCGTACACAGTAAGTTTTCGAGAGTAAACGAGATCGATCGAAAGTGTTTTCAACCTGTCGTCACAAAGACCCAATCATGAATACCATTTCCCAATGATAAATGCATAAACAACAACTGCACAAGCGAGAAAAGGAAAGGCAAACAAGCCGAAACATTTAACAATGCTTCGATCAGCGATTCCAACTTCAGTTTAGCAAAATGCCTGTTGCCTGTTCTCTCTCTCTCTCTCTCTCTGTCTGCTGTGATTTGTTTTGTTTGTTCATTGAGCTCGTCACGTTTCGTATTTACACGTTAATTCAACATAAAGTTGCGAGACAACGACGACGACAGGACAACAAAAACGATGATGTGTTTTACTTGCACTCGATGCATGTTTAATAATTTTATGCATATTTTCAGATACATGAAGTATTTGTATCCGTACGAGTGCGAGAAGAAGAATTTGAGTACACCAGCTGAACTGCAGGCGGCAATTGATGGCAATCGCCGCGAAGGACGTCGTTCCAGCTATGGCCAATATGAGGCCATGCACAATCAGATGCCAATGGTGAGTTGATAGACATAAAGATACCCTTTTGTTCGCATCACAATCAACAACATCCACAAATTTCGTTTGGCAGACGGCCATATCGCGCCCACCGTTGCCGGGTGGAATGCAACAGATGTCGCCACTGGCGCTTGTAACACACGCAGCAGCTGCCAACAATCAGCAGGCGCAGGCTGCGGCCGCAGCGGCAGCAGCACATCGTCGATTGATGGGTGGACCGGCGTTTGGTCAGATGCCCAATTTGGTGACACAAGAGATTGAGAATCGTATGATGGAGTACCTGCAGCTTATACAGGCAAAAAAGGAGCAGCAGCAGCAGCAGAATGCGTCAGTACTGGGCGCTACACATCCCCACCAACAGCAGCAGCAACAGCAGCAGCAGCAGCAACAACAACAATCGCTGCATCATCATCAACAGCAACAACAACAACAACAGCAGCGTCAACGTTCCCAAAGTCCTGAGCTTAGTACTCGTGATGCACTGAGTGCGCAAGTGGCGCTTTGGCATATGTACCACAACAGTAGTCCAACCGGTTCGGCGCACACATCACCGCAGCAACGGTAAGTTAGACACGATCCAAAACGGTTAAGCGACCTAGCGTCGACAATTTAGCTTGGACACATTTATTTGATCCATTATACTGTTATAAAACGAAGCATAGACAAGCACCAGATACAAATTTTGCTCTTAGTCCAGACACGAAACAGGTTCTAAATCATGTCTTTGCTATAGTGAAGACATGCACCATGAAACAAGAGCTTTTTTTTTACTCTTAGCCTAGACACTAGATTAATTAGTTAGTTTTTCCATTTTTAGCGAGGCTTTAAACCTCTCCGATTCGCCACCAACTTTGAATTTGAATCACATCAAACGTGAACGTGAACGCGATCCAACGCCCGAGCCCACAGATCTTGACGAATCGGTACATCAGCCGCCGCCGGCAAAGCGTGTGGGCAGCGGTCTAATGCCGCCCGGTTTTCCCGCTAACTTTTACTTAAATCCACACAATATGGCCGCTGTGGCGGCTGCTGCTGGTTTTCATCATCAGGCCGCAGCCAACAGTCATCATCATCATCAGCAGCAGCAACAGCAGCACGATGCAACATCGGAAGGTGAACCCGATGATGATTATGGCAATGGAGAGCACAATACCAGCGGCAATTCAACGTCCCTGAACGATGAAAGTGAACCACAGCAACTGAATGGACATCATCACCATCATCATCATCATCATGATGATCATGATCATGATCATGATCACCATAGTAATCATCAGAATCATTTGGATAAATCGGATGATTCGGCCATTGAAAACTCACCCAGCACATCGACAACAACAACAACGACAGCATCGCATCGCCACAGTTCGCCAGTGTCCACCAAAAAGAAGAGTAGCGTCAATAACAACAACAGCAACAACATCAACAACAACAACAACAGCACCAAGACACAATCCTCAAGTCCAAAGGATGCAGGCAACAACAGTGGAATTGGCAGCAGCGATGTTAAGCTAAATCCTCTCGAAACGCTTAGCCTGCTTTCGGGCATGCAATTTCAAGTGGCACGCAATGGTAAGCAATCAGGTCGATTTTTTCTAAATTCCAATCCTTAACTCTCTTGCACATCCACAGGCATCAGTGCAAACGGTGAACAGCAGTTGATTGTCAATCTCGAGTTGAATGGCATTAAATATACGGGTGTGCTGGTGGCATCCACAGGAGCAACAGCAACAAAAGCAACAGCATCGGTCAGAACAGAGAATGAGTTGCAGCAGGAGCAGCCAGAGTTGCCAAGTGCAATTGAGGAGCCAACAGTTGGAAGCAATGAGGATGAGGAGCTTAAGAATGAAAACAGCGAGCAATTAAGCCAAAATGAGGCTATCGATGATGAATCAATAACGACAACAATAACACAAGAACAGCAACAACAACAGCAGCAACAGCAACAACAACACACTGAAGACATTGTGAATGGAACAGCGAGTGTTGTTGGTGGTGGGATTGGTTTAGTGGGAGGGGTAGGGGTTGGGTTAAGTGTGGTTGGTGCAAGTCTGCTCAAAGATGCTGTAGTCAGTTCGTAAAATACAAGACAGAGATAGAGAAATAAAGAGAGAGTTGAAAAGAATATACACAACAAAAGAAAAGGAATACCAAAGTCATATTTTTCAGAAAAATAACAAAAACATGAATCAAACATGCACTCTAGCGAGTATTTAACTGTAGCGAGTGTTGAACTTAAGCGAGTGTTGAACTTGAGCGAATGTTGAACTCAAGCGAGTGTTTAACTGTAGCGAGTGTTGAACTGTAGCGAGTGTTTAACTGTAGCGAGTGTTGAACTTAAGCAAATGTTGAACTTTAGCGAGTGTTGAACTGTAGCGAGTGTTGAACTTAAGCGAGTTTTGAACTCAAGCGAGTGTTTAACTGTAGCGAGTGTTTAACTGTAGCGAATGATGAACTGAAGCGAATGTTGAACTTGAGCGAGTGTTGAGCTTTAGCGAATGTTGAACTTTAGCGAGTGTTGATTCTCCATTGAGTTGAAAGAAAAAAGGAAAACAGTGTGTGTGTGTTGAAAAAACTCGTTAGCCTGGCTAAGACAAAAGTGCAGAAGCGCATTTTTTGGTAGTTGCAACCACAAAACACAAACAAACAAAGCATGCCCATAAATATATTTATATAAAAATATATAAACATACAAAACATATATATATATACAATTATACATTATATAGATCGTTTAGTATGTTTAATAATTTCCACACAAAAACACACACACACATTTTGCATAAAAGACAAGCTTGCGAGCATTGTATTTAGTTTAGATAGTTATTAAGGCAGCTGCAACAATTAAATAAATATGCGTATAATAATATTTTGATGAGTTGTTAGGGTACCTAAGGTCAAGCCTCCACTTTCCCCACAAATCCCCAATGGAATATGAAATTTTGATTGTTTGTTAAGTTCTCTAAAATATTATTTTTAACTTTTGTACATATCAACAATTATTGCTATGTAGTAGTAAATATCTCTATGTAATCTATATAATCTATAAACTTTATGTAGTTCTAAGTAAACATTCACACACACCCACACACACACACACACATACACTTGCATTTTGAACCATAAACCACATAAATATATATATAGACATAAATACGATTATGAACCTTAAGGCATAAAGCACATGAATATACTTCATAAACAAATAATTATTGCATATAAAATATAATAATGGCTTTCTCTTTAAGCACTCCCCCTTCTACTACTTCAAAGCCAAGTTAAATCTATATATGTAGCTACAAATATTGTAAGCGTAAGCGTTCAATTAATTGAATAATAAATCGATTTAATTTAAGCTCAATTTCACATCATGTCAAATTGACAAGTGGCGCGGATAAATATTATTATTAATCTTAAGTGCACTATAAAACAATGTTTAATTGGCTTCAGAAGGATGTGGCAAGCGTTTGGGCTTGGTACTCGCTAAGTTGGCTAAGTAAACAGCTTAAGCCAAGGCAAGAAAGGAAGAAAACTTCAATTAGAAACTTTCTAGTAATATTTCTTTTAGAACATGTAGTAAGCTAATCAATCGTGATGCAATTCTCACAGATAATCAATATTATATCAAACTTTTTAATGAATCAATCAACAATTCAGAGGCTGAACAAAGGCTCTGAAGTTTTGCAGCCTTTGTTTATTTTAATAATGAAAATATATTTTCTTCTACGTTGCACAAGAAGATTACCCGCATAATGCAGAGATTGTTTTGAATCTTCCATCTTCCTTCTTTAACTCGAAAAGTCATAAAGACGCAGAAGTGGCCCAACAAAAACCTGTCTCGACCACAAAATGCACACCAAAACACAAAAGTGATGAAAAACAAATGTTTTTGTTGAAAACAAAGGATGCGTGAAATTTGTCGACTGACGTCAGGATGGGTGAAGGGTGGTGCTTGGTGGGTGGCACCATCCACCCACCATCTGTGAATCAAGTGCTAACTACATTAAAGGCAAAACTTCAGAGGGTTTGTTGTTGAATAGCGGCAGGGTGTGGGCCGCAAACCACATAATGAACACCTTTTGTTACCCGCTCCCTCGCCCTAACCGCTAGAAGGAGAAGGAAAAAAAGGAACTCCTGCTAAGTGGAAAATGGTAAGTGGTAAGTGCGTTTAGGACCATGGCCATAAACAGCTCAAGTTATGCGCTCAGTTGCGAAACATTTTGCATTTCGCTTTTCTTTTTTTTCACATTTCAGCTTGGGCTTGAAGACAGCCAGTAGACTGATTTATTCAGGGGCAATGTTTGGGGTAGAACTGGGGGTTGAGCTAGCGAACTATATTCTGAAAAAAATGCAAAACGATTAGCGAGTTTTCTAAACAAAAGATTTAAAAACTTTGCGTTCTTGAAGATTTCTGTATTTTTAGAAGTTTAACTTTAAGTTTCAACTAACAGACTTTGACTTATAATTCAGGTAAGACAGTTTCATTTCAAGATATTGTTTGTAAAAAGACAGAAATGGTAAGTTTTTCTCCCTCTTGTTAAAAAAAATCTGCCTACGCCTCTGAGTTCGGTTTAAGGTTGTCATTTGCATTTTCATAATTGCAATTGCGCCTGTTGCTTAGCAACTTAGAGATAAATACAAGGCTAGATTTAACGCGCAATTTCACAGAACGTTCGAAAGCGATTTACTGGCTTTTATATTACCTAATAAAACTACAAAATATAACTGTTAATTACTCGTTTGTGCTCAATAATAATTTAAACATATTAAATCAATCATGCTTAAAGTTTAAGAAAGATAAAGTAAGCCAAGAAGACAAATTTTGGAAAATTCTTTTTACACAATTTTGGTTTAATTACACAATTCTCTAATTCCAACGCAATTCCATTACACTTTCAAATTTAAGTAAACATTCACGCCACAAATTGAGTCAACTTTGATAAAAAAAAAACAACTGGAAAACAAAATGAACTGCAAAAAGCAACCGTTATAATAACAATAAGAGAATAACAAACAAATGAACACGAGCAAAACATAAACAAATGAAATTCAAAGGAAACGCACACACACACAAATTAGCCAAACGGAAACACACAGGAAAAAAAGTCACGTTGATGCCTTGGAAAAATATTGATGGTCAAATTAAGGGCCAATAATACAGCAATAAAGTAGCACAATTCACGAGCCGTCTAAAAAGTCCCCAGATGACAGAAACCCGTGTACATATACATACATACATCAGCCCCCCTCCCCCCTATATACACACACAGAAAATCACTCACTGTTACCTTTGGGGGGGCAGCACCTAAGAAGTATTTATAAATTTTATATAATGTACAGCAAAACACTAAAGTACAATGGCTGTTTTGCTCTTTCTTTTTTTTTTGCATCCAATACCAACTTAATATTAATAAGTCATGTCTGTGTTTGTGTGTGTGTGTGAGTGTGTTACCTATTATTACTAGAAGGCATGCTTAGAGCACAAACAGTGCACAAACAGCGAAGTGTGTTTAAAAGTACAACAATTGTGCGGCACATTTTTAGTACACGGCAAATGTTGCCAGCTTTTGGGTGAAGGCAAAAGTATGTGCGTCAGTTAATATGTGTGTGTGTGTTTGCGTGTATTGAGTCCAATTCGTCGCAGCTAGCTAAACTTCGTGTTTTTTTGGGTGGGCCACACGCAACAGTTGTCAATGGCAACAGTATTAAAATAAAAGCTAAATTCCCCAGCTGCAAAGTCCAAATGTTGGGCAACATTTGTGCTTTTAACAGCAACATGTTGGCTTACGGGATATGTGATGGTGTTGTGTGTTAAAAGTTAATAACTAAAACTTAAAAAACTAACTTTCAATACATATCCATACAAACAGATTTTTAAAAAGTAATTGTTTATTGCAACTGTTAATGTTAAATGACCAGTCTAAAGCCGAGAGTTGCTCCAACTTGTTGCTGCTCGCCTTTAATAAGCAACATTGCGCTGGCAACATTTAATGTTTACGCTTGCGCTGCTTAAGAAACTGTAGCACACTTATGGCAGCTGCATGAAAGGCAGCTGGCGCGCAACTACATAAAATACAAATACATATACATGTGTACATAGCTGTGTGTGTTTGTTATAAACTCACTTTCAGCTTGCAATTTCATTCTGCGCTACCTGGCGACGCGCTTCAACTATAAAACCACCCTTAGCTGGAAGCTTTGTGATAAGCTTTTTGTGTCTCAACATTTGTGGGGAAGCTCGCAGGCATGCAACAAGCCAAACGAAACGAAACGTTGTTTGTATGTGTTAAACTTTATCAGTGCTTGTGATTGTAGTTGTCGTTGTCGTTGTCGTCGTTTACCGTATATTCGTGTCGGTGTTTTATATTTACAATATACCAACAATTTACCCAGCTACAGCTTCATCGGTGTTCAACATAAAAGCGCGCTCGGTTCGGCTGACTGACTGGCAGACTAGCTGGTTGCTGCTGCCATCGTCGATACTTCACTTATGTAGGATTTTTGCACACTTGAGAGTTTTAGTTCAGTTTTGGCAGAATTGAAAGATAGACGAAGCCACAAAGTGCGCGCATCAAAATCAAAAAACAAGGCGATGCGATGCGTCCGCTTTTTTATGTGCGTGTAGATATATAGATACAGAAACGTAGCAAAAAGCATAGTAGAACGAAAAAACAAAAAAAAGTAGTATATTATTTTATTTATGTTATTCTATTGCCAGATACTTTATTTGTATCCAACGGTTTTAGCCAATCAGTTCGCAACTAATCGGCCAAGTATTAAATTTTAAAGATTTTCACTGATTTTGATACTTTGTGATTTTTGTGCATATTAAGTAAATAACAGTGTATGTGTGTGTGCATCAGTGCATCATTTAATTAGCAACACACTTTCAAACTACATACAAACCAAATAGTTTTTGTGGAAATCCAACAGATACAACAGAAACAGCAGCAGGCAGCAGGCAACAACAGCAACCGCAGCAGGTAATAATAATACATATTTTAATGCATGGCGTGCCATAAAATTCAAAAAATACAATCAGTAATGAATGTGCATGCATGCAGGCTGAAATTGGGTTTTTTTTTTGTATTTTTTTTGAATAGAGATTTGTTTGCATGCAGCCGAAAACAGACAAACTAATTGATACTTAATAAAGCTGACTAGCTGCTAATAAAGCGAAAGCAAACGCAAACGCAATTACAGTTACAGAGTCTTTGCAAAAGAACAAAAGCTCGTTTAACGAAGCACAAAAATAAAGACGGTAAATGCTGCTGCTAAGCGGCAGAAACCGAAACCGAAATCAAATTAAAGCCAAAGCTTAAGCTTAAGCACACGCACACACGCACGCACACACTCACACACATTTCTTTCCCATCTCAATTTCAATTCCAGCGGCGTGCAATGCAAACGACGCGTCGTTTCTTGTGTATTTCGATCGTTTCTTAACAATCCGAACGCTAGTCACGTGCCACTCTTTTATCAAGTTGCTCTCACCCACTCTCACCATTTCTCTGTTAATGGCTCGTGTCTCTCACGCAAACACGATCGTTGATATCTCTACCACAGCGTATATTCGTTTGTTGGTATGATTTGCTCACGCGCTCAGCCCCAACGGCAGCTCACCCTGTCTGCCAACTGTGTCTGTGGCTCTCCCACTCTCTTATTTGGTTGCTCTCTCACCGGCACTCTTGGTATCTTGCTTTGATTTTGCTATGCTCACTCTCTCTCTCTCTCTCTGTCTGTGCTGGTGTTGTTGCTGTTGCATTTGGCACTGGCAATTGGCGTTGCCAAGTTCAGATACAGATACTGATATATACTCATGCTCGCACTCGCACTCGCACTCACGCTCGCGCACTCGTACTCACGCTCGCGCTGTGCGTTCGCCGCTGATTGTTAGTAGTCTTTCTTTCTTTTTTTGTTATTTCACGTATTGTTTTGTATTTTCGTATCGTGTCGCGTCGCACCGCGCTTTGCAGCTCAGAGCGAAATCAGTTTGACGTTTGCTTTGACAGGCAATCGTTGTCGTCGTCGTCGTCGTCGCTGTCGACGTTGTCGGTCCCCGTATTGGTTGTGGATCGTGATCTCCAAGTCGCAGTCACAACTCGCCGGTAGCCGCTGTCGAAGCGCAAGAATACAATATCTCTCTCCCCTTTAACATACAAACATACATATGTATGTATGTATGGATATACATACAGAATGAAAGAAAACTAACGCAGTTTTGTAATGCAAATATTAAATACGATTTACAAACAGTGTGTGTGTGTGTGTTTGTGTTTCTCAGTGTGCGTATGTACGCTTTTAAATTAGGCAACCATAATGTGAACCAATTGGATGTATCTCACAACAGTTGATGTGTGTGTGTGTGTGTTTGTGTTATCGCTTCTCGCATTTGTGACGTCACAGTGCATTTGTTGCTGTTGTTGTTGTTACTTCGGCTGATGCTGTTATTACTCTTAATGCATTTAATTTAGCTATGCAGCTTTGTGCATACACACACACATATCCATTTACTCAGAGAGCCAATTTCAATATCTTGTGCGTCAACAACAACAACAACAGTAGCTCTGCTTGTGCCGCTCTGCCTCCGTGCTATGAACGTGACCTCCGTGTATTAAAATAAATTCTAACTTGTGAAGAAAAGAACAGCAAAAAATTGGTTGCTGTTGCTGTTGGTATTGTTATTGTTGTTATACCGCAATGTGTTTGAGTATCTTTGGCATACTATATCCATATTAAAAATCTGTATCTGTTAGATACATAATGTGCGCGAGTGTGTGTTTATGTGTATTTGTTTAATTTATATCTACAGTCTGATTTAAATATTAAAAATATTTAAAACAACAAACAGCAAGCAGCTAAAGGAACAGTCAACAACAACAACTTTAACGACTATATTTTTGTTCGGATTATATTTTCGTTTTTTTTATTTTATATTTTTGGTACGTCAACAGATAATGCATTGTACATATACTAAATACTTTACACAAACATCTCTATATATATATATATATGATTTTTGGAAAATATATACACAAAACTTGCCTTGAATTTGTTGCTGTCTCATTGTCGCATAACATTCGCAGAATGCCCTCCAAAAATATTCAAGACAAAAGCAACAATTAAAAATAAAAACGAATATGAAATAAACATTAAAATTAAAAGCATATTCGGTGTGGACAATTTTCATGCGACAAGTGTCGCGCCGCGCGCACGTTTTCAACATTCTTTCATTTGTATCTGTATTTTGTATCTATTGGGCTACCGCAACGGCTCAATCTTTGAGTCTCTCTTCTTATAGAGAACGACAGACGGCAGACGGCAAGCAATAACAGGCTCTTAAAGTTGTCTTAATGTCAGCCATACAACTATACCTATACCCTATAGCTATAGTATATCCATAGACCCTATATAGCCATAGCCATATATGTCATAAACATTGCAAATAATATTGCCGTACCTCGTACACTTAGTATAAACAAGCCACAATAAACTTGCAATTTGCGTTGCGTTGCGTTTCGTTAAGTTTCGTTTCGTTACGTTTCGTTTTATTTTGTTTCGTTTCACACACACAAACACTCAAACACACACACACATAGATAAATAGAATTTTGGCACTTAACTCGTGCTTGGAATGACCCATTTTGGCGATTATCTAATGTCTGATTTGCTTAGTACTACTTTATTGTATTTTGTTTTTTTTTCAATTTCGTTTCATTATCTATGCTACAAAACCGTTCATTGTCTTTGTAATCAGTTAGCTTTGGGTTTTTTTTTTATTGTTTTTTTTTTTGATTAATTTACAATTGAATTTTTGAAATTTATTTGCACTTTCTTTGGGCTACTTGCAGGCATTTTCGAAACATTTACAATGTTTGCGTTTGAATATTTGTTATGCAAGTTGTTGCCAACCCCCTCTCGCCCACACTTCTCATCGTTATTACAGTGTGTGCATGCTAAGCAGGCCGCCCATTGAGCACTCAGCTAGATAGCTAGACATACTACTCGTACTCGTACTTTATTATTATATGCATATATATGCAGGGCATTCATGATTTTTTTTTTTTTGATTTAATGTAAGCTATTTACAAGCTGCTCTCCGTCTTTTTGCTGTTTGCCTTTATCTGCCAGTTAAGATCGGCATTTGAAATGCTAATAGCAAAAAAATAAGTGTAACCCAAGCAACATTTGCGCACTCACTGCATTCATTCATATATAATTATATATATATATATAAATATAAATATATATACAAAAGACTTACATCCATTATTAAATAGGGCAGTTTTGGCTCTTAAGCAATTAGTTTCTGCCATTTGTTATGCTTCTGGCAAAAGGGACTAAAAACACAACAAGCTGACATTTTTGTGACGCACAACAAGCAACAAGAATGATATTCAAAATGCTCTTCAGTGGCCAACGAAGGTCGAATACTTTAGCCAGCAAGACACACACAACAAACTAATTTTTAACTAACTGATTGCTTGCCATTTTCTGTTACGCTTAATTGAAGCAACTAAATATAAGTATGCTTTAATAAGTTGTGCAAAAAAGACAAATCCACACAACATATTTATAGTTCGTTGGTTTTTTATTAAGTCAATTCAGTCATTTGACATTAATTTTTTTTATAGCACAAATTTAAATTTTATTGCTGTCGTCTGCCATATTGAATACAATTCAAGCAGCGCAAGACATAAACAAACATTTTATTTATAATTGAAGACTTTTTAAAAATAACAAACTATAAAAAGAGATTTGATAAGCTAATTGTTGGTGACGTATGCAACAATTAGGTGCAAGTGGGCGGGTTGAAAACATAGAAAATATTTCTCGAAAGTAAATATTGTATTTACTTACTTATATCTTGCTTCAACTGAAACCATAAATTGCACGATTATCAAAATTTGATGCATTGTGCGCACAGCGTTTTCCGATTGTTTCGATTCGGCAAGCGAGTAAACAATGCAACAGCAACAGCTGCAAAACATCAGTTTTGCAAAAGAACAAGCAACAAAATTTCGTGCGTTTTGGTTACTTTGTCAGTCAGCCGAAGCTGCCGCCGCTCGACTGCCAACTTGCCCCAAATATGGATATGGATATGTCCCCCTGTCGCTCTACATGGCGTTGCCTGGCAGCAAAGCTCTCCAAACATGACAAACTTATATGTGTTTGTTTGCTTGTATGTCTGTGGATTTTAATTTATATTGTGCCACACACTAACATGATGATGATGATGATGATGCTATGAAAACAAATACCTAAACTATGCCACCTGCATACTAATAACGCGTCAAGTGGCATTCCAACCATATGCCAGCCACATTCGTGACTATCCAAAGATCCATAATCCTGTTGCAGTAGGTAAACTTAATGAAAGAAAGATGAAAAAAAAATGCCATCCCTTTTTGCCCCATTTTGACATCCTTTTGGCTCTAATCGAATTGGTTGCGGCTGATGTGATTAGTTTTACTTTTTTTTTTCACTTAGCTTGTGTCCTTGTTTGCCACTTGAAGGCGCTGCCATCCGATGTATTTTTCTTTTTCTGATTTATACAATAAACAAATCAGCAACGAAAAATCAAAAATCATTAATTTTCTTTTTAATAGTTATGGCTTTGCTAAAAATACATATTTTTGTTTAAATCAACAAGCAGACAAGATATATACACAAAATCAAGTATATATATATATATATAGTGTAGCTCGATCTCTTTTCAACATTGGGAAATTGACTATCCATCCATTGTCTCGACGTGCCTCGAGACTCTTTGCTGTTGTTGATGCTGCCTGTCTAGTTTGTGTCTTGTTGTGACGCCTTTGTTTTTGTCCAACAATACAAGGCTGACAAAGACAAGTAGACAAGCAGACATATAGACAGACAGACAGACAGGCAGACCAGGCTGCTTGCCTAGTTGCTAGTGAAAGCGACGTCAACAAGTGGCTTTAAAAATGCTAAACATCCTTTCATATATGTATAACCCTTACATCTATCCCTTTGGCAAGTCAATCAACGTCGTGCATTGCCTGTGCTTTCAATCAAGTGCAGGATATGAAGCTGAATAAAAGCTACAGTATCTACTCCTAGCTTATTGTATATATTCTTTGTATTCATGTCACACACCGTGGCAAACACATTGTGCGAAATGTTTTTTGGAATAACTTTGAAATAGGTCGTCGCCTATATATTTTGCTAATCTAAAGTGGTTTTTCCTATGTGTGTGTGTGTGTTTCGCATATCAGTTAAATTGATTCTTTCATTTTCGTTCAAGTTTTATCTAAATATTTAAAATTGATTTCACATTTCTCGTTGATAATAAAACATAGCGCCAAGCAAAACGAATGCTACAAGAGTTCTTAAAAATAAGTCCTTCAACTAGTCGGTTTCAGTTTGTTATGGATACGTGACTGCAAAAAGTTAAGCTTAATACATTTAATGTACCTATAAAATATCAATGACCTTCGCCGCGCGAATCAACCAAAAAATAACATTTCGGTTTCGCTTAAGCATTAACCATTTTACGAGATTGCATTAGCGACCATTGCATTGGTGCATTACTTATTGATATTATTACTACTTTATTTGTTCAGGTTGATCACGTAATATTGAATGCGTGTCTGGGAAGCCCAATATTCATACCTTGGCTTCAATAATCATTGCCAATATTGGGCATTTTATGAATTTATTACAAGTTGACAAGTTGGACGATTTTATTGCCTCACTCGCAATCAAACAGCGTTTTATGAGACTCACAATGAAACTTTAGCTACTTACAATACAGACTTATCAATATCATCGATATTAAGTAGTAATTTTTCATTGAATGACTGATTAAGTTAACTCAAATTGCAACTGAGAACGGAATGGAATTCAGTTTAGAAAATAAACAATTCTTATTAAAACTTTGTTTATCAAAAGAAATTAAAGCCACATACTATTTGATTTCTAACCAACGGATGACTTATTTTCAAAGAATTTCAACACAGGAAAAACATTAAGTTGCATAAATTTCAAAACAGCTGGTTTAAATAAACTTTTCCATTTGATTTGTGCGATCCGGTTCGGTTCCCTTTTCCCCGTTAAAAGTCTGGCGTTTGTATATCTCGCAAGTAAATTAAATAACAAACAGTTGTGCCTCATCAAAAGAAATAAATAAATAAATAATTAATTGGAGACAATGGAAAACCGATCGCTCAACACTTTCGACTTCTGTTCCAAATAAACAATTGTAATATTTTAGCTTATTTGACGTGCGTGAAAATAACATTTATCTACTAACAATGAAGATATCTAAGGCGTATGTACTTAACTAAATATACATATATATTGAAATATTCGATAAGATATGTTTAATGTGTATTTGCCATACACAGTCGAACTTCCATATAACAAACTTTTGCTACACTCAAAAGGCTATTGTTTGTTACAAACAGTGCTGCCAGGTTTTGAGCGCCCGCATAAGCTAGATTCTGGGAAAAAATAAGCTAGAACAAGCTAAAAATATGCTAAAAAGTAAGCTATATCCAAATGCAAGAAAAAAAGCTTGTAATTCCCAACTGGTTTATGCTGTAACCCATACCTAACCCTGACCAATGCCTCGCACCATTGCATTGGCTGAATTCATCAGTGTTTGCTCTGCCCAAGTGAAGTTATCAAGAGCAGTAATCGATCGTATTTCCTACCACCTGCACTCCCCAACCCCAACCCCCCCCCCTCACCCTCACCCACTCCCACCCCCCTCCCCCTACCTCCAGGTCTGGTGAGGCGCTTGTAAACTACTTTATTATCCTTCAATAAGACTGCAATGTGTTTGCTTCGAAACATTTCCTTATGTTTGGGCTTGTGATTCCCAACTGGTTTAAGCTGTAACCCATACCTAACCCTGACCAATGCCTCGCACCATTGCATTGGCTGAATTCATCAGTATTTGCTCTGCCCAAGTGAAATTATCAAGAGCAGTAATCGATCGTATTTCTTACCACCTGCGCTCCCCCACCCCAACCCCCCCTTCACGCCAACCCCCTTCACCCTCTCCCACCCCCCTCTCCCTACCTTCAGGTCTGGTGAGGCGCTTGTAAACTACTTTATTATCCTTCAATAAGACTGCAATGTGTTTGCTTCGAAACATTTCCTTATGTTTGGGCTTGTGATTCCCAACTGGTTTAAGCTGTAACCCATACCTTACCCAGGCAAATGCCTCGGCCCATTGGTTGTGTTCAGCAGTGTTTGCTCTGCCCAAGCGAAGTTATCAAGAGCAGTTATCGATCGTATTTCCTACTATTATAAGCTTTTCCATTTTCTAATATGTAAGATCTAGCCTGAAATAAGCTAACCTGACAACACTGGTTACAAATATACTTTACTATAAAAAAGTATTTTTTTGTCGCCTTGCGATTCGTTATATGGAAGTACGACTGTACTGTACTAGTAAGTAATTTTCCATAAGCAACCAGCCTTAATAAAGAATCCCATGACTTAAGTTAAAATTTTAATTAACTTTGAATCAAACACTATGCAAATAAATATTTGAACGATTTTTCATTATTATCTTAACACTTTTTTGTATATAAATGGTCAATGAATTGTGCGTTAATGAATTTCACTACTGAAATAATGATAAGATTGGTAAATGGTAAATTATTAGATTGAGTATGACTTTGAGGGCTAAGAAAAAAAAAAAAAAATGCATTATCAAATGGCTCTAAGCTTTTGAATCCCTGAATTTTTACTATTATATGAGGAAGTTCTAGTGTATCGTCTTCTGAGATTACGACTTCCTGATCTTCCAAAGGTTCGCGAAATTTAAATTTCTTTTGACGACTCATGCAGTACTTGCTGTAAGATTCTTCCGCTTGTGTGTTTTCTATGAAGAGACTTTAAAAATCCCTTTAAGGAACGGTTCAAATCTGATTAGTGCCATTTCTTCGTCAAAACCAAAACGATTTTTGAGGATTATAATAATCTTCAGATCTGGTTTGGTCGTGGAATAGCATTAGATAGCATTATTTTTGTTTAGAAATCATATGTAAATTCGATACAAAAGAAAGCCTAGTTAAATACATCATGATTATAACTATCTTAATGGTTTAATGGTCTAAACAAAATGTCATATTAACCAGAACAGACCATCTAAATATCACCTTAATGTGAACCATATATTAAAAAAAAACTATACTAAACTGATTGTTTTCAAGCAAACGTTAATTGATAAGTTGATTTTTATCGATTGTCCGATGATTTATGATTGATGATCACAATGTTCATCATATTAATTATTAGTTAGGCGAGTTGTTAACCCAGCCAATGTTGTTTGTTATTATTTATTAAATTATTTTTGCTGGTAGCAAACTGGTTTTTAGGGTCTAAACTCCAACTGTGGCAGCAGCTGTTGCCAAGATTAGTTATTTAGCCGCTTCAATGCAGACGACAAGCTCAGCAATACTCGACTTAACCAGTAGCAAATGGAGGTCAAACACACAACTTTATTTTGTTTTTTTCTTCTCTTTAAACAAAAGCAGCAAAAAATTCAAATGTATTTGCACATAAGCCAAAAAAATACTTGTCTTGACATAGATACATATATTTATTATATTTTCTGCTTGTTATTTTCTTACGTTTCTAGATGTAGAGTGGAATACTGGCCAATCGGTTAGTCAATAGACCAATAGATTGACGCGCACACCCAAAAAAATGTTTCAATTATGTTACCCACAACAACAACAAGTACACAACAACAACAAAAGCAACCAAATAGAAGGAGCAGTTACGCTCAGACCAAAAAAAGCCACAGCTTAAGCAGCAGCAGCAGCAGTAGAAGCATTTCACAGTCGGCAAAGCCATTGAAACTCAAGAACCAAACCAAACAGCGACCAAAAATAAACCGATACCGACATCAAATTAGCATAGCCATAGCAGCAAGAGGTGCAACAAGAGAAGCAGCAGCAGCAGCAGTAGCAGCAACAGGACAACACCATGGGCTGCTCACCGAGTACGCTGCCCAACTCGTCGTCAACCACAGATGCGCCAGTTGGTGGTGGTGGTGGAGGAGGAGCTGGCGGTGTTAATGCCCCATTGCCGCCACTGGATGGCAATGAAAAGGATGGCAGTCTGCTATTCTGCATCAAGTTGCGACGCAGTCGTATGCGCCGTTGCAGCTGTGGTGCTGTTGCACTCAATCAGAATCAGAATCAGAATGGCGAGGGCAGCACCTGCGGCGATAACATCATGTGCAACCAGGGTCTCCTTAATCCCATGCAAACCAAAAACGAGTCCGACTACGAGAAGGTGAGTTTGAAGTGTATTTCGAAACGGGAAACACACACATTTAACAAACGATATCGTTGACCAACTAAATTGTCTCCTTCTCTTTGTCATTCTCTTAAATCCCGCATGCAGCTCAGCACTGGGAAAAAGGATTCGATTGTAACGGTAGCAGCCTTGGGCAACTTTACCCACAGCGTTGTGCGGCGTGCAACGGGCAATGGCAGTAAGTATTCCACACAAAATTAAACCTTTTTAGTGTAAGAATGTGAGATGTCTGCGTTAGTAACTATTTTAAAATTAAGTCTAAACTTGGCTGCCCGCATAACATTATTAGTCAATTTGAGCCTACAAAAATATAGAGACCACAAATATTGCAAAACAACAACAAAAAAAAAAAAAACGAGCTCATATCACAAGCTGAGTCACGTCGATAAGAGTTTATTAAGACTACGTATTAAATGGCATTTAATCATAAGTGGTCGGTTTACAGTTTGCTAAAGGGCATTAAAGCTGCGGCGTGCGCCAATCAAGTTTCCAATTTGTTTGCTTTCTATCATTAAAAGTTTCCGGAGTGCGGATGGGGAAGTTATATGATATGCGACAAGTCAGCTGGCGCTAGCGTAGGTCTCAGGTCTCCGGTCTCCGGTCTCTGTTACCCAAGTGCAGATGCTTTGTCTCGGCTCCAATTAACGGCTCGGCTCACATATCAATGATGCAGCTGCTAGAGAGAGAGAGAGAGAGAGAGAGAGCGAGAGCGCGAGAGAGTCGTGAGAGAGAACAGTGGCACCGTTAGCGGAGAGCGAACAAAAGATTGTGAATGCGCTTTGCTTTTGGTAACTTGATCGCGCTCAACGACGACAACAAACCGAGCTACTAGCGATCGGAGATCGTTGAGCTGAGATAGAGAGAGCGTTGTTTATCGGTTCGCTCTGTGTTTTTCGCCGCCGGAGCCAACGACGAAGTGTTGAACTTAAAGCTCGCCGTCGCAACAGCTGCTCACCATTTATGGAGACAGTTGCTTTAAATTTGTTCGTCGTGTCGGTCGTTAAACGCTTTTGTAACGGGACGTGTCCAAGCCCCCCCAAAAAAAAAAGTGTTGTGTCTTGCTGTTGTTCGCTTCGGTTGTTGTCTTATTTCACAAATAATAATAATAATTAAATATACGATAGTACACGGCACAATCGCTAGCTTTTTGCCCAAGCCAAGTAGCTCGTTATGCAAATGCGAAAAAACACCGAAAGCTAAAAGCGTTCAAATTCAAATATACATATGTATGTATGTATGTGTATGTGTATACAACATTCAACATTCAGATTCAGATAAGGAACGCGATTGAGATCAAACTACAAATGCAAGGGGCTCAAATCGCGGGCGTGTTGCCTTCGCCGTCGCCGTCGCCATCGCCATCGCCAACTGGCTGCCAGCAGCCATAGCTGCAACTGTTCATGTGTGTGTGTGTATTTTTTTTATTGGCCTAATGTGACAGCACAAATTTGGCAAGAAAAAAAAAAACGTGCAAGTGACTGCAACGCATATTTGCCAGGGCCAACCAGTTGAGAACCAAAATCGAACGCAATTAAAGCTTATGACACCAACAACAACTGCGACACACAAAAACAACAAAAATAATCTGAAAGATTGCTGCAACTGTTCTGTGGAAAAAAACAGCTCAGCGCCGCATAGCAAACCAAAAAACATACAACAACAACAACAACAGCCAGCAGCAACAACGAAAAAAAATCTAATAAAAAATAACAACAACTTATACACAGCATCGAAAAGTGTTAAAATTCAAAATAAACTTCACAACTAAGTGTGCCAATAACAACAACAACTGTTTGGTAGCTAATAAAGCGTATAGAATACAACTTGACTAACAATCTCCAACTGTATGTATACATATAGATATGTATGTGTGTGTGTGTGTGTGTGTTAGTATCTGTTGCTAAAAGTCATCTGGCTGTATCTGTAGTCGTGTGTATATAAAGATATATCAATCTAGCTGTGCTTGCGAGTTTTTTTTTTTCATTCTTGAATTTGGCTACATTTGCTATTTGCACAAAGAATGAATGCATTTGCCAAATGTGTGCAAAACTAGCTCATTAACATGTTGTCTGTGGCTGTTGGCTGTCAAACAGAAATCGGCTAACGACCCAAAGTGTAAATAACAAACACTAAACATAACAACACTTATATAAATGAGCAAAAGGAACACTCACACACACAATGCGCGAAATAATTATGATATTTTAGTCAGTTTTATGATAAAAGATTCACATGACAATCTGGTTTGTTTTACACGCGACGCGATCTCTTTGAGATTTCACATTCACAATCAAACACACAGCGTTGCCAGATGCGTTAGAGCAAACGATCAGAGCGTTCGGCTCTAAACAATTAGAACAAAAACAGCAACAGCAACCCACGCAGTGGCGCCAAAACATCAATCAAAGCAAAATACACAAAGCAGCTGGCGCAAAAGCAAACTAACAAGCGAAATGAAAACAAAACAAACTCAAATGCATGCTCAATACTACGAAGAGCAAGAGAGCAACGCGGCGCTATCATCGATACATTCATTATGTGCGCCTAATCCCCGACTGCCAGCAGCTAGCAGAGCGGCAGGTGTCCCGTGGGTAGTAGTGTCAAGTGTTTATTGCAATTGATGAATGTTTTTTTTTGTTTTACATTAATTACGCTTGGAAATCATTTGAATTGATTACGCCCTTAAAGTAGTTGGCGTAATTCGGTTCTTATGCCTTACAAGTTTGTCGCATTAAAATTCAATTTTGTTACTGTTGTCGTTTATAAGTCGGAGTAGTTGTTGGAAAGCCAGTGACACTGCTTCCGAAAGCCACGTGAAGCTTTTCACAAATACTGCCAGAGTCGCACAGAGATTAGATTATAGCGCAGACAGGCCTGTCTAAAAACAGAGAGCACAACGAAGCGAGAGCGCGCGTAGAGATAGAGAGAGAGAGAATATACACAACTGATTGTCACAAACTGGACGATGGTAAAGTGTCAATATGGTGAGATGTCCATGCCTGCTTGCTTACTAATACATATCAACGGTGATGATCGCCGTTAGATAATCAAAGCTTCTGTGGGAAGGCGTGCGACCTAAAATTTGAGCAGCGTGCCCAAATGCATGCCAACTAATTCACCATTCTCTCTCTATCTCTTTTACTCTCTGTCCTCTCCCTTTTATAGTAATAGAACGTATGTACCATAGATGTAGATTGTGCACGCGTTTTGTTTTCAACTTGATTATTTATTTGCATGTATCAATGTGTATGTGTGTGTGTGTGTGTTCTGAAAACGCATTTTACGCCTGTGTATCTCTCCATGTGTGTACGGGGGCCTAAACATCTGAATACTATGAGCAAACTTGCCTGATATTATCTTATCAAAAATTAATTGGTTGTCATGACAACGACCAAGGCGCAAAAGATACTTTTTGCCAATGACCGGCTATTCTCATCTTTAAAATGCTCTACAACAGGCTTAATATAGATAAACCCTGTTCTAGAATGACCCATTGAACCAAAAGGAATGGAATTATTTACTTGAAGATCTTTTCTTTTTTAAGAATTAATTATTATATGACAATTTATGCATTGTCGTGACTCGATTTCCTTATCGTACCATGCATTTATGACATTTTTTGTTGTCTGACATTATTTCGTGTACTGTATTTATTTTAAATATTTTGCACAACAAATATTTGTAAATTTCACAGCGGATATTAAAGCCTTTCAAAAAATCACGTCTCAATAAATTGCAGGTGGAAAAATTTCATCGACTCGACTAAATACGAATTCGATTTCTTACGCAAATATGCATAATTTACTTATATGCAAATTAATCATGCTTGTATAAGTGAATAAATAAAATACTCTTAGATGTATTTGTATAAACGTTCAATAATTGCATTTATTTTTATTCGAATTAATGCTTTTAAATACTACCTCAAGTTTTTTGGCATTAAGGCACTTTCAAAATATCATTTTGAATAGCAACTTACAAGAATTATAACTGTAAATAGGTATAAGTTTAATGTTAAATATTGTGCATACACATTTTCTTATAGATACTCAACATTGATATTGATACATATATATCTGTATAGTATTACTACTATATACTATAGTAAAGTATTACTACTTTTGTGCTACGAATTCGTAGAAATGAACTTTCCTGGCAGCTATGGCAAAGCAAAAAAGGATTCCACAATAATCTGCTGTGCACAAAGTTCCATGAAAATCCTGGTGCACAAATACAACCAGTCGAATTTGAATCCTTTGCAGTTTCCTTTGAATTCAAACCCTATCTTTATCAAATGAATGCATGTTTCATTTCAATTAGTAATAAATCCCCAATAATATAACTTTATTAAATTCCTTACAAATATTTGCTATAACTTTGCTTTCAACTTTTAAGTGAGAACTCAAACTTAAATAAATAAAATATATTTAATTCTTTTATGAACTGAATTTGTTGTTGCAACTATTAAATCAAGATTGTTTCATAAAGTGTCGAGCAATAAATTGCTCAAAATTGTTTAAGGTTTAACAAGTATTTTATGCAAATTTGTAAACTTACTTTAATAGAAACTTTTAATTGGAAAGAAAACAAACAGCCGGAATGCCAGTTCTAATTAAATATATATATATGTATGTATACACAGATTTCGACTTAAGCTGCCATCAAAGCCACAACAACCAAACCAAACCGAACCAAAAAAAGAAAAGCATTTTCCTCATTAGATTTGTCGGTCATTCTAGGCCAAGCAGACAGACCGAATGTTTTGTGTGTAGGGGCGCAATGCGGTCGCTTTTGGTTTCAGAATCCGTGCGAGAATTATCATCTGGCAAACAGTTTTTCATAACGGCTTAGTGCGGACGTCGTTTTGCAGTGTGTTGTTGGCCTGGTCTAGTCAGAAAATAATAATTTGAGTTTCATTTAAAGTTTCGCTTCGTTTCGTTTCCGTTTTCGTTCAGTTCTGTTTGCTTTGCATATAACGGTATCCGTGGCCATAATTACGAACTCTAGTTAGTGTGTGTGTGTGTGTGTGTGTGTGTTTGTCCTGTTTGTCGAGCAGTTAAATTTGAATATTGCCTGCAGCATTTGTCGTCGTCGTCTTCACCGCCATGTTGCTGCAGACTCGTAAATAAGCCAAGTGCTAATCGATCAAAATCAAGCACACCTTTAATTCAACAGGCAACTTGTGTGCATATACATACATATATATATACATACATATACACTTTATATACACACACTAATGAGCCGCCAGTAACTGTTGCCAGTCTGTGTAACATGAGCCTTAATGTGAGCAAATGTTGTAAGTATTATTCATTCTGTGTGGCGCCACTTTAAAAACCTTTTCCCCCTTTCGTGTTTGTCTTTGTGCTCCAAATAGTTAACAGTAAATGTTTGAGATTCAAACTTTAAAATTAAACACGGCCCTGGAGTAGGTGAAAGCATCGTTGTTCAAAGCCTAAGCCCAAAAGCAAAGCCAAAACACAAAACCCTGTTGCTTATTGCTGACGACGTCAGCGGGCGGGCGGCTGCGTGCGGCTGCTGCTGCTGCGGCGGCTTTTATCTAAACAATTTATCGATTTTCGTTTAGATTACAACGCGTACCGCTAGTCAGCTAGAGAGAGAGAGAGAGAGGGTGGGTAGATGAAGTCAGAGGCGGATGGGCTAACAACGATAAGATACACACAGGCCAGTGTGCCGCATACGCAAATATTTCCAACCCCCTCCTACCACCCTCGCCCCTACCATACATAAGTGCGCCTACATACACATACATATTTATATACATAAAATAAGATATGAGTACGCGCAGAGTAGACCAAAAGTAGAGTAGAGTCGAGTTGCGTTGCGTTCAGCAAGTGTTCCGCATGTTTATGTTTGAGGTCAATTTTTGTTGCTCATACAGATGCGCGCCAATAGTTAACATCTCTTAATTGTTATGCATGTGGAGCAGGCAATCATTACGCACTAATTGTCTGAAATCAATGTCAGCACCACATCCAGAAGCAGATACAAACATAGTCATTCCGTGGGCACCACAAGCCCCAAAATAAAATGACAAAAAAATTAACATAGTGCCACGAAAAACAATATATAAATTTGTTGAATATTTGAAGTTAATTCGCAAAGTCATCGAATAAAACAACACGAAAAATAAAACAAAAAAATATAATCGTCAAAACCGCAAAGGCAAAAACAAAAAAAAGCAAAGCAAAAAATAAAAGGCCGAATGAACAATGATTATATCTAGTAGCCAGCCAGCAAACCTGTCCGGGACATCGTCGTCGGTTCACATGAGCGACGAAGAAGAAGAAGAAAGCGTTGAAAGCGAGTGTAATTGTGTGGGTGCGGGTAAGCGCAAGGGGACGTCCACACTTATGATGGGCAGGGCGGCCACAGAAAAACCAACAACAGCAACAATAACGGCAACAACAACAGCAACAACAACAGCTCAAACAACCACCCTGCCAGCTAAAACAACAACAACAACAACAACGGCAGCAGCAACCATAAGAAGCAGAGCTTCATTAACGCGTCCGGCCTCCGAGTCCGAGCTGCTTGTGGGTAAGCGGATTGTACACTTGGTATGCGGTTGTGTGTGTTTGTGGCTTAGACGTAAGTGTGTGTGTGTGTGTGCTCTGATATAAAGTGTTTATGAACAATGCCAACATTTATAATTAAATAAAACGTGTGACTAGAGACGAGATGACTGCTATTAGTATTTAGTATTTATAAAGGGTGTGCGTGTGCGAGCAGCAACCTAAAAGTAGGCAACAGATTTGCCGCCGCACACACAAAAATGTAGCATGCTTTTCATCGCACATTTTTTTTGTTCTCCTTAATAACTTAAATTATGTTGACATTTGTACAATTTAAGTTTGGTGTTTGTAGTGTAAATATTTAAGATATGACTCGGTTGGGCAAGTCGATGAGTTGCAAATATCTAAGACGTCTTCTACTGCCGATTGGCGGCTGATTATGTCGCTCACTTTATCTGCATTTAGGTCTTTGTCATAAATAATTCGTTCTTAATTGCTTGCTTTCTCTTGCAGGCACTGGCACATCGGGCACCAGCTCATCCGGTGGCGGTCGTCCTGGTCACCGCAAATCCTCACTGGCGCTGGCACTAACGCCCGAGGATGACTCAATGGACGTGTATCAGGTAAGCGCAAGAATACTTTGCATAATGCTAATTATGCTGTATGTAAAACGCATTCGGGTTTTTTATTTGGCTGACCCTGGGCCATCGGTTTTTGGCTGGTCTTCGTCGTCGTCGTTGTTGTCGTTGACAACGCACATGTGTGTTACGTCTTTGATAAGATATCTTATCAACACTTAGGGTATATATGATGGCAGGGAGCTCTCTCACCAAAGCACATTATTATTTTCTATTTCAATATTGTTTTTTTGCCTTACATTTTGCTCAGCTTTAAATAGCCGCTCATTTACAATGACTGAGAATATTGATGGACGTACGGATGTGTGCGTATACTAGTAAGAAAGAGCGTAGCTTGCATGTATTTGCCATTGAGTCGTACATAAACAATGCGCTGCGAGCCAGAGAAATCAAATCAATTAACATTGAAGGTGGGAAATCAAAAAGTAAAGAAATAGATTAACCCAGCTATACCTACTCGACTCGGCCGCATATATATACATATATGTATGTATGTATATACGTACATAGTAGCTGCTGTCGCCGCACTGTCGAGCCAATTGAGTCAGGCAGTCAGTCCGAGTCGCAGTCACTGTCACTGTCGCAGTCGCAGTAGCGTTTCGAACCGCTTCAAAAATCCAATACAAAACAAAAACAATCTGTGTGAAATATTCAATTTCTATATATATATATGTAACTCACGACATTAGAGTTCCATAGTTTTATTTATGTGTTTTCCATCAAGACTCGTTTAACTGGATTTAAATAAAACACAATTTGTAACAGTGTCGACAGTTAAAATGTTTCATAGTTTTGCTTCTTATGCAAACGCTTCGAATTTGTTGTTGCTGCTGGCGTAGAAGGACATTTGAAGCAGAAAAAAACAAGCAAAAAAATTCCCTCAAAAATTCCCTCAAGTGTTTTTTTTTCGTGAAACAAATTGATATTGTTAAGTAGCTTAACAGCGCGCCAGTGAGTGTTATTGTATAATTAGCAGAATGCGCAATTGTTTGCCAAAAATTTTTCGCACCAAATCGTCGGCGGCGAGAGCTGCGGCTGCTGCTGCTGCGGCCGCCAATTCAAACGAATCCGATGCAGACTCTGAGGCAGAGCGCTATGTCATTGCCAAACCAACAACAAAGGCAACAACTGATCAACGGCATGATGATAATGCCAATAAAAAGCTGCAACAGCAGCAAAGGCAAAAGCAAAAGCAACCAGCCAAAGCGTCGGCTACAACAAAACTGTGCGCTGATGACGTCGATAAGAGCCGGCAGCTGATAAGCGCTGTCAGCATTGCTAATTCTAATTGCTTGGATTTAGAGCAAAGCAACAGCAGCACCGACACCAGCACCGACACCAACAACAGCAGCAACATTCAAACAGCGACAAATGGCAGCATCCGCAAAAAGTGCGACATAAATTCGGAGGCCTCGGAAATGAAGCTTCCAGCTGGCGGCAGTGGCAAACATTTATTGCCATTAGCTGTGCCCATGTCCGTGCCAGCGCTGATGGGCAACACATCCAGCAAATCGCCCGAGCAATTGGAATTGGAGTACGAGGCAAATGAGGCAGCCGAGGGCAGGGATATAATGACACCATTGCTCCGCAACACAAGGTCCCTGAGCATAGCTCTTAATGGTTGTGGAGGTGTTGCTGCTGCTGCTGCTGGAACAGGTGGTGGAACAGGTGTTGGTGTTGGTGGAATTGGACGCATTATGCAGCCGGAAATAGTCGAAGCCATACGCAATTTGGATACAAAAGCATTGCGTTTAAACAACCTAACACTGGAGGATCGAATTAAGTTAACGCAACAGCAACAACAACAGCAACAAAAACCGGATGAGGATAATGATTGTGTTGTGTTACGTCCGAAACAGTTTGCCTTCGATCGTCAGTGTCATAGTTTATATGAGAGACGCCTGTACAAAGGACCCAAATTACATCTTTGGATTGGCAATGGCAAGCGGCCATCGCCACAAAGTGAGGAAGATGAGTTCAAAATATTTCAGGTATTGCTGACAGGCATTTTTGATAGTAATTTCGACAGCTTGACAGAGCCCCCCATAAAGCAAGCCAAACAAAATTAGCTCAGTTATTTATTAACTGTTAACAAAAAAAAAGATAACTTCAAATCGTCATAGCTAAAATTTTATATATTTATCGTTCGAAAGCGAAATTGATTGATTGTTGCATTGCGGAAATTGCCATTTGATTCATAAGCATATAAATAAACAAAACGAATACGTCAAAAAAGCTAGCTAATTATAATTGTGAAAAGATGAATCGTGTTATTTCGAGTTTGTTTTGGTTATTTCCTTACACAATATCTAATTGATACAAATATATATCTGAAGAGTAAACATTTCGAAACTCAAACAAAATAAAACAATTACAATATCAATTAGTCCAACATTAATCAAACTCACAAGCAAATAATTAATTGAAAAAATGTTCAGTTGATTAAATTAACACATTCATTCATTGCCTTTGATTGCTTTGCTTTGTTTGTCTTTGTTACACATTCTTTTATTCTTCCTACAAACTATATTATAAAATCTTTAACATATTTTAAATGTAGCACATTTTAACTTGTCAGCCTTAAATATCTGTCAGGCATAAAAGTGACTCGAAGTTAATTCTGAATCAAGAGTTTTATGGTTTTTTCACTTTATTGCTTACGCACAGCTCAGCAAACGCATTAGGTTAGAGATAAGTATAAAAAGACATTATAGCTAGCCATAAATAATTTAAAAGCTATGCTTTTGTCTTATGTCTATTGATTTTTAAGTCAACGATGATTAGCAGTTTGTGATTTCAAAAGACGTTCTATAAATACATAGTTAGAAAATTGGTTTTTCGTTTGATGTCAAACTCTGTTTTCATTACTCAATTGACACACGGCACGTATACGCCATGTGTGCGTTAAATCCCCAAATTCTCACATATCGAAATTATTCATATGAGCATAATAAATCTGCAGACCAAGTCACAAAATACACGACAGCAAATGGCGCCTCAAAAACAATTTCTGTTGACGCGCGCAAGCAAGCAATTTTATTTTAATTTATCATCATTTTAGCGACACACACACACATACTACAATGACACACAGACACCAAGTGAGACAGAGAAAAGCTGAGCTAAGCCCTCTTATTTTGATGTGGCAAAGCCAGGCAACGCTGTAGATTTTTATTAAATTTTACACGTTGCTTCTTTACCAGCAGAGCTTTCACCTTTCTTGCTCATCTGTTTTGACTTTCAGTGCTTATAGTATGTATTTATGTGTGTTTCTGTATGTTTGTTTGTTTGTGTATTTGCAGCGAAATCTCATGGACTTGAAATATCCAACCGTGCTACCACCGAATCCTCAACTTAGGGTAAGCTGACACATACACACGATACACACGATACATATACTAGTACTATACCATAACAGCCCGGCACATCTTGCCCCTGCTGTACAATTTGACTAATGCTCCACTCCCTACCCCCAACCTCCTACTTGCCACCCACATTTCTATGTCAATTTGACTGCAGGCGCTTTTAGTTTTTCACAAATCGGATAGCATCTGTGAAGTAATTACCTTGGCCTGCCAGCGCCATCAACTGGACGTTACGTTGGTCAAATCCAAGGAGGAGGCATTGGAAACTCTGCACAAGTCCTATGCCACAGCGCAATGCTATCATCTAATTATAATTGATGCACGCTCAACAAAATGTCTCGATGCCGAGCATATTGCAAGGTGAGTACACTGTGTGTGTGTGTTTGTGTGTGGCACCAAGGCCATATCGAAAACTTTCCACTTAACTTTGCCAACACAAACTTCTTTCGTTCTAGAACAATACGTCACACACATGGACATCATTTAACGACAATAATTACAGTTTGCAAGAAGAGGTAAATGAAGAAACTTAAACTTGGTTTCGAACCAGCTGAAATGACTTGTTTAATGGCTTTTTTTTCGCAGTTTCTTTGAGAAGGACGATGCGCTAATTGCTCTATTGGACGCTGGCGTTAATAGAGTAAGTTTCTTTCAACTTGATGCCAACTAAGAAACTTAACTAACGAACTGCGCCAACTCTTTTTCAGTGCATAGCCGAGACAACCAACTTGGCAATGTGTAGCGTTGAACTGAAACAGATTCTGCACTCGATCATCCGGCCGCATAATGTTATGTCCACTCAACAGGTAAACGCAATATGCAATCGAGTTGTTGCCACAGTAATGCTTCTGGGGGCAGATGGTTAGCTCTGCCATCTGCCTGGACGCATTAATTCAATTAAAAGCGGGCCGTTCGCTGTGCACTTTAATCAGATTGTCAACGTAAACCACATGCCTGACTCCTCTTCTTCTTGTTCTTCTTCTGCTTTTTGCCCCACACACTGGCAGGCACTGTACACAGCACTGCATCGACTGAAGGAGGTGGTGCTCATCACGGACGACTTGTTGCGCATACAATACGCAAATCGGGCCACCGAGAGGCTACTCAACATGCGGCTGGTAAGTGTTCAGACAGACAGAGCCACTAGGGTGGCAACACCAACCACTTGCAACATGCAAAAATGTGATTAACACACACTTTAATGTCCATCGCAACAAAACAGGATGAAATAATTAGCAAACAATTAGAAGACATCTTCGTCTCGGACCTCTCCACCATCACTGGCCAGGGCCGTACCATCAAGGAGTTTGACGGCATCCTAACGGTACGGCGCAAGAATCAGGAAGGCATACCCATGCACGTACGTGTTGTGCCCGTCGCCTGCATTGGCAGGTAAGTGCTCACTTCACCTAAACTATATTTACAGAATATTTCATGTGATGCTTAAAATACAGATTTTAAACGCAAAAAAAGTTAATTTTAATGCAAATTCGCTGCAATTCTCAAACATTTTGCAGTGCACCCACACATTTGATTTTCAACTTTGATATACCTGGCGGCGGTATGGACTTTATTGCAACGCTGCCACAGCCAAAGGAGGCGCCACGCGGCTCATTGCATTCGGTGCGTCGTTGCAGCTTCGATGTGCGTTCAATTGCCTCCGATGGACTGCGACGCACCAGTTTGGCCAAGTTGACATCGCTGCCACTGGAGGCGCCCATTACCAAAGTATGACTCCATTTTGTACGATAAAAAAACGAATTTTCCCCACGCATCCCCGCCATCCAACAACATTTGCGAATGCTTTCTGTGCCCTTGTTGGCAGTATGTTAACGTCCGTGTCCGTGGTGTCTGGTATGTGTGTGGGTGGGTGTGGGTAGGTGTATGTTTGTGTGTGTGTGTGTGTGTCATTATAATGTCCTGCATTCGTAAAAACATCTGCAACAAGCACGCACAACCAATAAAAAAAAATCTAACATAGAGCACACACACACACACACACACATTGACATTGCCAGATAGCAAATTGAATGGCTTAGAGTTGTGTTCGAAACTGTATTCAAATCAATCGTTTAGTTAGTTCACTTTGCTGATTACTTAGCTAATTAGGTGCTAATTGAGCCAACAAGCATTTCAAAGAGAAAAAGAATTTCAATTTGGGTAATTACTAATTGACTGAGGCAAAAGGCTGAAAAAAAACCTTTGTATTATGACATGATTTAACTTTAATTCTCTGATTTTATTTCAATTCTCACTCAAAATAGTTCTAACCCTTAAATAAACTTTAAGTCACAATTAGTTACACATTCTTTGCTTTTAGAATGTAATCTTATTTGAGTTTAGTTTTTCAACACTCTAAAATAGCATTGAAAACTAGCTACGATTGATCTAGAAAGGCACAACTCTAATTGAAACAACTGAATAAATGGAAAGGCATCAAGAAATTACTCATACGTATTTAACCGCTCGCTTTTTGGTTTAATAGTTTATACGATATACAATTTAATTAAACGCTAACCCAAATTCCTAACCAAAACAAATAATATTTGATTGAATAACAAAACAACAGCAAACATTGCCAAACAAAAAAGAAGTAATAATTGCACAACTAAAACTCTTGTTTTTTACATTTGTTCTCTTTTTGATATCTCTTATTTGTTATGTTCTCTTTTACTTTTATGTTTTTATGTATGTACTCGAACAACGAACCAACTCATGCAAATAATAATTATATATATATAAAACACAACAACAAATTTGTAATAAACATTTAATGTAAATATGTTAATGGTTCCGTTCGTTCGTTCACTCGCTCGCTCGCTCGCTCGCTCGTTCGTTTTGCTCTCTGCGCGCCTACGCTTGCAACAAATCAAATCAAATCAAAAACCTATAAACAAAACAATCAACCAACAAAATCAACACACAAAATGCGCACTCGCACTTTAGATAATCAATTTACTATCACAAGTACAGGAGAATTGTTCAGCCGATGAGGCACGTCTCATAGACAAAGTCTTGGACTTTTTGAAACGTGAGGGACTCTACAGTCCACAAATGAAAGAGATACGCACTGATGATCCCACAGCAACCGATCTCATTGGCGCCCTATTAACGGTAAGCTAAACGCTAACTAACCCAACCAGCCTCACTAACAACTCGTTACTCTCTCATGCTCAGGGTCCCAGTGTCTACTCGTCGCGACGTAGCTCAAATGACTCCATTATCCGAACTGGACACTCTACACGCACAGCTACCATTGTACCCGCCAAGATGAAGGTAATAAACTAACTGAGTGTATATCAATTTGATTCTTAAAGTACTCTTCTTATAGGCCAATCCCATTATCATGGAACTACTTGAAGAATCTCTGAGCTGGGACTTTGATATTTTCAAATTGGAAGAGATCACCGATTATCATCCACTGCTGTACTTGGGCATGGAAATATTTCGTCGCTTCGATGTCTTTGCCACACTGAACATCGATGAGAATGTGTGCAAGGCATGGCTCGCTGTTATCGAGGCACATTATCACAAAAGCAACACATATCACAATAGTACACATGCAGCCGATGTAATGCAGGTGAGCATTGATTACTTGCCCAATAAGTCTTATTCATGTTGCTACTACATCTATATCGTCCTTTGTGCAGGCAACAGGTGCTTTTATAACACAGCTTGCGAGCAAGGATATGATTATGGATCGTATGGATCAGGCAACGGCTTTGATTGCGGCAGCGGCTCACGATGTCGATCATCCTGGTCGCTCATCCGCATTTCTATGCAATTCAAATAATCCCTTGGCTGTTCTGTACAATGATCTAACGGTGCTCGAGTCCCATCATGCAGCAATCACTTTCAAGCTGACCTTGGGTAACATTCCGGCCTACCTAAAATTTTATGTGCTGCATACTCATAGTTGGAATGCCTTTTTAGGTGACGATAAGATCAACATTTTCAAAAACATGGACAAGGAGACGTACAAATCGGCGCGCAGCACAATTATCGATATGATATTGGCAACGGAGATGACGCGTCACTTTGAGCATTTAGCCAAGTTTGTGAGCGTCTTTGGCAGCGAGATGGAGCCGCGTGAGGTAAGCTATAACTTCTAAGTAAGCTATTACGTAAGTAGTTACACATAAAACTCTTTGTATTAAAAATTGCTGTGCAGCTCGTTCAATCGGAGGAGGAAACCTCAATTCTCATGCGTCGCATGCTGATCAAGGTGGCGGATGTGAGCAATCCAGCGCGTCCAATGCAATACTGCATTGAGTGGGCGCGGCGCATTGCCGAGGAGTACTTTATGCAGACGGACGAGGAGAAGCAGAGGCATTTGCCCATCGTGATGCCAATGTTCGATCGTGCCACATGCAGCATACCAAAGAGCCAGATTGGTTTCATCGAATATATAATACAGGACATGATGGAGGCGTGGGACAGTAAGCGCGAGCGCAAGCTTAAAATCATAAGAATATATACGAAATTTGTTTTGTTTACTTTCAGGTTTCATTGACATGCCGCAGTTGATAACATGCATGAAGATCAACTACGCACAGTGGAAGAAATATGATGAGCAGGGAGTTAATACGCTAGCCGATATTATGGCCAAGCAGCCACCCGTTGGCATCAATAAGCCGTCCAATTCCAAATAGCATACGGCTTTCCGTAGGGTATTTTCGGGTCTGCTGAAGCCGTTGCCGGCCCAGGCGCCTGCCACATCCACAATTGGCGAAAATGAAATGGAGGATATGCTCTAGTGCAGGCACACTCGGTCCCAGAGACGTGGCTTGCGTCCCAGTCTCTCGGCATAGGTATTTTCTCCATATCCTTGCTATCGCTGCTGCTGTTGTTGTTGTTGTAGCTGTTGTCGTTGACTAAATAATGCTTCCAAACAAACAAACAAAAAAAAAAGCACACAAAAAATCAAACGCACAAAGAAACAACAACAAAAAAACCAACTATAAAACATAAAATATAAATGTCGCAAATGTTTGAAGAGCAAAAGAAACAAAACAAAACATAAAATAAACAACAAATTATTGGGCTGGACTCAAAATTTAATATTTAAGTTAAAATCACAATTTCTATGCATATGTTTATCTGTGTGTGTGTGTGTGTGTGTGTGTGTGTGAGTGTGAATGTATCTGCGTGTCATAAGTTTAAAATATATGTTCATATATATATATAAAGCAATAAATAAGAATCATACATAAAAACAACAAAAATATTGTCACATATTGTCGCAACGAACAATATGGCGTGCGCTCTGAAGAGTACCTAAAACGGTATAAACAATAAAATGGCGTCGCTGCCATTGCACACTCATACTACACAACCCTTTAACGGCACCAATCCCCCTTTTCTTTATTTTCATTTTTAAACAACTTTTGAATTATTTATTTAAAAGCCATTGAATTACTTAACTTTTGTTGACAGGCAAAAAAGGGTTGGAATAACCGACAAAATAAATAGGTGAAAACACATCTCTAATGAATTTTAACATAAATCAATCAGTCAGTGAAGACAAACTGTTTATTTTATGTACGATTAAATAGATAAATTGCAAATACATATAGCTAGATGACAAGTATGTGTGAGTGTGTGTGTTAGTTTGGTTATCAAATGGATTACCTCGGGACATTCTATTGTTTTGGGTAGCGCAAAAATTAAACATAAATACAACAAATATATATACATATTTATAAACTTAAATGTCTAAATAAATGTACAACTACAAGTTTGTTATAGCAACAACAATTCGAATCCAATATATACTACTATAACATGAGAAATTCTATCGGGGGACCCTTTCTACTACTACTTCGACTACTACAAAACTACCTTCTACTACCATATACTATCTAAATAATCTAACTAACTAACTGATTTCAATTGATGTATGACGAGTCAAACAAAAAACAAAAAAAAAAAAAATCAAAACAAAAATGTTAAATTAAGTGAATCCTTTTTGAAATCTTTTTATCTAATTGACTGAACAAATTAAAAATTATACATATACATATATATATATAACAAGTAAATTAATACGTATCGATAATACGTTCTTGTTAATACACAAAATAATAAAGATATATATATATACATATATGTTTACATAACTATGAAATAAATGAAAAAGCGAAATAATAAGTAAATATAAAAAAAAAACACAATTTATACAAATTTTACGAAGAATAAAAGCATATTCAAATGATATATTTATACATTCTATATATATATTATTGTATATTTATGTGTATGTGTATGTGCATGTATGTGTATGTGCGTGTGTGTCAAACATTGTTCATTCAGTCACACTGTTATTTGTATCTGTTATTGACACATTTATCCCATCCTTACATTTTTGATACAGTTTATACACAAACATAGGAACCCAAAAAAAAAAAAATAACGCTTTCCAGTTTGTGACAAAATCAAAATGAAAAGAAAGTACTCCAAGATTCTGGCTCTAGTTTCTAAAGCTCATGAGTGCATATCCCACCTTTCAGGCCAAATTTACACACAGAGTCAAGCTTGATATTGATAAATGTATTCCCACACACGCATTACTTTGTAACTTGTAACTGGACACAAAAATATATATAAAAAACTACATGAGTAAATAAATACATATATACATATTTATTGTTGTTAATGTGAATGTGTGTTTTAAGTAAGTGTTTTGCATATTTATGTATGTTATTAACATGCCTATCTTGAATAAGTATTTACAAAAACAAAAAAAAAGGAAATCTAAAGCGATAAAGAAACAATTATTTTTAAATACGAGCTCTTTAAACAAATACATGGAAATTTCTCTTACTAAACACAACAAATTCTTAGATATTGTTTTCAAACATTAAACTTTATACAACTTAAAACTATTGACGTATATTTGTTACCACGTCTGTTTTGCTCCTTGCAGGTTAAGGATTATAAATGTTAAGATTTAGTCAAATTTATTGTAAAAACAAACAACAACAAAAAAAAACACAAAAACGCGAATAAAATACGCAAATAAAACAAAAATACAATTGAAAAGTTTCGCATTCATTCATAACAAGCAAAAAATGCCAAACAGCTGTGAGAAAGTGTTATTTACATTTTGGTTTATGGGTCAAGGTGAGAAGTTACAATACGTTTTTGATAATACAGCTGATATATGTTTTTCTGCCTTCAGAATACTGACAATGAGTCGCTTGTAGTTCTTTCTTCTATTCATTTAATTGTCAATCTTTGCTTTTCAGTATCGCATGCAAGCAACCTGTTTAAAAACAGCTTGGGCTCGATTTTTATGACTGCCCAAAAAGAGGTACATAATAAGTGATATGGAAAACAAAACACAGGGTAAACAAAAAGTCGTTAGCACCAAAACTTTCTTTTGCAGCTGGCGACAGGGCTCCACGGTGAGACGGTGAGACTCCAGAGCTTCAATAACGAAAGCTGTCCGTCCGTAAAGAAAGTCTTACAGCACACAAACGAACGTTTTTACCTCATTTCAAAAATCGAAACCGAAGTTAACAACAACACAAAACTACAAAAAACGAGTCTGTTTACAAGTTTGGTATCGTTATTGTATTCATTATATAATACAAACACATACGGATATGTACAGGCATATATAATACATTTGGCTTTATCAGAGATGCGCTTCTGAAACGTAAAGCAAATACATATGAATAAATATTTATGTTAGCCTCGCAAGGGTTTCAAATTGATATCGAATGTATATGTTAATTGAAAAATAATCGACAGCTTAATTATTTCAATATTTACCGAAAATATCAACAACAAAAAATCAAATAATATCTTAATATACTTTAGACTAAAACTTTAAATTTTTGACTAGCAAAAGAATCGGAAAAAAGGTATATCCTTCGTCCTTACCTCCAAAAGTATTTGAATCATTAATACATTATCTAACTTTTGAGTATTATTTACTCCAACTTTCATTAATTGCCTTGAAGTCACAAGTATTCATCACGAACGCAATAATTTACGATCGCATCTCTGGCAATAACCGCTTAACGAGAAATTCTGCCTTCGATTTCTCGTTGAGTGAAGCGTTGGCTTCACTGCGGCTTGAACTGCAGAGTCGTTTGGTTGAGCGCAATCAGTTTTGAATTTTGTGGGAAACAAACTATCGAGCTTGTCGGTCATTTTATCCAGTTCGTTCATAACTATGCCCGAGTCGAGTTTCTTTGCGCGAAGTGTGCCCTTTGAGCAAATCGACAAGTTGGCCATCAGCGGTGGCTATTCATCTATCTATGCAACCAAGAAGCCAAAAGTGCCAGTTGTAGGCAAATGGGAGCAGAGATTCTGTCGCTTGGCTGACACATTCCAACCTGTGCTGGATCGCGTCTTTGAGTTTGAGGTGCGTGAGGACGATGTTTGGATTGTAACGCTGCCCAAATGTGGCACCACCTGGATGCAGGAGCTGACTTGGCTGGTGTTGAATCAATGTGACTTTCAGACGGCCAAAAGTGTTGATTTGACCATGCGTTCACCATTTTTGGAGTAAGTTTTAACCAGAAAACAGCCTTCTAGCATATGTAATCTACTTTCCTTTTGAAAAAATCTAGATTTAATGGTGTTGTTCCCAATGTGCCACATGACACTATTGAGGCAGCCAACGCTTTGAGCTCACCACGTTTAATCAAATCACATTTGCCAGCCTGGCTGCTGCCACATCAATTATGGACCAAGAAGCCAAAGATCATTTATGTTTATCGCAATCCCAAGGATGCAGCCATCTCGTATTTCCATCATTGGCGCGGTATGGTCGGCTATAAGGGCACCAAAACGGACTTTATGCATTCCTTCATCGATGGCTATGTTAATTTTACGCCCTGCTGGCCCCATGTCCTTGACTTCTGGCAGTTGCGCCACGAGCCACACATCTATTTCACCAGCTACGAGCGTATGAAGACTCAGCTGGATCAAGTCATAAATGAGGTGGCACAGTTCCTCAAGTGTCCTGTCAGTGTGGAGCAAGTGAAAGAGATGAAAACACACTTGTCCTTTGAGAGCATGCGGGACAATCCCGCCTGCAATCATGCCAAGGAGTTTGAAAGCATGAAAGCCGCCGCTGGACGTGAGGTACAAGAGTTTAGGTAAGCAATCGAGATTTGTTAAAGATATTTGGAGTTCAGTGAGTTATGGCTAAAACAAAAAAAGTGTTAATCCACATAGGTTTGTGCGACGCGGCGTTGTGGGCAGCCACAAAGATGAGATGACGGCTGACGTGATACGTGAATTTGATCTATGGTCGGATATCAATCTAAGGGATTACAAATTGCATATGGATGACTTTGCAAACTACAGCAAATATAATGAACAAACAATTGTTGACAAATTGTTGTAAGCGGCGCGTCGATTAATCATCTTAATAGATTGTAAGCTTAAGTGATATTTACATGCATACATAAGTATGTTTATACAACGGTTGTATGTGTTTTTCTTTTATTAATAATTGTTACTTTACGAGAATAAACTTGCACTTTGTATATTATTATTATTATGAATTTAATCATCAATAACAGTTGTCTTTTGTGTGAAGTCTGAATAAAATTACCATTACTATTGGACTATAGCTTCTTGACGCTCCCCTCGCTTTGAGTGCTTATCTCTTGCTTTCAAATCATAAAGTGTAATGAAGTTGTTGCATTTTCTACAATCCCAATCATATTTCCTATGAGTGTTTATCAATTTTATTCTATAGTATATAAAAAAAAAGAGATTATCCGCAGCTCGTGCTACAATTTTCTTTTATATTATTTTTGTTTTATATGCACTTAATAGTTGTATGCATTTAGTATAGTATAGTAGCATGTACTTGCTTTACCATTATCACGAGGCAAAGCCATAATCATTCTGATAACATAACTTATTTTCGAAAAGAAGAAGTTTGTTAAACATAATAATCAAAAATACAAAACATATACATACGCTTTTATAATTGTAATGGATATCAGTAAACTTTTTTGAGTACTTGTAGTACTAACAGATAAGTTCGAAACAATCTAAATACTCAACAACTTTAAGATATCTACTCATACTTTCAAGTTGTGTACGGATTATTCGAATCTGCCTTAAAGAAACTAAGAATGGGTTTCTCTTTTTATACTCTCTTTGAAGGCATGAAAAATTTATTTCTGTGTAATGTATTGGAATTGGCATCTACTCTTATCAAAGACCCTTTAAAAGCAAGATAATGCAATTGGTAAAAAAAGGCTTTACAGTTATTTCGTCTCAGGGTTGCGCTCTCAGAAATAAAATGTGCAATGAGTGTGAGGGAGCACGATAGCGGCCCGACAAGTGTACGACAAGCGGCAGGCCAGCGGCAACCAGAACGGTAAAAATTTGTCACTGTATGCTTCCTGCTTGTCTAGAATTTTGCTATTTTTCATATTTTGGTTTTCTCTGTGTCGGCAAATGACAGCAACAAGTGCACTACTAAAAGAACAATTTTTATACATTGCAGCAATTAAAATTATTTGTATAACTTTATCCAGTCTAATTAAAGTAACAGGGTGATTTATTAACAGAGTGATCAATATAACATAGAATAAACAGAATGCACTCACCGGTAGCAGCAACAACACAAATACAGTTCAATGCAAGTGCTCTCTCACTCTCTCTCTCTCTTTTTTCCAATGAGCACTCTCACAAAAACAAAAGCCTCACACCCACACACAACAATAATTAAATGAAATGCATCTCATCTTCCTTTTTTATATATGTATGCACATTATTTTATTTTATTTTCACTGCACTTCACTCACAAGAAAAAAATAATAAAAATAAAGTAATGTAATTATGGTATTAATTACAATGCTTCAATGCTTCGCTTATTATTGAGCGCGCTAAACGCAACAACAACACATTCACTCGTTTGAGCGCCGTTATCCTCTCTCTCTTGTATTTTTTTTCGCGACCCGGCAAAGCAGCAACTAAAAAGGCGCGCGTTTGCCAATTTTTCATTTGCTTAAAAACATTTTAAAAAGCAAATACACGGCGATTCTATAATGTTATAAACACTTTGCGTATGTTCAGTGCGTTAAATAAACACAATTTGACTATTAATATAATGCGTATCAATTTTTATTTAATACACAAACGGACGACAAGCCTCCAACGATGTAAAGTCGCGCAAAGTTCCAGGCTTACTGCCTTTGTGGATAAGTGAAACAAGTGGAATTTGTTTACTTGTGGAAGGTAACGATCGCTCTCTGCAGTTTGAGCAGGACAATTCGTTTTATATCTCTCTTCGCGAAGTCGATGTACATTCGTGTGAAGCAACAACTAAATAGGCAAGCATTTTTGTTTTTGCATGTATTTTACTATTGCCGGTGTTCTTGCTTTAAATATAATGTTCAAAAGAAATAAAAGAAAAAAATCAATGAGTGTTGGAACTCACTGGCGATGTGTAAACACCTGTTTGTTGGTTTGTTTGTACCTGTATTATTGCAATGAGCACGTTTTCTTGAACAAATATAATATTTTATTGAATTTGAATTTACTTTTTGAATTTGGTTTCATCATTCGTCAGTTTATTCTCTTATTAAAGAAGTCCGCTATGTTAGTCTGTAAGTGTGTGTGTGTGTGTGTGTATTTACAAGCGAAGCAATACAGAATTGCACTAGACGAATGATAAATGTTGGATACTCTTATAATGTTGAAAGATGATATGTTATTAAACTGTTTTTAGTTATTTCTCAATTGCGTGCTAAACAAAATAATCAAAATATTCAATTATTGCAAATATATTCTATAACTATAACATTCATTATTCGTCTAGTGCATTTCTGTTTTGTTTATTTTGTGAATGCCCACAAACTCACACTTTTTATTAGAGCTAAAGCTAATTATTGTCAACCCATTATTTTCTAACTAAATATATTAATAATTGCCAACCCAGAAACCTGCCCCTACAAATAAATAAGCTTGTACGTAATAGTATTTGCTTTTGTGGTTGTTTGTGGGCATAGAATAAACAGCAGAACCGCGCGACTCGCCTGTCTCAGTCGGCTGCATCTCTGACTCTAAGCACAAACAAAACAAAGCGAACTCAAAGCAACAGACAGCGTTCGTTAATTCACGTGCGAGACAATTTTTCTCTGCCGCAACACCAATACCATCATTTCGACTGCTCAACTGCCTATCTGTGTGAGCGAGTTACAGCGGCGAAATAACGCAGCGAGGTATGCGTGTGAGTTACAGCAGAGAAGTTTAATAGTTTGTGACTTTCTTGATTGCCGCTGGCCTGCCGCTTGTCGTACACTTGACGGGCCGGTGAGTGCAAGGGCAACTGAAGCAAAAACGGCTATCCGCTATCGCGCTCCTTCCAACTTATAGCTTACTGCTTTTGTTATTCTGTATACCATTTGAAATATTTCTGAAGTGAACCCCTGAGACAAAGCTTTTCTATACCAATTGCATTATCTTCTTATTAAAGGGTCTTTGCTCTTATCAAATGATAACAATTTTTATCAAATCTCAACTCTCCACTTGCTTTGCCCTAGTTTCTACGGACAACAGAGTATTGTGCGGTTGATAAGCTGTGTTTATAACATTATTGTTTTCATTTTGTCATGCCAGTTTACTGGCTTATCAACTTGGGATTTGCATGGTGCCGCTTAAGTAGACATCAGAAATGCAATACGAGCAGATCATTCCTAAAAGTTATCCGGTCAATCTGATTGACAAAGACTGGAAGGAGCGAAAACTTTACATGATGAAGAAGGATCATGTCAAATCATTTGCAGCAATGGTGCATGATATGAAAGTTCTAAAAGATGATGTTTGGATTGTAACTTATCCTAAATGTGGAACTACTTGGATGCAGGAACTTGTATGGTTGCTGATGAACGATTGCGACTTTGAAGCAGCACTTTCTAAGCACTTGGAACTACGATCACCCTTTTTGGAGTAAGTGGGATATTACCGAGAAAACCAATAGTTTATTTAACACTCGTTCTTAGATTTGATTTTATGGTTCACCACGATGAGGGAAGAGCTTTGAGGCCTGTAGAAGAGCTGCCATTGCCACGCTTGATAAAATCGCATCTTTCCCTGGCTTTATTACCACGCCAACTATGGGAGGGTAAAGCTAAAGTGATTTATGTTTTTCGTAATCCCAAAGATGCTTGGGTATCTGCTTACTATCATGGCGTTACACTTGGTTTTAACTATGGCAAAACATTGGAGCAATTTTTTAGTGAGTGTCTGGATAATAAAAACGAAGACCTTATTATGCATGCAGCTGAGTTTTATCAGCTACGGAATGAACCTTGGATTTATTACACTAGCTTTGAGCGCATGAAACGTAATCTCCGTAGTGTTATTGAAGACTTGTGCAAATTTCTAGACAAGACTATATCGGAGAAGCAAATGGAGCGCCTACTTAAACATCTGTCTTTCGAAGAAATGAGAAGTTTGTATAAAATACTATGCTGTGATATTCTAGCAACACTTTTTCTTTTTATAGAAAATCCAACCACAAATCATAAGTGGGAGCTAACTCAAATCAAACACGAAAACAATGGGAAAGAATCTTACAAGTAAGTTAAACAATAAAAAAAAGTAAATTAATATTCTTGCTTATTTGATATACTTGCAGTTTTGTACGAAAAGGAAAAGTAAATGGTTATAAGGAAGAATTAACACCCATGCTGATAGAGAAAGCTGATAGTCATATAGCTGAAAGACTGCAGACAAACAAAGTCACACTAGAAGAACTCTTACTGCTTGATGAATAACGCGATTTGTTTGCTAAAGACTTTTAAATAATAAACCTTATCAAATCTTTAAGCAAAAAAAAAAATCGTTGAATTTCCTTTGTTGTGACAAAATTTAGGTTGGTGTATTGGCTAAAATTTTCAACAAACAAAATGGCATGCTTTTAGGAGCGCACAGACGACGAAATTCGATAATTTGTTAAAATTATCATATCTTTTAAGCTCTAAAAACTACGAAAATATATTTAAAAAAAAAATAAAACATAAATAATTTTGTTTTAACCAAATATTTAGGTAAGAGACTTTAAATGCTTTTAATTGACAATTTTAAGCAGTTTATAGTTAAAATCTTGCTGTCATTTTTAGTGCCAAACTTATGGCAAAAGCTGACAGAGAAAAAGTCAAACTAAAGTAAACAAAAGCAGTTTTTACTGCTGATCACAAACTTGAAGATTATATTTGAAGATGCCTTGTTATATTTTCCACATGCACTTGAGATCACTCATACACAAACAGCAGCCGCACTGACGATTGTTAACGAATTAGTAAAAGAGAGCAAGCGCTCGGCAAGATCTGATAACACTCACATTTTACTGATAACCAAACACTAATCGACAATAACAGAGGCTTATAGACGACAGCTATATAAAAACAGAAAACAGTACTCACCGGTTACATCGAGTGTGAATTTGGATTTGTGCAAAGCAGCAATATGGCAGCTACTGTCCAAAACAGCCTTAAAGTAGCGCTGAGAAAGCGCATGACTGAGATCCTTAGCTGCCTGACACAAGATTCTATAGCCAGGCAATCGCTAGCGGTGACCTCAAAGGTCAGATAAAAGTTGTCTACATTTGTAACAATGTTGTATAGCATTAGTGTACTTTATGTTTTTGCAGGTGCTGATGAGTGAGCCATTTCGACAGGCACAGCGTGTTAGCATTTATTTGAGCACCAAGGATGAGCTGGATACCACAGAGCTTATACGTGAGATGTTTCGCCTGGAGAAGGCAGTCTTTGTGCCCAGCTATCAGGGCACCAAGATGAAAATGGTTCGCTTGTTGGATATGAGCGACTACGACGGCTTGCCACTGACCAAATGGAACATTAAGCAGCCGGATTTCAGGGAGAACCGCGAAGATGCTATGACAAATGGTAAATGCAAGCTGCCAGTAACCTAGTATATAGTAAACTCAATGATATTGTCTACCGTACTCACCTTGCAGGACATGGCATCGATCTGTTTATTGTGCCCGGCGTTGCATTTACACGCAGCGGCGGTCGCTTGGGTCACGGCATGGGTTACTATGATAAATATATGGCGCAACACGCTGAAAAATATCCGCATAAGAAGATCACCATAACGGCGCTGGCTCTAAATGAACAGATCGTAAGCACCGAGGAATTGCCATTGGATGATCACGATGTCCGTTTGAACAGTGTGGTTACCGAGAATTCTTAAAGTTTTAATCACGTTACACATACAATTTGTATAAATCGAATATACACACAAAACACTTTTATATATACGCAAACATGCAAATAGTATTGTTTGATTCTAACGCAAATAGGGCGGCCGGGAGCGTAGTCCACGCCCACGTGCTCTTCCACTATAATGTGGCGATGTATAATGTGAATCGTTGTTGCCAAAGTGCGAATCCGAATTGCTGGAGCGATACGGTGTGCCAGGAGACTCAGACCAGCTGGAGGGTGAGCCAATTCTCATCAGCTTCTTTTGCCTGCAAAGCGAAAATATTAAGAAATTTAGAAAGAAAACTAGAGAGATTGTAGCACGATTTACCTGTAAGCTGCTGCCGCTGAGATGCGCGAACCACGATTCCGACCCACACGTGAACCACGCAGCATTGAGGGTATTTTATTGTAGCCCGTTGGACCGGTGGGCTGAGCTCCGCAAGTCTCCAGCGCCAGGAAGTCATCCACATGTAGCGATGGTGGTCGCGAAGTGTTTGGCGGCCGTGAGCGGAACAAGTCACCGCGCGAGGGTGGGGGTCGGGCAAATCCTCGACCGCGCATTGCGCTCACAAACATTTTCTTCTCGGGTCGACCCGTTGCGGGTTCAACCTCAACGCGCCGGGTGCGGAAACAGGGCGCTGTGGGTGTCATTTCGCGATTGGATTGCGGCGAGCCGGATAAGTGAAGGACACGCTTGCAATCGCCAGTGAGATTTAGGTCGGGATTCAGGCACACATTGGCCAAATCCGTTAAATCGCAGGCAATACGCTCGTACAGCGGCTCATTCATGTCCTCGATCACCTCAATGGGCAACGGTTCCAGCCAGTAGCGCGCCGTCAGCTGTGCATTTTCAGCCGTTGCACAGAAGCGCGTAAAGATCGGACGCGCCTCGTACTGTGTAACAATGCCCTCAGCCTGCGGCAGATACGGTTCAACGTTGAGAGGTCCAACATTATTAGCATTGCTGCTGCCAATTGCAGCAGCTTCCGTTTCTTCTGTTGTAGCAGCAGCAACTGCTTGTGTCTCCTGATCCAGCCTCGATGCATGGAGAGCAATGAGCTGTTTTAAATCCGACATTGCCGCCTCGTTGGCCACTGCCTTAAACTTCTCCAGCACTTTGAGTATGCGTAGCAACACCGGAGCCCTCTCTAGCTCGACATCCTGAAACTCCAGCAGCTGAGCAAGCTCGACGGCACCCAGCTTAAGTGTGCGGTGTGGCATGGCAGACATGGCTGGCGGTGGCTCAATTTGAGTCAGAGAGCGCAATAGTAATACTAACGATTCAATGTTGGCATGAAACTCAACAGTTTCATTGTGAAGTATAACACGCTCCATCCATGCTTGAAATTCGCTTATTTTCTGCTTTAGCAGCTGCGCCAGATGATAAAATGTGTAGCTACAAAAAACAAAACATTAGAATCATTGCGAGGACAAACAAACTTGAACACTTACTCATGCTCGGTGAGAATGACCAGATTGCGTACGGCCAATATGGAAATTCCGTGTGTCACCTCCACGCTAACCAGATTGCTGAATACAGCATCGATGACTCGTGGTAAAAGCTCTTTAGGAGGCAGTGCCGCTGACAAATTGAGTGCGGGCTGTGCAATTGATTTGTGTGAAATTAATGAAATGCCTGAATCCAGGAAACTATCTAAAATGCGATGAACTGCCTCCTGGCAATTGGTGACAACCTCATTGAACTCATTAAGTGCCATCAGTGATTGGAATAGCTCCCAAAACTTGCCCGACAATATGGACAACATGGAGCTTTTGAGTGGCGCAAAAGCGCAAAGACGCGTCGAGAAACGAAGCAGCCGCTCCAGATTAGTTGTGGGCATACAGTTGGCGCTCTGATACTCAGTGCACAGTAGCTCCATAATCGTTTTGGCTATGAGCAGTGTCATATTGGGCGCTAGATCCGAAAGCTGCATGCAAACACGCTGCAATAGTTCCGAGAGCTGCGGGAAACTCGATGGCGCTAAGGCTTCCACCAGCTTGGCAATCTGTCCGCTCTGTGGATGCAAATGTGCTGACCATAGTTTGCGTTCCGTAATCAAACGCTGTTTGTGCTGCTGCTTTAGCTGATCGCATAAAGGCTGCGGCATGGGCAGCGGCAGTGGCAAAAGCTCCGCCAACAACTTGAGACCCGGTATAAAGTGGGCTGGGCCATCGATGTTCTTGAGTACCTCACGTATCATTTGCGTCCACAGCGACTTGTGCAGCGATTCCTCATCCTGTTCGTTTGGCTGCGTATAAGCCAACAATGCCTGCACCACCTCTAGCTTGCACAACTCCACCTCGGCACCAGCTTGACAGCGTGATGGATAATAAAAGAGCAGAAAATATACCTTCACCAAATGATCAATGGCAGTTAGATCCTTGAAGGTGACATCCCGACATTTGATGGCATAGGTGAGCAGCTCGCGTAGTATTTGTAGTGTGGGCAACATGATCTGGCAGCAGTGCACACCCTGAATGGTCATCAACGCGGGCGCATGCATGCCCGGCTGCTCGAAGTAGGTGCACAAGCGTTCTATTATCTGAATCATTAGCTGCACGCCATCCGCTGCATACAGCTGAAGGGCGACAAAGCGATGCTTGAGCTCCTCGGTGCCTGTACGCTTACACGATGACTTAACACCCGGAGGCGGACCCGACTTTGTGGTTACCAAATAGCGCAAAATGCGCAAAGCCATTATTAAATCACCCGGAAAGGTAGTCAGATAGTCCAGGGAGCGACCAATGACCTCAACCAGAGGCAATATGTCATCGTAGATAAATACATTTATGGCCTCCAGCGGCTTCATGTACACATACATTTCCTGCAGCACTGCCGAGACCGATGGCTCAAAGGTTTCATGATTCTTTGCCAGCTCAAGGATGACAGCACCATGCTCAATAAGATAGTCAAGCTGCTCGCAGTAGCGCACACAGGAATCAACCATATCAACAGCATAGCTGAGCACTGGACTTTTGTATTTGGTGCCCGGGGAGCTAAGCTGTCGCTGCGATTGCAATCGTTGTTCCTTCTTGATGAGGTCCATGAATATCTTTAAATTGTTATTCATGCCTAGCATCTCAACGGTGTACTGTCGTCCATTTGGATCGCAGGTCTGCGAGTATATTGCGTGTATGTGTGTCGCCACTTTAATTGCATCATACTCTGGCGCTGCGGCCGTAAAGACAATCGCATCCAGATGATAACGCGTCTGTACCTTGTAAGCCAACTCAATGCCCAGACGTGCCAGACGCGGTAGGACAGGCCGCAAAATAGGCAATACCCTTTGGAACGTCATCAAGGCCATTCCAGTTGAGGCCTCCGTTTGCACACCCACATCAATAGCAACAGTTGAAGTTGAAGCTTCAGTTGCAACAGTTGGGGCTTTTACTTCAGCTTTAACATCTGTATTAATATCCAAACTTTCTGATGTATCCATAGGTTTGTCAGTCTCCTCTACTTTAACTGCAAGACGTAAAAATGTTTAGCTTTATTTTAGAAAGGTTATTAAATAGTTTTAAATGAGCCACATACCTTCTTGTACCTGCTCCTCGACCGTAGGAGGTTTGGGTGCCGTTGGCACGTCATCGAGTCCAAGCAGTATGGCAACTATCGCTTGCGTCGTTTCAAAAGCATCATCCACAAAATAATCGATGCCCACATGTGATTTAAGCAAAGCATGCATTAAATCCAACGTGCTTAAGAATGTTGTCGCAGGCAGCTCCTTGGAGTTGCTCAAAAGCAGCAACAGCGATTCAGCCAGAGCATGCTGCTTAAAATACGACTGCAGCGCGTTGCCAAAGCTTCGTTGAGCATTTGGATCAGTGACTAATTCGAATTTCTTGGAGACGGGCAGAAAGCGGCGCGGCTGCTGAAAACTAAGTTGATTGACAAGCAAGGCATCCATGAGCATCTCAAAGGCAAATTCAACTTTTTGACAAACTTCATGAAGTGGGCGATCCGCCTTGTGAATGAACAGTTGTGTGCAACTGATTCTGACACACTCCAGCGCTTCGTAGAGATGCAGCTTCTTGGCAATGGCCTGCAAGGCGTATTTGGTGCGCGTCAGCTTGGCCTCCCGAAGGGACTCGAGTATTCGCTGATAACCATTGGTTTTGTCAGCCAGAAAGTGGCGAACGCCCACCTTTGTATCGATCATGGAGTAGACAGCCTTTAGCAACTGCAGCTTAATCGATAGCGCCATATATGGTTCTTGGTAAAGGCTAAAGACCGCTTCAAATGGATCAAAGTTATGATGTTTTATTAGATGCTGGAAAAGCTCCTCATTGTTCAGCAGCAACTCGGCCATACGAGCGCCCAGCTTAATGTGGCGTATCTTAAATGCCGGCTGTGGTTGCATGTACGCTGCCTGAAAACTGAGTGCTATTTGCAAAATATTCGCCGCTTGACGCAAATGCGATTCGTCATTCTTAAAGAACTGCTGCAGCACAAAATTGCGTCGCTTGTAGTGATGCATTAGATAGCCAAGTTGATTGTTTAGCTGCTCGCCTAGGTAGACAAACTGTTCGCGTTCGTCAACGGTCACGCCGCCATGTTCCTCCTGAAAAGCATTCACATTGTCCCAGCGTATCTGCAGTGATAGCTTCTTAAAAAGCAGACGTAACGTATCAAGTTCCTTGCCAAAATGTTGCAGCAAATCGCCATTATAAAACTGCAATGGACGGTGCCATGGCTCAAAGGCGTCTATGGCTGGAGGCGCGGCGGCTGCGGCTGCCTCCAGATCACGTTCATACTCGGCCGCAGCTGCTGCATCTAGAGCAGCCTCCTCGTCTTCTAAATCATCACCAATGATTTCGTCGTCGCTGAGTATTGGTTCAAATTGCTCTTGTGGCGTATCCGAGCGTTCTCTTTCCCGTTCACGTTCCCGCTCCCGTTCACGCTCCTCTTCTTCGCGTTCTCGTGGCAGCGATTCCGAGGAGTGACGATAGCCATGCGAGCTCTGTAGCTTATAATGCGAACGTGTATCATCATCATCGTAGTCCATGGTGTCCGGTGAGCGCGGTCTTGTAGGTGAATCTATGGAAACGGGCGGTGTGCGGGGCCACTTGTGCTCATCGGCATCTGAGCGTGAGCGTTCAGATCTTTTGCGACGCGATCGATGACTTGAGTACTCCGGTGAGCGCGACCAATCTCGTTGGGTTTTGTCGCGTGAGCTATGATACGTGAAAAAAAAGTTTAGCACAAAATTTAAATGCAAATGTTTCAGAATATTTACCAGCGCAGATACTCCCTGTCGTTGCTCTCAGAATGTGTGTGCGTTCGTAGAGGTGGCGGGGAATGATCCGTCGAGTGTGTGGAACGTCGCAATCTTCTTAAATCGCGCTGCTCCTCATCGGCATGCTGATGGTAATGATCACGCGACATGCCATACTCGATGTCCTCGTGTTCATATTCGGGAACGCTAGCGCTTCCCTTGTGTGCGGCTGTTGCAAGGAGCACCTCACTTGGCAAGGGCTCTGACCAATCATCCTTGAGTACTTCGTCAGGCAGGAGAACATTATGCACATTGTCGCCACTAAGATTGCACATCTCCGGGCCAGCTGGCTCGCAGGGCAACGTTGGGCTAGCAATGGGTTCTGTTACCGAGTTGGTTAAGATGCCGTAAACAGCAAGAGTAATGGCGCTATACCAGCCGCGCAGAACGAGGCCATCAGTTGGTATCTTTTCCTGCGAGCAGTCGAGATGGATGCAGTCATTTTGATTGTAGCGCAGCAGACCCAAGTTTTCGAAGGCTGAAGCACCGGGCATTCCCAAATCATTCACAAAAAACTCCAAGTCGAACTTTGAAGGATTCGTGGCTCCTAAACGAACGCCGCCGGGAAAATCCGCTTGGACGCGAGCGCCCAAGGGAATAATACGCACTTGTGTGATAAAGACAGGTTTTGGAAACTGTACCAAGTCCAAGTTGATGTCCTATGAACATTTTTAGAGGTCGTAAAAAGCTTTTTTGTTCAATCGCGCACACATGTTGATTTGTTGAAAAATGCAAATTTCTACTTACGGTAACTTCCTCGTGCGAGAAGGTGTCAAAAAAAAGCAACTCAGCTCCATCATCGGCATCGGCCATTTTGGCTTGCAAGTGAGACCCGCTAACGTGTTTTAATCGCAATATTTATACTTATGGCAAGTATATTTAAATAAAAATAATAAACAAGCGTCCGTCGGCAAAATTTTTATTGCAAACTAGTAAGTGTGACCGTTGCCAACTCGCTGTGGTGCTGCCACTTTACATTTAGTATGCTGCTCAAGAATTAATATCGGTAAGAAAAATCGATAAGTTAAATGATAAGCAAAAACTTGTTGCATTAAGTGGCAGCCCTAAAAGCAACCGGCTTGAAACTGCAGGCACACTTGCGACACACAAGTTTCACCCGCTGAAGAGTAAGGTAAATATTTTGCAACACAATAAATAATGTTTTTCTTTGTGTGAAAACAAACAAATGCGCAGCGCATTTGTACATACATTTAAATTATTAAGATATAATATTCATAATCGCGCTAAGGTATATGCGAGTGTTTTTTTTTTTTTGTCTGTTTGTACGTGATGTGCAAATTTTGCTATGACGATATATCTTTGCGCATTATTATATTGAATTTCTTTTCTTTTCTAGAATTTTCAACTCTGCTATTTTTGCAAAATGTTCGTTGTACGTCGTAGCACAGCCCGTTTGGCCCCCATTGGCAGCCAGTAAGTTTGCAATTATTAATTAAATGCTAATAAGCAGCCACCTTTGAAGATTTAACAAAAACATGTTGAACAAACATAAACTTCGTAAATTTCCTATTGTGCTGATAAGATAAACACACAATTCGAGGCATGAAAGATTTTTTTTTCTTGACCCGGCATTTTATATATTATTGTGTTAGTGTGTGATTGTACGTGTGTGTATGTGTTGACTTCGACTTCATCGTTACATAATATGTGGAAAAATTCTAAGGCCTTTTGTTGCGCTGCTCCTACCCCCTCTCTTCCAGATTGGTCAAAATGAGTAGCAGCCAGATGGGCGATTTGGGCAGCGGCGCCGGCAAGGGCGGTGGTGGCGGCGGCTCCATTCGTGAAGCTGGCGGTGCCTTTGGCAAAATGGAGGCTGCTCGCGAGGAAGAATACTTCTACAAAAAGGTAAGCTCAGGCATAAATACATATGTACAAATTTATTTAAATTGTGTGGCTTTTAAAGCTCCAAAAATACAGTTTAAATTTTTACCGCAATTTCATATGTGCTAAATAATCTAGAATAATCGCGAAGAAATAGTGTGGCAACATTGGTTTCGTTCAAATGTTTTTTTAGTGGCAGGGCAAACCGTGCAGCAGCTCATGAACTCCACACTTTTGAATGCGATAATTGACTTCCTTGAAATTGAGACCCGCGCCAAATGCTTTCTGCAAGCGATTCGAAAGCACCCACATTTCCTCTTTGCCCTCATGGTTACGTATAATCTTAAGACCGCTCGTAAATTGAAGTCTATGCTCGTCTTCAATAAGAAGAGCTAGATTTTCATGTTTGTAAGGCGTGCGTATGTTCCAGGCCAGGATGCTAGCTGGTTGAACAAGACCACAAAAGAGCATACCCGTCTCGCTCATTGCAGCTGCCACACATTGGCTTCCTCGCTTGCCAAGCAGCTGGAATTGATTCAGACCAGCAGTAACATCGTTACGCTTCCAAATGCTCGCATTGTTGACCACATTCAGTGGAATGGCCATTTGCCAATCGCTGGACAACGAATGGAAGTACAGCATACGCTCCATACGCCCATCCAAAGAATGTGGTGTCAATGTGAGTGCCACTGTTCCATCCCAAAGCTGAAAACTTTCACCGGCTATCTTAAAGGTGCCAAAATCTGGATGCGGATAGGTGTACTTGTTCTCGATGCGCCACGATTGCTGAGCAGCCACATCATAAACCACAATGCCATCACCAATCGAGTCCGCCATGTAAACATGTCCCACATCACAATTCTTGGCATCCAGCTCGATGGTAGGCGTCACAAAGCGACTTACACCCGCCTTGTACAGATCTCGTGGCATGCGATAATGATGCACAATGCCTCCACTGGCCAAATCAACGGCATACAGCTGCGGTGCACAATGCTGCACAAAATCAATCTCTCCACTGTCCAATATCCACATGCGACCACACTCATCGATCTGTGTGCGATAGACCGATGTCAGCCCATTACAGTCGGCGCCATGGGATACATGCCAATCGTAACTGGGATAAGGACGCAACTCTGTACCATTCTCTCGCACCTCATTGGTCACATAGGCCAGGGAGTAGGGCACGCCCTTGCTAAAGCGTGGTATGGTCACAAAAATGGATGGCGTTTTGTCACCATCTACAATGAGAGAGCGAAAAAAAAAAAAAACAATTACAGGTTAGGTTAAACACTCATAAAGAATCAATTTTCAAGGCCTTCAGTCTAAACTTCTCACTTAAAGAGCTTTTTGGCTTGCAACGAGCTTTTTTAATTACGTTTTAACTTGTTAATTAATAACTTACGTGTATAATAGACATCCACATCGATGGGTATAACATTGTCAGGATCGTAAAGACCTTCGCGCAGCACACGTTCCCGTTCCTCTGGCGTTGGAAAACTCAACTCCAGGTTGCGCGCTTCAAAAACTCTTTCCAATGTCTTTGAATCGTATGAACCACCAGGTCCTGTAGCGAATTGTCCTGCTACAATGCTTAGAGAACAGTTAAGCAAGGCTATCATTATCCTTATGTAATGCTGTCTGTTAGCCATGATTATGCTGCTGCTGCTGCTGTTATCAATTCACAATCGCGTGATCTGCTCCAAGTGAAGCCAAAACGGTAACTAACCAGTGCCTGGCAGCAAACGGTTCATATGTCTTTCTAATCTGCTGCTGCCCAACTGGCATATCAGCCAGTGCCCAGCGACAGCGAGCAGTAGCGTTAGCCGAACAGACCAAACCAGACCTGATCAATTGGGTCAGTTTTGTAGTAAACTGGTTTAATTGCACATTAAAAGCTTGCACTGAAATTCTCATTGTAAAGATCTTGTTTGTTTCATTAACAAAAAAACGAAATTATAAAACAAAAACCAAGTTTAGCAATTCGGCGCTATAATTATGCACGACTTCCAGTCAGGCATTTCCAGTGCCGCATGTGCACTCAAGACCGAGTCTATTGATCTCCCACTGAGCTTTGCAGCATTATATCATGTCTTACAAATGCTCGCCGGGCATAAATACACTTCTCTTGACTAATCTCTTAGTTTTGCTTAAGAGTAAAACTAATTTGAGGGCTTCCCCAATAGCTTAACTTTCTCTTTTCGCATATTTTTTTTATAAGAATTAGGTCGATATGCTAATTATCTGATAAACACTTTGTTTGTCTTTTTTTCTGCAGATGATTTCTCTATGCAAAAACAATGTCGTAATTAGTTAAAATGTCATGAAGAGTATGTAGTATTCACATAAAAAATAGCTAGCTATCTCATTTATTTGTTTGTATTATTTTTTGTTAGTCAAATCGAGCTAATTTTTGTCTGTAAACCAGTTGATTTAAATCAAATGCCGCTCGTTCCATGTGTTAACGAAATCATCTTTAAAGGTTAGCATAAGTGATAACGCGACTTTGAACTCTGGTGACAAAAAACATAACACAACACACAATGCTGCCAGACAATGATAATACCCTGTTTGTCTTGTAAAATTGTTATGTAAATGTTTATTTGTTTAGTCAATTGTGTAATGTTTAGGTTTAACTAAAGACCAAACGATTAGTCAAATCATCGTCGCTGGCAAAATATGCACCGCTGTGAACATCGTCCAGACAGCGACGCAGAATGCGGAAATTCACATCGTTGGAATTCAAAGTGCCGGCGGCTATTTTCTGCAATGCACGAAAAGTATGTCAAGAAATGTTAACAAAAGAGCGTAAGTGGATGGATTAACTCACCTGGAATTTATTGGAGAGCAAATATAGTTCCTCTTGACCGAATGGGTTGCGTATCACCGTCATGCCACTAACAAACTGCAATTCATTGGCCTTGGCTGGCAAATTACCAAAGTTTCTTGAGGTATACGGAGTATTGGTGTTCCAACCAAACAGCTTAATCGGATTGAGTGTGACACAGTAAATATTGTTGCGACTATCAATGGCCGAAGCAGCACATTGACTTTTACGCCTGCCCAACAACTTAAACTGTTCCGGCATGGCATCGACGCGTGCCGCCCAGTTCTCTTTCCTGTTGATAACGCTCAGAGGAACCGAATACTCACTGACACTGGCCAAGGGATGGAAATAGAGATTACGTTTATCATTGTTCACAGCAAAGATGCCGTCCATCAGGATGAATCTCTCTCCAGCAACGGTGTGTTGTCCGTAGTCGGGATCGGGATACATGAAACGATTCTCAATGCGCCAAGCGTCATTGGCGCGATGATCATAAACGACGAGGCCATGGAAATTAACATCTGGCACATAGACCATGGTACGAGCGCAGTTGCCTCTTGGCGGTGGATCCAGCACCAGCAAATTTGTTGCTATGAACAGCGAGGCACTTGGTGTATAAGTATTATTGGGCAAACGGAAGCGATGCAGCAAACGATCGGTGTTCAAATCGAACTGCAGCAACTGTGGCGGACAATATTGCACTTCACCCACTTTGCCTGAATCAATCACCCACATCTGATTGCACTCCGAGATCTACACAAGAAACAATTTGCAATTGATACACTCTGCTATATCTATTCTCACTTACAGATACACGAAAAACTGATGTTATCTGATCACAATTATCGCCATTGTTATTGTGCCAGGCGAAACTTGGATATGGCTGCAAGAGTGGTCCATTGTTGCCCATCTGCTCAGACACTGTTGCCAGTGAATACGGTATGCCACTAACAAAACGTGGCACCGTTGTGAATAACCTCAGTTGACCATTTGGCAAGTAATGCGGCTGAACATCAATGGGTGTACCAGTTTCTGCCATAAGATTACCATCTCTTTTGGCCTTCTGTCGATCCTGTTCGGTGGCAAAGCCATATTCCAATTGTCGCCATTCCTTTATAGTTTCCACCGTGCGCGTTGGACGTTTAAGATCATTGGGTGTACCGCCATAGCCGTGTAGTGGCGGGGCACTTCCGTAGACAGACGCCTTGCTTGCGATTACGAAAAGAAGCAGCAGCAGCGGCAGCCGCAATTTGAGCGTCGATTCTCGTTCGTGTTTCATCTTGAATGGTTGCTCAAGTGAAATTGATGGCCAGCGCTTATCATGCGGCTTATATAGAATATGAATTTAGCTTATTATTATTTTTGTTGCTGTTGAGTTGGATTGTTCTTTCGCCGCTGATAAGTTTGTTATTGTTGTTAATTGAGCCCGCACATATATCGACTTTATTATTTGCGTTGAATTATTTGCACTTTTTTTTAAAGCCAGTTGTATCAACAGTGTAGCCCTTGAGTTAAAAAAATCCACGTTTTTGTCACAACGGCTACCAATGAGCAACTAAAACTGGCTCGAAAGCAACGCGAGCCAATATCCAATAATAATGCTAATAAAGAATTCAGGTTCAGGTACAGCTTAGAATGCCTGGCAGATGGGATTTGCCTTATGTTGTCGTCTTTTCTCTTGTGTTCTCTCGAAACTTGCGGCTTAATACAATTCGGTCGGCTTATTTGCATGAGTTAACACGAGCTCTCTTAATTCTTGAAGGTATGTTTTGGGGAGACGTTTCTACGTGGGCGAAAATAATTTAACTTAATATTTGAGCTGTCACTCAGACTCTGGAGCTTTGACATCATAGCTAAGCGGCTTTATAACAAAAGTAGGTGTTGCCAGTAACTAATAGTTAAGAAGTTAACGATTGTCAATTATCGCCAAGTAATAATTAGTTGCTATTGCCCATTTCTTAATTGTTTTGTTATTCCACTCACGTGTTCTTCAACCAAAGCTGCAATCGATTCGTTATTAACTTGTTTGTATTTATTTTTATTAACTTGCAGCAAAAGGATCAGCTTGAGCGTTTGAAGAACGATCAGATCCATCAGGCCGAGTTCCATCATCAGCAGATCAAGGAACACGAGGAGGCCATTCAGCGTCACAAGGAATTCCTTAACAACATGAACAAGTAAAGCAACTTGGACGAACTCAAGGATCTTAATGAATCACTTTCACATTAACAGTAGCTCTAACGTGACATTTACTTGAATGCATTTCTCTAATTCTATAAAAATGTTTAAAAATGCTTTAATAAAAAATTGTTAAAAATATTTGCATTTTCTTATCAAACTTGAATTTTGTTTACATTCGAAAGCGTCAACCATTGACTAATATCGATTGATTGAGATTCAAATTAAAAGGCTTGTTTGTTGCCATTAGAATAGAAAGTATATATATCAATTGGGTGTAACGAAAGCATTTTTAATTTATAACAAAAGTACTTATTTGATACTTTAAAACTTGTTTTTAAATCTTTTGCAAGTTAAATTTCAAAGCCCGGCATTTGGGCACAATATGCATATTGTTGGGCCGTTATTTAAAAAATCAATGATTGTATCAATTTATTAAAGTTAAGTAATAAGGAAGTGCGCATATTTTATTTAAAATTGTATTAAACATTCCATTTGATTTCAGCAACAAGTTATACGTTCATATGTATATCTGCATCATTTTGTACTCTTCTCCAAACATTTCAAGGTCATACAAACTCAAACAAAATCATCAACCAGCCTAAAAGTAGGCAGCATTCTTTTTGATACAATTTTACTCTTACAGTAGGATCCATAGTTAGAGTGCATATTTCGTTTGGTTTGATATGTTTATTTTTGTTGAGAACATGGATACTTTTCAAAACATTTCAGACTGACACTCAATGACTTAACTCATATTTGTTCGAAACATAAATTATTTTCGCTTTCTTAAAATATATTCAAAATTAAGCAAACATGTCAAATTTAATACGCAAAATTCTAAAACAAACGGTTGATTTTACTTATTGGTAAGTTTAACACACCGAAAAGCTTTAGCGCATAAAACATATGTCTTATTTTCAAGGCAATTTTTGGTCAAAAGCAATTTTAAGCTGGCAAATCTAATGAGCAGTAGTGAGGATCTGGAGTTGGAGGAACTGCATTTAGTAATATACTGCTTAAATACTATACTGTTTCTAAATGCATTTTAAATTCCAGGAACGCACTGAATTATTGACACGCGACAAGCTACTGTTGCAGAAACAGCGTAGCGTTCAGTCTACGTTGACAGATCTGACGCGGAGCATCAAGCAAATGGAGTTTGACATCATGCAGATACAGAATCCCATAGAGGCAGAGAACATTGAGCAACCTGAACGAAAACAGAGCCAACAAAAAATATAGAAAGAGAACGAGAGAGAGAGCAAAATAGCTTGGTGATTTTTGTTCGCTTATCTCATTGTATGCAAAACAGAAAATTCCCCGCCCGGTGCTTTACCGCAACAGCAAAGTAAAACCGTGCATATATATAATCTACGCTTCCCATTGAACGGTGCTATTAGTCAAGTAAAAGTTTTGCTTTGAACAACATGAAATTGATCGCACTGTGCTGTTTGCTTTTGGCGCTGCTTGCTGGCATCCTGGCAACTCCATCCCGTGACAGCGGCGGTAATAGCTGGAGAGGTGGATCCCAACCAAAGCAGCGTCCCTTCTATTATGATGCTCCGATCCGTCGACCTGGTCGACCCATAACCATGTACGCGTAGTACTTAAGCCAATTAAAACAAATTAAAAATCTAAAATACTGCAACTTTATACAAACTATTATAAATTTAAAGAACAGTCAAGTTTAAATGTAATCGGATATTAATTGATTTAATTTGATGATGACTTAATTCCACATAATACAAACCGTTTTATAATATTTTATGTCAAGCACACATTTCTTTCACGACTATTTAGCTTTTCTTTTACTTTCAAAATATAAAAGTCTGTTCGGTTATTTATTCATTAGGTTAAATTTCTTTTTCGGAACTTATTTATTTTAGATATATCTACAAAATTTTAGGTTTTAAAATGTCTCTAGTTATGCAAATTTTAAAAAACCTTAGATTATTGCAGCCGCAACAGTTGCACTGTCAAACAGTAATGAAGTGAGTGCAATTGTATGTAAAGTCTTTTATCACCTGTCATTTTTACGTCCTGTAGATGTTCCGACAAGCTCCGTGAAGCGGGCAGAGCAAAAGAAAATGTTCATTTCCTAAAAATGGTTTGGGCTATGGGTAATTTATACCTTTACAATTCCTAATTGGTTCTATCTCCTTAGCAACGCGATCAGTTAAAATGTCTTCGACTGAAAATATTGAAAGAACGGGAACTGATAAAGAAAAGAATTATGGAACTGGATGAGGAGATTGAGAGTATCAAAAAGAAGAACAGTGAACGAAGGAACAATAAATATCCTAAAGAAGACAAGGATGAAAACTAAGGACTATCCATTCTATTCTTATTTCAGTTGTTTATATCATTAGCAATAAATTTATGGTTTTCACATTTTGATAGACAAGTTGTATGGACAAGAAATATTTATATTCAGTTAAGTTTAGTTCTAGAGCTTCAATCTTAGTCATCTCATCAGCAGATATTGAGATGAAAGGCAAGGACAAATGTTAACTTCCGGCAAATATTTCGAATCGAAAATGAATTTTACTTTGAATACATTCAAATACACGATCTTCATTATCGTTATCGCAAAGCAAAGAAAAGAGACTGAAGAAAAACGCCTTCGACGCGCTATGGCGTAGGAAACCAAAATTAGATTCCTTTTAAACTGAGTAGGCGTCTTTAAAAAGTTCTTAAAAGGCGCTTAATTGTTCCAAAAACTATGTCATTTCAAAATTTATTTAGTTGCCTTTGACGTGAGTAGTTTATTTTTATATCAATTTGGTCATGAACATAATGCTGCCTGCCTGCAAATTCTTAAAATCGATAACCCTGTTAAAGCCCTTTTTGGAGGCTCAATCGCGAGTATTTTTGATTGCAATATCTCGACACTTTACCGAAAAGCTTTACGAAAGAGCCAAGGCTGAAGAGAATGTGCACTTTTTAAAAATAGTTTGTATTCGAAATAGTATCAGCCACAAATCCTGTACTCAATTATCTCTCCTTCAACAGCAAAATGAGCAACTAAAGAACCTAAGCGAAAAGATTGCCAAAGAGACACAAACGGAAGGTAATAATCAGGTGGAATCAAATTTAAATGCAAATGAAGCACAAAATTTAGTATCAAAGCAAACGGAAACTTCCCTAGAAGTTCCTAACAACATAAAGCAGTAGGCAGCTAAAGATTTGCTATTCTCTGGAATTCATATTTCGAAATCTCATCATGTGGAGCTGTTGCAGGCACAAATGTGTGGCAGTAAAATTCCACAGTTGGAAAAAAGAGCTTCCACTACAGATGCGCCTGCTATCAGACGACCCGACAGTGCAGCAGGTAAGTTAAAGCAAACTATTTCATAAGCTATATAAAATTGGAGATTTTGTTTTAGAATCTAACCATGTGGAGTAAACAAGTTGGAAACTTGGTTCGGGTAAGTAGTTAAGTTAAGATTGGCGAATGACAAAACAAAATAAGATCCTTCCCTTTAGAAGCGTGAAGTGCTCTCGCATATAAGTGAATATTTAGAGCTGCAGGAAAAATATGTGGATTCACGATTACGCAGCAATAAGAAACTGCTAAGCTATGCCATAAAATTCAAGAAAGATTTAACCATTGCAAATTCTTTAAATAAAAATTAAATAATCACTGAATATGATTTCATTGTATAGTATATTTAAAATAGTTTGTATTTCTCATTTACAATTGCTTTTCAAGAAGCGTTACAAACACAGAGGTCAATAAACAATAATTAAAAGCTGTTTCAAATACTTAAGATTCGCTTAACAACTTTCGAAACAGTAAATGTGTGTGTGTGTGTGTGTTTGAGGAAAATTTGACATTAATATGGCATTAATTAAAAACGAAAAACAATTTGTCATACGAGCTATACAAAATAAATACATATATAAATCAGCATTCCAAATTTTTATCATACATTATATACTTATGTATATATAAAATATATAATTTTTAATGGAGTAAGTAACTTAGGTTTAAAATAAGATTTAAAAAAGGTATTGTTGTGCTTGCCGTTAGTCCGAACTCAAGTCAATACAATATGTATGTATGTATATTATATAAGTACATTTTAAAATACATTTGTGGTAAGTAAATTGTGAGTCTATGTGTGTTTGTGTGTTTGTGTGAGTTTATGTAGATTTGAGCAACTTGGAGAGCTGTGACAAGTACTTAAACTAAGTAGAACTAAAAACTTGAATGCGTTCGGGCGTATTCACAAATCACTTGACTTGGTCAAGTGCAGAGCCACAAAACACGCTCCCACTCCCGCCCCCTCAATGCTAAGTATATTTGTGTGTTTGTGTGGATTTGTGTGAGGTAGGCTGTATGCAAAGGGCTGCTGTTTTATTGGAGGCGGGAGTCCTTTGTTTTTTTTTTGTTAACAATATATATATAAAATAATATGGCATACTTTTGTGCGCCGCTGCTAGCGAAATGAGCTGCCGTCTCTGTCTGTTTGTATGTGTTTGAGTGTTTGCTTCTAGCTTTTAAATACTGGTCAAAAAAAGAGAAAAACAAAACAATGCCAGGAATGTTGTGAATTGCAGCTCAATGTTGGTTGGTTTCGTGTGCCTGTCTCCGGATACAAAATGATTGTTATCTTAGCCTAATTATTTAACTTTAGCTACGCCCTACGTGCTAAGTTCCTACGCGCTACAAAGTTACAATCTACAACTAAAGCAACAATGTCAAACGATGATAATAATGAAGACGCAATGATGATGACGCCGTACTACTCTAACTGGGCAATCGCTTGCTGGCCAACTCCTGCAGCTTTTGTAGCGCCAACGTCTTGTTAATCTCAACGAGATCGCGACTATGTTTGGCTGCTTGCAATTGTACCTCCAGTATTTTCATGCGCATCATGTGCTCTTTGCTCTGCATCTCCATGAACAAGCGCAGCTCGAAGGAGCTGGCGTTGCCGTTGCTGCTGCTGGTTGTATTGCTGGCTGCGGCAGCGGCCAGGGCGCTGCTGCTGTTGCTGCTACCCAAGCCACTGCTGCTGCTGCGCTCCAATGCTTGACTGTCTGAGGATTGTGGCACTGTGGCACTGCTGGCCAGTGGCAAGGGCAAGGGCAATGCCAGTGTCAGCGATGTCTGTTGCTCCTCGCCAGCCAGGCTATTGCTGCTTGTGCGCTGACGTTTGGCCAATGGTTTCATTAGCTCATCATCATCCTCATTGTTATTGTTGTTGTTGCTGGTGCTGCTGCCGCTATGTTGATGTTGTTGTTGTTGCAGTGCCACAGCCTGTGCCTGATGCTGTTGTATGGCAACAGCTGCTGCAGCCGCTGCACTTGGAAATTGTCCAGTGCGCAATGCATTAAGCGCCTCCAGCGTAGCGGATATGTTGTTCATGTTGAAGCTGGGCTGAAAGCCGGACATCTCACCGCCAGTCGGTGGCATAAAGGCGGCACTTGTGTCAAGCGAGGCGGCGACAGGACTTTCCGGCTCATGCAAACCATTGCGACTGTGATTGGGCGATACGCTCAGTCGTTCGCCATTGGCATGAATATCGTTGCTGTGATTGTTGTATGTCTCATTGAAGGTCTCGTTGGTCTCCTCCTCCTTGATATCCACATCGCACAGCTCCTGTGGCGGTGTGCGACTACTGCAAAAGGGCGGGGCAAAATAATAAAATATTTAATCGAAATTGTGTTATTAAAGTTCTGCCATTTGAAACTTACTCATCCATGTCATGTTCATCGGCATTGAATTTGTAGTCATCGCGATATTCAAAGTCCTCTTCGAGTGCTAATGGTATTTTGGAGTAATCTATGCCATCAAGTGCCTCAGATTTGCACGCTTTCTTCGCCTCCTGCATAAAGTCCCATACCTCAAAGGTGAACGGCGATGGCTTCTTGCGATCGGCAACCTCAGCACCAAATCTGGCCAAGCGATTATTATAGTCAAGTATCTCATTGCGAGTGCAGGCTGTTAAAGGATTAACTTTATGACGAGATACTTTTTGGATTGATAATTGTACACATACCCTTCATGCGACGCCATTGCTCTTTAAGGCGATTGCAGGTGCGATCGGTGCCAAATTGATTGGAGAACTTTTGATGTATAATTTTCCAGGCTTTGTTCTTGACCGCTGTGAGTCCAGCATCAAGTCGTTTATTCTCAATGATGCGCATATCCTTGCGGCACAAATCCAGCAAGTATTTCTTCTCCTGATGATTCCAGTTCTGTGTGCGTTCACGTTTCTTATACATGTTCATCGATGGACTGTTCATGTATTGCGTCATTTCTGCATGAAATCATCAAGTTTTTTAGTTTTAGTTTTTAAAGTTAAGTAAAGTTATTGTAGCTTACCTGTCTTTAGATCGACACCCTCTAGCAAATTGTGATTGCTGCTTTGCCAGTTGGCGGCTATTTTCATGAAAGCCTCCAGATCGTTGGCTGTATACTGTTTGTTCACCTAAAAAAAAAGAAAATGAATTATAAATCAAATACGATTAGTGACTTTGTATTATATGTATGTATCTTCCGTTTAAAGACAATTAAATTCCAATTCCCCAAAACCATTTTTTTTTTTTTGAGCTTTTGAATATAAACTGAAGCCAAAATACCAAAGCTACTTGGGCATGCAAAACTTGTGCCGGCTTGAGACTTGTGTGAAATGCTTTAAGATACACTTGAAGATTCATTGAACCTGACTTTTTCGACTTAAATTCCAATTGTTTTTGTCTGTACAAAAAGAAGAAAAAACATAAAAACGAAACGAAAAGAAAAGAAAAGGATTTGAGGCTGGTTTTGTTTTATTTCGTTGGATGATGATTTCTGACAAGCGACTGACATTTTGTCTGATATTCTGATTCTGATATGCTGGCAATATGCGATGCCACATTAATTGATTTTCAATTAGCCAACAGACAAAACAGTTGCTAGACATGGCACAAACTGGTAATGAGGAGAGGACGAGGATGAAATTGATTTGCAAAACAATTCTGAAATGGGCCAAGATACAATGAATAAGCATGACTGCATATATGCAATTTCATAAAGGAGTCACAAATTGAATTTTATAACAAAAAACACTTCGCTCTCTCTCCCTCTCTCTCTCTCTCTCTTTCTCGCTCTCGGCTAACAAACAGCTGCCGACATTTTGTGAGCTGCCTTGTAGTATTTTTCAGGGGCGATCAAAAATCGCACTGACAGCCAATTATATTAAGATCGAACACAAACACAGGCAGAAATTCTTTATAATCGTCTACATATATACATATATAGCCTATATGCCCATAATTCCTATACATGTCTGTATGTATGTCATCTCCACCCAAAACTTTTAACTTGTTCACATTGGTTTAAGTTTGTGAGAAACTGAAAGACTTAAAAGATTTCTTAATCTGAGAGCTAAAGCAATGAAATATTTTGGGAAACTTTTGTCATGTTTAAGTTTCTTTATTGATTGTTTAACTATTTGTTTATTAAATTTTTGAATTCTTTCTACTGTAGAAAAGGTATATTTATATGCATTTATTATGTATCTTGTACCACTGTGCTCGCTGGCGTTGGCACAAATCGTCAATCTTTAAGTACGTTTTATTGTGCTTGATTTAATTTTATTTCATTTCGATTTATTCAGCTCCTCCGTCTGCCGCCCCGCCCCCCCTCTTGTGTAGCCTACCCCAAACCACCCGCACAAACTTCAGTTCACTTAGCGCTCTGCGCCATGTGTTCAATATTTTATACATATATTTTTTTAATGCCGTATCTGATTTACAATTTGCATTTGTGAGCACTCACATATATGAGTTTAAATGGTTGTGTGAGTGTTTAATGGGCGCACGTATGTACATATATATATGTATGTATGTATTATGGAAGGAACTTAGTCATTGAACGTTGTCAAATTGTGCTTATGATTATTATGATTATTACGTTTGTTTTGCTCACTTATTACCCACTTATTCATTAGCACTTGATAATTATTTCAGTTTCATTTGAGAAATGCTTTAAAAAGGGGGCGTGGCTATACTATACTAAAGCAAGTTAAGAAACTAAAACCACAATCCTTAAATGTACTTTTTTCTAGTTCTAGCAATTGTTGAGATCACATCAACAATAATAAGAACTCAAATGCTTTAACAATAAACGTTTATAATAATAACAAAAAATATAATCACACCACCAATCGATTGTGTCCATTAAGCATTGAAATTGAACAACTAACAAACTGGTTTTAATTTTTTTGAGTAAATGGTTGTTATTTTTCCCCCTATTAAGACCGAAAATAATAATTTGCTAGTGCTTTACAATATAGTTTTGTTTGGAACCTACACGCAGTAGACGACAAAATGTGTGTTAACCTTGTAATTTAAAATAAAGCACGCCATTGTAAAAGGCCCACAGAGAAGTATTGTACTGTCGAACTCCCATATAACGAATTTTCTATACAGTCAAAAACCCATTCTATATAATGAAATTTCTCTATAACGAAGTTTATCTTGAGCTTCGTTATATGGAAGTTCGACTGTATATAGTCAGGCAGTTAGTGGCAGTATCTGAGTTTCGACTGTACTTATTACTTAGTACAGTGAACTACTATAGTTAGTGTCAAATATGTTAAAGTCATGTTACAGTTCACATTCGCTCTTTCTTGGTCTTTTTATGGTTACCATATAAGTACAGCTAAGAGCAGTCAGTGGCTGGAGGGCATCTTTTTGCTTTTGTTTTATATTTATTTAGGTACGGACGGAGTACGTTTTAAGTACGTAACTGGAATCGTTAAACTTTCGTAGCACTCGAAATGATTTTTACAAAATTTCATATTTTATGATGCCCTTCGTTTAAGCATCTAAAGGGTAGTCTCAACTAGTAGGGTTTCGAACACTTTTACAGGGCATTTCTTAGTTTATTTCATGCTGTGCCCCTTCGATTGCTTTTTGGGGCGTTGTAGCACAAAATTATGTATTATTATAATTACACGCCAAGAGTTAAAAAATACTATAATCAAAAACTGAAATGTCATCGAACGTTCAAGTGGAGAGAAAATAAAAACCTCAAAGTGCCCAATTCCCAAACTCGCTCTGGATGAGTTCAAGTGGGGCAAGTGAGGCAAGTGAGGCAAGTGAGCATTGATTTTCATTTTCATTTTTAGTGTTTATTGTTCTAACAGTCGCAGCAAGCAGCAAGCAGCAGCAGTTAGTTGTAAGTAATGTTCCCTATTTAAGCATTCCAAGCCCATTTTTATGTTTTTTAAGTGGAGCTGGAAATGCCCCTACCCCTCCTCGCCTTCCCATACCCTTTCGTCTTTCTTCGGTTGAGTACTTGCACACACACTCGCACACTTATTAAACATATGCATTTTTGTGTGTAAGTTTGAACAATTTGTTGTTGTGTTATAATTTGGTCGCAGCTGACGGAAATTGACTCATGGCTGGCGAATTATGCTCCAGGTGTGCATGACACTGGCGCTGCCAACAACAAATTTATTAGAAATTGCTACACACACACACACACACAATCAACTTATGCAAACAAATAAACTAATTTCATGACGCACACGCGCGCGCCTGCGCAGTTACTTCAGCTGCCTTCGTCGTCGTCTCCGTCGTCGTCGTCGTCGTGTGCTACTTACAATTGTAACCAGCTAGAAGAATTAAGAAAAAACAACAACAACAACTACGCTTCGAACTAAGCTTTTTTTTTACTTCGTCGTCGTCGTCGTCGTCGTTGTTGTTGTTTTTTCTTCAAACGTGCCTTTGTTTACTTCCCTACTCAAGCCTGGTCTACACCCAAAAAAAAAAAAAGTATATCACAAAAAAGCAAGCTGGAAAAAGCGTCGCGCGCGAGTTCAGTGACATTTTTTACTACTTTTTGGAATACCCTAGCGCTTGGGGCATTTACTTATTTGCCAGCTTGTGTGTAACAGAGTTAAGAGATTTGAGAAAATTTCATATAACGAAGCTCAAGGGAACAAGAAAAGGCTTCGTTATAAAGAAATTTCGTCATGTAGAATGGTTTTTTGACTGAAAGGGTTACTGATTTTTGACTTCGTTGTATATAAAATTCGATATACGGGAGCTCTTTATATGGAAGTTCGACTGTATTACCAATGCACAAACAAGCAAAAGTTTTATAACAACTGATCCTTAAAACTTAAACAAGTTTGCTGCAAAGATCAAGACATATTGTCACCTAAAGAAGTTAAGAGGTGGCCGAAACACAGTTGACAGAATAACAAACTTAACGTTATGTTTGAGTAAAGATTCGTTAAACATTTCTTAAGTTATTTAGTAAAAGTGTATTTAATTGTCGCCTACACCAAAAAAAAAGAAAACTTTCAAGTCTTTTTTGACAATTGTTGAGGCATCGAGTTGTGTGTTGGAATTGCGCATGCGTAGGTAAAACTAACTAAATTATTGGGTTGTGTTTCATTAGTCAGCCCACAAGGCGTCTCTGGGGTTGGCGGCTGGGTTGGGTTGGCGGTTGCGAGGGGAGGATACGCTTTCGGGCGCAGCTGGCTGACTGTTCATTTGTCTGATTGTTGTTGTTGCTTTAAGCGTGAGTGTTGTGCCCCAACTGGGCGCATACTTTTCAAACTAACTGTATTAGTTGTGTATGTTGTATGTGTCTTTGTGACAGCTGCAGAGATATCGGCAAAGCCAAATGGATTACCTATGCGCTCTCTCTCTCTTACACTCTCTTACTATTGCCTCCAATCGTTATCTCAAACGGCCTGAAAACAAATGGAGCAGCTCGCATTTGAATAGTCATTATTCGGTTAAGACTTGTATTCGTATTCGTATTCGTTTTGCTATTTACTCATATCTTTGAGCGATGTTCATTGTCTGTTTGGAACTTTCTTTGGATACTGCTCACAAACACACATACATGGCTGGGCCTGTGCCTGTGACAAGTTCATTACACTGAAAAACAACACACAAACAACACAAACATAATTGTCTGTCCCCTAGCCAATGCCGTTTGTTATTGTTGTGCTTAAGAGCATATAAATTAGAAGGAGGCAAATAAGTAGAATATTTGCAATAGATTTGTCATGGCTTGGGGGTGGAGCAAAAAATAACCAAACCTCCTCCGCCATTAGACTGAACTACTAAATCAATGAACTGAGACCTAGAATTATGCATTTATACTAGCTGTAAATAGAGTTAAAAGCAGCTTAAATAGTTGGTTATTAAAATGAGGCAAAATCTGCTTTGAAATTCGAATCGAGATAAACTTTCGCTTAGAAATTTCAATCTAAAAAATAAATAGAATAAAATATTTTGTTGCTATGGAAAAAAGAATTTTTGTTTTCGAATTAGTTTTGATTTAATTTCGTTTGTTAGAAAGTTTGGCTTGAACGGGCTTTGGGCTCAGTATTCAGTAACACCCACACACCCACACCATAGCTCATTTCAGGGCAAACTCTCCTTGCCCCCCTCCCAGCCAGCCTGCCACGGCCTAACCACAACTTGAAAGCAAGTTGCCACCAATTGCTGACTGGCATTTGAACATTTTTCATAGCTGCCACTTTTGAATTTCTATACAAAAGTTTCTTTAATTGTTTATAACTTGAGAATATGTGTGAGTGTGTAAGTGTGTGTGTGTGTGTGTTAAGTTGAGATAATTTTTGATGTGGGTTAACATTTCTTTAAGCATTTCACTTGGTAAGTTTTTGTTGTTTTAAAATCTTACTCGACAATTCTAAGCACTGAGAATTTTTCGTTAGTCATTTTTTCATTTGAATATTGAAACTTATTGTTGCTGTAAGTGTGTGTGCGAGTGTGTGTGTTTGTGTGTATCTAATTTCTTTTTAGACTGCCATTGCTCAAGAAATACTTTTTTGTTGGAGTGCTGTTGTTGTTGTAGCATTTTATAATCGTATCAAGTCATGATTATGCTATGACTTTATACTTTAGACTTCTCTCTGTTTCATGGCTTTATGCTATGGGTGTATGTGTTTGTGTGTATGTGTGTGTGTGTGTGTAGCACTTGATGGCGTACAAATAAATTGTGGTTCCATTTAACTTGGACTTAAGTAACGAAAACTGAAACGTTTCAAGTAGACAAGGCAACAAAAACAACGATGCCCGAATCTACTTACAAATCAAAAACGAAAGAAAGCCTCATATTCAATACCCCCCCTCCCTTCGCCACTGCCTTCCCCTGAACAACAGCCATGTGGTTACAGCGTTGAGGTTATTTTTGAAGTTATTTCTTTATGGGTTTTGTATTTTTTTTTGGCATTAATTGTTTCATGCGCCGAATCTAAGATTGATTGAACGAGTTCAGTGAACTATTTTTAGGAAAGCAGGGGAGGGAGGAGGGGGAGTCATGTAAATAATCCATTACTTGAGCGCGACTTTTGAGGCCCTTTTTAAGAAGAACGCAACGCATTAAACAAGTACAACATATCAAATTGTATTCATATCAAAGCCAAGCCAACCAGCTACTCAATTTGAATTGGCCAGCCAATGCTATATATGTACTATATATATATATAAGACCACGCCCAGTGGCTGCCAGCCATGTCAAAGTCTCGCAATGCGCAATAATAATTACAAATGATCAGATGTCAATTTTTGTTATTTCTTTACCCAGTCAATGCGGCTGCTGCTGCTGTTGTTGTTGTTGCTATTTTTTTTTTTGTTAAACAAATGAAATTTATTGTTAACGGTTAGTGACCCGAATTACACGTATCGCTTATTTATATCTATATACATTACCAGCAAAAACTCAAACACCCAAACGCCAGCCTGATCAACATCAAATCGACTTTGTGTGTGTCTGTGTGTGTGTGGCATGTATCTTTTAAGTAGCATATGTATATAGAATTCAAGTCGGAGACTGTCTGACTGACTGTTCGACTTTCTGGTGCTTAGCTTTAAGCGTTTTAATTGCGCCAAACGCCGCCTACAAAACCGAAGACGCAGCTCTCTCAACTCAACTCAACTCAACTCAGCTCAGCTCAGATAATGTATCTTTGTATCTGATCTTAATGTGCACACACATACCAGTGTGTGTGTGTCTGTACAAAGATCGAACAGCTTCAATTAGTAAGTGGCCATAGAGTCACCAAGTCACATGCTTTGAGTTTTTCCTTAGTATCTTTAGCAGATGGTCCAATTATCCAAGCTCTTTAGAGCATTTAATTATCTTATTGTCCGAGTAAACTGACTTCATTTAAGCAATAAAAAGTGTTACAATACCGGCCATTCTTCTGGGCTCTTGGGTGAAAAGTAAGTTTAAGAAATAATAATAATATTTTTCTTATTTTATTCGATTTATTTTCTTGACTTAAGCAAAGCATTAATTGAAATGCATATTATTAATGAAAAAGTACAAAACGCACATTTGTTTGACACACGAACACACACACACACACTCACGCAACAAAGGCATTGTATCTTTGTATCTTTTTTTTTTGCTGTCGCAAACGTTTTGTGCGGAGCCGGGGACGCGGCATCAATTGGCTGTAGTACTTCGCATTGTTGTCGTTGTTCTTTATGACTTAGCACGTACGAAGTTTTGGTCATATTCTTCTTCTTCTTCTTCCTTAGCCTATTTTAAATAAATCCCAAACTGCCTTTAAGAACTCGAAAAATATTGCTTTGTTTTTTTGTTTGATTCTAATGCCTGTTTCGCATGCGGCCTCACATTGTGGCGGCAACAGCCAGCAGCTGCGACTTGTTGCATTTATGCAGTTCTTAATCTTCTTACAATGTTGTACAAATGTATCCAACAGATACAATTTCTATCATCTATCATCATAAGTATATGCACACATGTTTTCCCGTTAATGTTTTTTGGTTCTAATTATTTTTTTTTGCAATCGCAATTTCAATGTTGATTTAGGCGTGTTTTTATGGCTTATCAGGCGGCGGCGCGGCGGCTAAAAGCCAAAGAGAAAATTAAATTAAACTAAATGCGCACCCTCAAATGGCATAAAATACAAATTGTTTAACGCCAAAAACCAACAAAATGTGTTAACTAATTCGAGGCAATTGCGCCGAGAGCTGATAAAATGAAAGAAATAAAGCTTCCCCCATGTTTATCAGAAGTGTTTCTTTTTATACTCTTTTTGGAGTTTTTTTTACTTGTTAAAAGTAAGTTCTGCTTGGGTAGTTTCTGCTTAATGCAGGCTTAAAGTTATGTCACTGCGCTTCAAAAACAAATTTTATATGGAATTTCCCAAGTTTCATGATAAATAAGAAAGGTTTGAGTAAAGTCAGAGCTAAAAGTCGAAGCCTTTTTCTCAAAAGAACATAGTTAAGAGAGTTTTAATGCTTCGCAAATCGTTTCGGATACAGTATATATACGCTATAATGACTAATTTTGTATGGAAAATGTAACAAAGTTAACCCCCTCAACATTATAATCAAATAAGGCTTAATTTTTAATTAGCTAGAACAACAAATGAACATAAATTAACTTCTTGGTATCAGCGACTTGTTGAATAAATTTACTTAGCGCTTCGAAAGCAATCAACAAAGTAGGGTCTGTGTGCGTGTGTGTGTGTGTGTGTGTGTGTGTGACTAGGTGTAGTCATATCTGAATATGTTATACAATAATTGTCGGCCCGCGCTTATCGAACTAAATAAATATTAAATTGTAATTAAAGTCATGCGAATGATTTTTCATTTTTTTTTATTTTCGGTGTTTTTGTTTTTTTGTTTAAACCTATCAACAAATAAAGCACCTAACTACATAATTGTATATTTATCTAATGGGGTAAGTTGGCTGGCAGAGCGCACACAAGTCGTATTTGTAATTGACAAATAAGTCAAAAAGACTTTCGTAGGCATTAGGTCAACCGATATTTAATTGCTAATTGCATCGTTTATGATAAGGTGAGGGGACGCAAAGTATATGAAGGGCTTACGAGGTGTTTTTGTTTTTTTTAACTCAAAACTAAACTAAGTACCAAGTTGATAGATAGCCTCAATTAAGTTGTCATTTAACAATCAACGCATTCCTTATGCCCCCCATATTCTTTAGGGTCTCCGCTCCGTTGGTCTGGAAATCGAAATTCCAATACGAACGAACGAAAAAAATGCCAAACGCAAATAACATGCAACAAATTGCGCGAGTTTTTGGGACACACAGCTTGCAGCATTAGGTTTTTTTCTCTCTCTTTTTTTTGCACACCTGGAGAGCGTATCTAGAATCTAGTCATAGACAACAGATAGAGATACATTTACAGCCAAAGCCACAGACACAGCTCACAGCCGCCTGGCAACAATGCCACAAGGCGAGCTGACAACTGGGCAACTGCCAAACAGCAGCTGATGCCAAAACGCCAACAACCAAACAACTGCGTTAAGCCCGGCGTCGACGTCGACGTCGTTTGCGCCTTGATGTTTGAGTTTTTTCTTTGCATGCGCCGCTTGCTTTGTTGCCTGTTCGGTTTAAGCTTTGCTTTGTGATTTGTTTTAGTTTGAATACCGCGCAATAAGTAGATGCCGAAATGGGTATGACAACAGCTATAAAAGGATATAGAATTTGCTTTAAAGATTGGTTGCATCCCGAGTTCTCAGATGCATAATTTGACAGTTGAATAGTATGTTTTTAATAGTAGGAAACGTATTGGACACGTGTTTCCAATCGAAAGGTTGATTTGTGTAAAGTGATTGGAATTTCAATGAATATATTTATATATTATTCTCTTGCCAAATTGGTTTGTGGATGGCACGAATTAGTTCATGTTTAAAACATACATGCACAAAACGTGAACGAAATGTTCTTTTGAGGTACATGACTTTCGCCAAATGACTCAGGCAACAAACTGAATATGAATATTTTTCACTTTAACTCAATGGCAATAATAATAATGTTAGATCTTAAATCGTATAAGATTTTTGATTAGTTGCAGTTAAGGATTTTGATTATTAAGATTTTCAAGTCGATCTTTAACTGTTGAAGTAGTACGCATAGTTTAGTTTTCATAGTTCTTGATAGTCAAATATTTCCCAAACTTGTCTAGACTAGTGGAGATGACTTCTTAGTTTAACTTCATACTGCAGTTCGAGTATTTTAATAGTCGAATAGGAATGAAAAGTTTTTTTCCTTTGCAAGTTTTATGATATTTTTTGTGTTTTTCTTTAACCCTGCCCCGTTTATTATTCGCAAGTATGACGCATGAATCATGCCACTTTATATTGCTAGTTGATCTTGTTGTTGTTGTTAGTGTTATTGTTCTAACTGTGCCATTTTTTGTTATTTTTTCACTAAAGTCATGCGCCTTAAATTTTAATAATCAAGTATTATAATTTTGTTGTGTTACTTTGTTGCTATTAGTTGTTGGATGAGTGATTTCGAATGCAATCAATATTGCAGCTGATGCCATTTAGGAGCTCGTAATCTAATTAGCTAGTAGACGTTTTATGGTTAGGTTCATAGGAAATCGAAATACCCAAATCAACTGTCAAAGCTTAATAAAAATATTATATATATTAAATCAATGCCAAATATATGGGCAAGAATTGAATTCAGCTTAAAAAATGCTGACGACATTTATAATCCTAAAATTGAGACTAAAACTTAAAGCAAAAAGGTAAAAACAGCGTAGAGGATAAAAAAGGAAATAAACAAAACAATATATATGTATAAGCAAAGAAGACTGTGCGGGGGAGTTTGTTAGTATAATGGCGAAATATCTGACGAAATACTTAACATACCTGAGAAGAGGAGTTCGTGCGATCGCAACGCCAAAGCATATTAAACACACACACACACGCACAACTGGGAGAGTGAAGTTCGTCTATATACAATCAAGATTGGGTTTTTTTTTTAATAATTCAAAGCGAGTCCGCACGAGGGATTAAGCTGAGAAACGCGTCTAATGCACAGAGACCGAGACAGACATTCAGACAATTTAAGTAAGTAAAAACTGAAATCATGTTACTTTTTTTTTGTTTTTTGTCTACTTTTGACAAATTCGAAAGAAATTAAACGCTGGGTGTGTGTGTGTGTGTGTGTGTGTGAGATACGAAAGGAAGTGGCAATGAGCACGCTGCTCGTAGCGCTATTAAAATACAGAACACACCCAAAAATATTTTAACGACGGCTAAAGAAATAACAAAAAATCAACATAAACAAAAGAGAATGAGAGACGGGACGGGTAGACGGATTGCTAGCTAGTTGGGAGAGTTGAGAGGCTCTCAATGTTGGTTGGCTGATGATTTTTGATGATGACAAAAGAAGGCAAAGTCGTTTGTTGTTGGGTGACAGCGAGCGATTTATGCTTGAAATTGTACGCGTTGATGCATAAGTTATGCCTCACAAAAAAAAGGTATTGTATCTCATGGATGCACATTCATGGCAGAGATACATACGTCCAAGTATTAAGCACGTACACACAACTTCAACTTACTTTTATATTATGACATCAGCGCTATTGATGAGAAAGTATTTAGTTTAACATAAACTAGCCTCAAACTGATCTAAGTTCAAGCACTTAAAGTTCACATCCCTTATTTTGTAATCAATTTCTCATCCCTTATTTCATAGCCAGCTTTTGATTCCCAGCTCAAAGATTATAAATCCTTTTTTAAGCTACATCAAATATCATATAAAAACTTTGATTACAGTTAACAAATTTCTGCGCTTTTTGATATTTAGGAACTTAATTTTTAAAGGCAACGCCTTTTTTTTTTGTTTTCGAACAATTCTTGCAGCTGTCATCATTTCAATAACTGGTTGTATTTATTGTTTGTTCAAAGGAACCATCAAAGGAATACAACAACAACAAAAAGACAGCATTGCGCAGTTGTTGAAATTTTATACAAACACACACAAACGCACAGACAATGCTAACAGCAACTATAAAATGTTAATCCTATTTTATTAAGTGCACGCAGACATTTTTGAGCCTAAGGAATGAAATACAACCCCCTTTATTAAGCTGTGCGGCCAAGCCAGCTGACTAACTGGATTACAAAATATCATTCTCTATGCATCGGTCTCTCCATTCAAGTTTCTTATTAATTGGCCAGACAGGGTTAGAAATTTTAAGATCGTCATATGTGTGTATGTTTTTTAGTTGGTTAAAGTATTGAGAAACTAACTCAAATAACAAATTAACATTAAATATTTATATAGTTAGCGCTGCCAAATTACATTTTACGGTTTCAACAAGTTGACCTAAATAACTGAAATAGAACCTACTATATAAGGCCAAAGGGTTAAAAATAGTTTTTCATGAAGTAAATAGAAGAGTATGAAGAGAAGTAAAGTCAGGTTTATCTTAAAGGAATCTACAAAACTTTTACTACTTTAACAAGTTAAAGTTGTGTCGGGAGAGAGAATTTATATAAGACTTTGGTGTACTGACTTAACTTCAATGGATAAAATTCGATATCTCTGGTGTTTCTTAACCGATTTGTACGAAATTTTCAGAAAAGTTTTATCGTTAGCCATTATTTCAACCCCCATTTTACATTTTGCAAATTCGATCCTTTTTTGTTATCGATTACATGTGCATATCGGAAACCAGAATAGTTATCGATAATTTGAAGCAAACTTGTTCTGCTTATGGTATAGGAGAATTTATATTCGAAATCTGAAGTCTCTAGCTCTTGTAGTCTCTGAGATCGACGCGTTCATACAGACGGACATGGCTATAACGACTCGGCTGTTGATGCTAATCAAGAATATATATACTTTATGGGATCGGAGATGCTTCTCTTCTACTCAAATTCACTTAGCTAAATGCTTAATCTCAATTAGCTCTGTTATAATTTACCTATATATTAGGTTGTATTAATTCGTTCTCTCGTATTGATATCATTCCATATATAAACTTTGGTATTTGATTTGTTTTTGTTTTTCTGTTTTTTGTGCTAATTTTTTTTTGTCGCGTGTTTGATTAATTGTTCTTGCTGGCTGCACATTTTGATTTGTCAAAATGTTTGTGGCATGCGTTTCAATTTATTTGCTTCCCTTTTTTTTAACCTTCTTCTCTCTGCCTTTTTGGCGTCTTATTGGCGGCTAAGTGGGGCGTTACCAGGACCAAAAAACAGCTACCTGAGATGCAGAAAGGGAAAAATCTGAGCTTTTTTTTTCATAAACTTATTGCTTGAATATTTGAAATCAAAAAATGTTTTACTTGAGGAAGCAATAACTTTTCTAATTGGTTATTTGTTTGTTGTTGTTGTCAATTGCTTTGCATGTTGCACACAAATAAATAATAGAATTAGTTGCGGGAGTGGTGGTAGCATAGTTAACAAACGCAACCCGCCCGCATCTGCAACCAACTGTCGGCGGCAACATGAAAAGTAAAAGAACGAAAAAAATGCTTCTAAATAACCCTCAAAAATAAGAATAACAGTTTAGTTTTGACTAAATTGGTGAACAGGAGCGGGTTAAGGCGGCGATCAATTGGCCAATTGCCACAATGCAACAATAAACTTATTGTAGATGAAATGAAAAAAGGGGCAAAGCGGGTGCCCGTAGAATACTAGCTATAAAGTTGGGTGTCTGTCCCATATGTTTAGTCATTAATTCATTGCTTAATTGCTGCTTTTATCAAATACAAATACGTTCAAGTTAACTAAATGATGGCGAGGGCAGTGGCCGGGGGGGGCAGTGGCAGTGGCAGGGGGTTTCGCGTCGCAAGTTTCTTTTTTTTATTTAGTTGCGCCTTGAAAGAAATTTTCATTTCATAGTCGCTCATTGAAAATAATTAAAATTAATTAAGCCATTTAATATACTGGAGCTTGTGCCTGCTATTGCATTGGCTAACTGTTGGGTACTCGCCCTTCTCCCCCCCTCTTCATCCCAAATACCAACCATTTGCTATCGGGCGGCTATTGTCTTGTGCAGCAACGTAGTATCTATATATTTGAATCGTCTTTAATTGAGGCAACTTTTTGGGTGACGAACGAATGAATGAAAGAAATTCTATGGAAATTTTCATTTTATTAATACTTAATTACAGGAGCTTAAACTAGGCGATTTGTTGAATTTTTACGAAACTTTATGAAGCGGTCTTATCAAAAAAAAAAAAAAAATGATATTAAAGTACAATGATTGATTGTTGGCTATTATTATGATGTTGTTTGTAGTTGTAGTTGGGGAAGAGAAAACCTCAGCTTGGCATTTCGGTTCTTTGTTGTCTGTGTGTCAAACGAGAGAGAGATAAAAAATATGTATGTAAAGGATGTCAGCAGATGGAAATAAATGCAATGACTCACACACTTGAAAGACTGTCTGATTGACTGACTGACTGACGGACTGACTGACACGCATTGTCTATTCGGACCAGGCTCACAATTTTCTTTACATTTGACGATTTTACATTTAACATTTAATTCGTTTTTCTCTCGCTCCAACAAAATGTTTTGTCGGAAAAACTACAATTTGAGTGATGGAACGAATTTGCATTCGACACTGAGAGAGAGAATGATGCCACACAAATCATGTGGCTTAAACAATAACTAATTCAAGGCTTTTAAGTTAGCTTGACATAAAAACAGGCGCTTCAACAGTTTGGGAATTCTATGTAAATACTTCGGGATGATTCCAAAGATATATCTCACAAAGAAACTGAATATTCATAATCGAAATGCATATTCATGCATTTCTTATTACCATATTAACTTATATCAACCATTTGTGGCCAGAATCTTAGTTGTATGCAGATAGTTTTATGCCCGATATAGCAGAAACATATCACAACACAAGGCCACAAAGCTGACAAATCTCGAGATAAATGTAAATTTACGAGCATTCAGATCGAGAAGCCAATCATCTGTGGCAATACAGACACATATTTAAGATATACAAAGTACATATGTATTTTTTCATATGGCAATTATTCGAATTTATTTTTAATGTGCAATACATTCGAGCCATATGGATGTATCTATCTCTGAGTATTGACTACTTAATTTCCAAGTGCCATAAAAATGTGAATGCCTTTCGGAATTGAGAATTGTGAATTGAGAATTGAAAGCTCTGGCGTATTTGGGCGTTGAAAAATAAGTTGGCTTATTTATTGTGCCATCCTTATAAATATTTAAAAAGCCTCCTAATGAAATAAACAATTAGTTTATTTATTGAATAACTTATACAGCTTTGCGTATAGAATATGATATACATTGGCCCAAAGTGCTCGATGTTGAAAGGCAAAATGGTATTTGGATCCCTTTTAATGTGTATATTTACAATTAACCCTCGCTATGAATGCGGATGGTGTCAAAATACTTATACAATCATGCACAAGTTGCCATACGACACATAAAAACTTTTCCCCGATTATAATTCGCAACTGGTTTTAGCGAAGTATTTTTCTTAGTTGGGCGCAAATAAACATATGTAATAAATATGTTTGGCAATTAATAAATAAAATTGCTTCTATTTCAAATATATATATCTGCTACTCCCTTCACCCCCCCCCCCCCCCCCTTCTTCCCACTCAAGCTCGTTGATTTAAAACATACATTGCGGGGCCTTTAATTGTGGCGCATTTTTGTCGAATCCGTAGAAAACGAAACATCAGCCACATTTCTTTTCCTTTTAATGAAAACATATTTGATCGAATCTATGGGGTAAGTAGTGGTAAACGAGGGGGGGGGGGCGGGAGGGGCTAACAAATCGAATACGAAAACTTAAAAGAGGAGCGCGCGCAAGCCGTAAATGAGGAATTATGAATTGGGCAAGTACTAGTATTGGGGTAATCGTATATGTATGTAAGTATGTATGTATGATATGTAGGAACGACGAATACTTGTTGTTGGGTGTATGGGCTAGAATAAATTATGATTTGTGTATAAGAGTTGTGTGCTGTGATTAAGCACTTTTAAGTGTAATTCGGTGATGTAGTTGCCGTTGTTGTTGTATAGGGTATGAGTACTATAAATAGAAGCAGGCAGAGAAGCAAGTAGATGATGACCGCCTAAACCATAACTAAAATTCTTTATAGCTAAAGAGATATATGGTATGTACATACATATATAATAAGTATTTGAGAGATGTTTGGACGACGGGCGACGGCTGTTGGGTTTTTGCTGCCATTTTTGCGACTGCGGCGGCTGTTTAAAGTCAATTTTTGAATAATTATGAATCGTTTTTGAGTCGTTTTTATACTCGTTTTTGTTTTTGTTTTTTTGTTCTCTAATTATAACAACATCATATTAATAATTTCTTTTGACTTGTATTTTGGCTAGCTCTTCGGGCCTGTGTGTTCTTAATGTGCCAAATATATTTCTATCTATTGAGCCAAAATTTGCGAATATTTGTCCAACACACACACATGCACACAGACAAACTTTTTCCTCAATATGCAAATGGTGCAAAGAGATTTATATGAAGAAAATAAATATTAGATATGTATAAATCGAAAATGAATTATGGAAAACGTTTTCAAATGCGTTTGTAAGAACTAAGAATGTGAAATTATGCAAATTACAAAATGCAGCTGCAAAATATTTATGCAAAAACTTAAATACCATATGATATAGGATCAGAAATGAGAAAATGTGTTCTAATAAATGTGCTAAATCTTTAAATTCAGTAAAGTTCTTAATCTAACTTGACTATAAGACATTTCTAAACATGAAAACTTATTTTAAAGTGAAAAGTCTCTCATCTTACTTTATATTTAAAGAAAATTTATAACAACATCAATGAAAACATCTTAGAAAACTCTTAGAACTAACTTGATTTGTCTGAAACTTTAAAAATATCGTGCCATAGTCTCTAACTGAGATCTAACTAGATTTGTCTTTAACTTCATAAATTTATAAGAAATATTCTAGATTATAAACATAAAACTATATGATCTTTAAGCTTTTACTTTATCCATTTCTTTTTAATCCCAAATTTGTTTCAGTGTATATAATTGCATAGTTAGCACACATAGAGCGGAAGTTCTTTAGACGTCACTTGCACTTTATATTAATGACTGAAAAAAAACAAAACACAAAATATGCTCACATACATATGTATATAAGATGGAAATTTGTGTAAGTGTATAATACATAGATACTGTATGCAAGTAAAACTCAAATCACAGCTCCTTGTATGGGCTTGTGTGCGCTTAATCAAAATCGCCGGAAATTATAAGATGCCAATAATAAAAATTAATATGCAGAGAGATTAAAACGATTTATATTCTACGCCATGGCGCGTTGAATGCGTGCGACTGCGCCATTAAATTGTTTATTATATATCACTATAAAAACACATACAAACATATATACTCTAATAGTAATGCTTGTTACCATATATCATATCATATAGTAGTTGTAGCTTGTTCAGTTAACACTTTGGTTTAATGACTAAGACTAAGGAGCGCCCATTTTGTCAATAAAATAGAAATTAGCGACGCTGAATCACAATTCTAGTCAGATAGGAACTATTGTTGTTATTGTAAGTTATGTTGGACTTGTGTTAACATTTGTATAGTATTTACCATTTTGACAGCTTTCTTGTATTTGTATATCCACGTTAGTTAGTAATCCCAGCACAAGAAACTTGATTGTAAATGTTTATTAGGTTTGATATTCTTGATTTAAAATTTCTTCACATTTAGCACATATTTAAATGTTTGCACGTTGCAGCTGCAAAGTTTTTTTGAATTTGATTTCTTTTTTGTTTTGGTTATTTTTTACTTTTTTATTTGTAAGTATTGTTATTGTTGTATTTATCACTTGTGTGTCTGTCCGCCCGTTGCGCGCGTGCCGAATAATAAACATATAATGTTTTGAGCTAATTACAATTGGAGATATATATATTGCTTAGACTCTGGATTTATAGCGATTTGTTATTACGGTATGCAACACAATAAAAGCCGGAGCCGGGAATGCCGCTGCACGCGTTCGTGTTCGCACTGCTGCACGTTTAGTCAATGACTAAAGGGCGGGTAATTCAAAATTTTTTAAAATTCATCAACGCTGCCAGCAACAGCGACGGCAACGGCAACGTTGACTTCGACGTCGCGTCAACGCAAGCGTCGACAGCAGCAAACACTCAACAAAAACCAAAAACTAATAAAATCAATTACAAACGCACACAAACATATTCATACACAAGAGCAGCAGCAGCAGCCGAAGACGTCGAACGACAACGACGACGACGACGACTAACCGAAGGCAAAGAGCACGAACAAAAGCCGACAACGCGACGTGCTATTGTACAAAGTTCTCGTTCTCTGAATATGAAAACAAAACAACAACAAACAGCAGCAGCAACAGCGGCAGCAAAGGAAGCGGAGCATGGAACTAGAGCTGAGAGCGTGTCTCAAGTTCTTCTAATTCTTGGACGCTCATCTCCGAAGGGAATGCACGTTGTGCGCAAAGAGAATATTTTGGCAAATATGGAGTGCTCTTTGCTGCTTGGGTGTGCTCTCTTGGCCATTTGAATGTGGGCCAAAAGTAATGACAATAGCGGCAATTGTTAAGCATGAAATTTTAACGTTTTTTTTTTTTTGTTAGCAGCATTGGCCGTCGCTTGGACCATTGCCAACTATTTTGAAGCTCAAGCGCTCTTTATCTCACTCTCTCAACTCACTCCATTACTGTTTTTGGCACGCAAATACAAATTGCGCTCTCGCAAGGCGTTGAGTGCTGTGTATGTGTGTGTTGATGTGTGGGTGTGCGCGCTTGTGTCGTTTGCCAAATGAGCCAAGCAAAACAAAAAGGCAAAAATATACAAATGTACGTGTGAGCGCGCGTACGTACATAATTTATGTGTGTAGCACAATAACAAGAACAAACATTGCACCAACAGCTTGACATACGATTTGACTCCCACAGCATTTATAAGAGAAAAATATGCAAGCAATTTTTGCATTTATGGCAAGGCAATGACGTTTAACTCGCAACGCAAAGAATTTCATGTTGATCTTGTTGTACCGTTGTACTTATTTTATTTACTTGTGCTTGTGAGAATGTGATTTCAAAATCCCAGCTGCCCAAACTGCACGCACACGCACGCACACATACATACGCATAGCATTAGTTTGTGTGTATGGTTATGAAGTGCGGGCTTTTTAGTTTCGTCACCCCTGAAACAAGTAGCATCGTGTGCACTTTGTTTTATTATCCTGAAATCCTCACGCGTAATCGCCGTTACTGTGTAAAAGTGTCCTTTTCAACTCACATTTCAATTGAGCTGCTGCTGCTGCTGCTGCTGGAATAACCCTCATATAGTGTGGCAACTGAAGCATTATGTGTATTTGCTGCAGCTACAGCCGTAATTACACAAAAGTCTTACATATATCGCATATAAGCCGCAGCGCAACGCATAAATCGCAATTAATCAAGTGCAAGCCAATGCCGTCAACTCCCCAAGCAACCACCACACCACACCACACCCCTTCTCTGTGATTCTAGCAAGCAACCCTGCTGCTCAATCCAAACGCAATTCAACAAGAAGAAGAAGAACAAGAAAAAGTTCAAATGCTGCTTTGAGCTGAACAACAATTACAAGGCATGCTATCTCGCTCTCACTCGCACATACTCTCATACTACTCGCCTAACGAAAGCTACTAAAAATGTAATCATTATGCTTTATCGTAATAATCAGCAGCCGCAGCCCTGGAAACTTTTACACAGCAGAAACATTTATACATACAACATACATATGTACATAAACTAGAGAGTGAGAGAAATCGAGTGAGTGAGAGGAGTAAGTACTACATTCTAACATAACAAACAGGCAAACAAACAAAACTAAATTACAACAATTCCAAAAATTTATAATTGTGCTGCGCACACACAGTTAGAAATCTCAAACTACCACCAGCAAGCAGTAGTAGCAGCAGCTACAGCAGCAGCAGCAGCGTTTTGCTGCAGACACCCTTCCCCCTTTCCGTGCTAACAACCTTATACCACCCCATCCCATAACGCCAGCTCATTCTCAAGCTCATACTCCCCACCCCTCAATCATCATCCTCATCATCATCCTTTTCTGGCTTGCCTTCTTGCCTTACGATTCGCCATGCTGCTAACGTCGACGTCGACATCGTCGTCACAACTAACACATACACACATACAGAAAAAAAGGCAGTTAAGTTAAAATGTACTTAGAGTTTAAGCGTAACCCCGAAATCCCGACCGAACCCAAACGAGATTGTGTGTTTTAAGCGTTTTAGTTGCCCGCTTGCACCACCCCTCGCTCAAACTCTTATTTGGCTAGCCAACAGCGACGTCAACAGCGACAGCGACTGCAACGTAAACGTTAACGTCGCCGTCGCTGTCGCTGCTCAACTTTGGCGAGCGAGCAAGCAACAACAACAACAACAACAAGCAGCAAGTCAGTCAGTCAGCCATCTTGTACGGCGTTATTAAATTTTATACATATACTAAAAATGAAATCAAAATTTTCTTATTACAATGACTATTTTCTCTTGAACAGCTGTGCGCCCGCCCGACCAGGGACCGACAATGGCTCTTTTCGCTGAGCATGCCTTGGTGGATTTTTGGTGGTTGGGTTGAATTGCGGGCGCTGCACTGGCAAGCAGAGGAAGGAGGGAGGGAGGCTTCTTGAGTGTTATACGCTTTTGCGTTGTGCGCTCTCTTCCCCCGTGCCGTAACTAGCCTGTGTAAGTATGTTTGTCGAGTCGAATGAATTGTACTTATGCCATACTTATCGACTGCATTGTAAGGGATCCAAAGTTTTTTGGGTGTTGGCCCTAAAAATTATTGTTGGCTGGCTGGCTGAATGGCTGGCTGCTTTGCGTTTCCATTGGGCACAGATCCACAAACCAGACCCAGACTGGAAGTCCTGCAAATATTTTTGTGCATTCGCACAGCGCACACAATTCACCAAAAATTTCATTTCCATGCAGCCATAGAAAATTGACATAAATTCAATTATAAATTTCGTAATTGTTATATGTTTCTCTCTGTTCCGTTGGTTGACTGGACACGTTTTACGAGTTCCTGTTCAACTTCCTTCCAGCAAAACTTAACAAATCGTATTTCCATTAAAAAAGTAGATTCTACCTGTTTTAAGATAAGCCATTCTCGCAACAATCAACAAACTACCTGTGAGACATACTTAAAATTTAAATTAAATATTGCCACGAAAATAAGGATAAAAGAAAATAGATGAAGAAGTGCCTAAACAAATTCTGATAAGCACACGCTTAGATAGGATATACACATACAAACAAACACACACATACTTAAAGACAGGACGAGCGATGAATAATACCAATCACGTACCTCCAGAGTGCCGTCTTCGGGTCAGCTTGAACGTCAACACAACAACAAACGTAGCCTAATCAAAAGAATATTGTAAAACTAAGCCAAGACAAGACAAGATGAGAAAACTACGACAGCAAACGAATTCTAAAAGGATCATTTGACAAGTTCGTCAAAAAGAACGTTAAAATATGAAGCGACTAGGAAAATACCCTATAAGTGACTCACATTCTGATAGGTTATCAACGCACAGCACAAACCGTATGAGCTACCATGCTGAAATTTTCACAACATTTTCATTTTGCGCTTAAAGAAAGCACTAAAAGTTTTCATGAATAATTCGACGCTTTAAGTAAAAGAAAATTAGTCAAAACTGAAAGAATTCTCTATACTTTAAGTATAGGATATCCATCGGCTTAGAGCCTATGTTCATTCTATATGAAAAATGCGTAATCTCACATCAACTTCTACACACAAGAACAACAAATTAAGTGCCAATGCAATGCATACACTAACACACACACACCTACACTTACACCTACACCTACACACACACATCTATAGGTAGTTCTCTATCTATCCATACGAAATGAAAACATGTTTCAGGCGCATGTGCAAAGGCCATACCACACTAGAAATGAAACGAAATGAGACAAGACGAAACATCATAGCACATACTGGATGGACAATTAGTTTAGACAGGCTTCCATCTTACAGTCTTTGAGTCTGAGTCTCTCTCTCTCTCTCACTCTTGAATCTTGTGTTAAAAGGTCAGCTTTGCGGCTAAGAGTATGGCAGCCTGAGCCCCGATCCCAGTTCCCTGACTCAGTACCGGGCCTCTGTTCTTTGATAGCATTGATCTATTGTGTGTGCATTTTGCCTTTTTACATTTTATACGCATGCTTCTACGTCTTTTCTTTCTTTCTATCTTTTTGTGATATTTTTTCTTTTCTTTCAGGTTTTTAGTGCCCAACGACTAGGTTCGTCAAAATGATTGATTTGTAGGTGATGAATTACAACAACAGCAGCCGGAGTAACTCTAAGGCTGCCTTAGTTAAGAGCATATACAAAATCTCATATCTTTTGCTGTTGTATCTATGCGTGTTTGTGTGTGTGAGAAAGGTAGTGAGGATTAAATACAAAAATTCCATTTAAAAATCTTTTATTGTTCGCTTATTGCTCTTTTAACGTTTTTTTTCTGTTTTTTAGGGGTGCAGCTTTTGACTTATTGTATTGTGTTTGGCATTTTTACAGATAAACTGATATCGAAGTTGGAAAATTAATTATCATAGTACATAAGAATAGGAAAGTCATTTAAAAGGCACACAGTATAACCTATTAAAAGGTACTGTACAAAATTCAATTCAAAACATCCTAATGTAATAACCTTAAAATTGTCCACGCTTTGCGTGAGAAAAACTCAAACGTAAGTAAAAGTAATGCAAAAACTATAACGATTTGATATCTGTGTAAGTTTAAGGATACATTTTAGGATAATATAATATCATATCATAATCGGTTGACCTAGAAAAACCATTTTTTAGCTGAAAAGTTATCCGAGGACCGTTTCAAACTATCCCATGACAAACCTTTGTCAAAATTCAACCGATTTTTTCAAGAAATTACTTTTTTATGAAAACAATATCTTTTCGATAATGGTTCTATGATCTAGATACTACCAACTGTTTGCGTGTTATCATCTAAATAACTTCCTTATGAAACGCGTTGATGACGTTCCTCTCCCTCTCTCTCTATCTCTATCCTTCTATCGTTCTGTTCCCAACTGTGAGTTCGTGTGCAACAACTCAATCGGCCAATATGATAATTTGCTTATAGAGCATGGCATGAAAAAACGCCCACTTTGCACCCGGCAACCAAATAATTCGCACATCCTTGTCAGGCACTTTAATGTGGCGTTATACATTAATGGAAGATTGAAGCAACAACCCCTGTATAAACCGCGAAGGGTGTGCTTCTGGCCAACAGCAGATTCTAGCAATCAGTTAACCTATATACAAATACCAGACATATCGACTTGAGATATTAGAGAGCACAACGCAGCAGCAACAGCAGCAAAGAGACAAAGTGAGGCATAACTGCTTCCATATTGCCGCAAAATGCGCAAGAGAATCAAAAAAATAAAAGGAACACAACTGCAAAAAAAACAAGTGAAGACAATGAAAACCGAATCGCATCTATGAAACAATAAACGAGAGAGAGAGAGAGAGAATAGAGCCTTTCTTTGCCCCCCCGAACCCAACTTCTGTGAATCTTTGCCCGAATATTTTCAATTCAAATTCAAACTGCCGAGTTTTTCGGCTAATGGCTGCGTAATCAAAAACTTGCTCATTAATAATATTTTTGCTGCTGCCTGTCGCATTGTTAAACGCACACAGCTGCAAAAGTATCTCGGTATCTTTGTATCTGTGCGTGTGTGTGTGTGTGTGTATTATGATTATTGCTTTGGCTATCCCTCAGTTCGAAGCAAAAAAGTTTCCCCCTTTATATTCCATTCTGGTGCGTCGCAGTTGACGTTACGTATTCCATATCTCAGGGTAAACATCTAGAGGCTGGCCTCGACTCGACTCGACTGAACTCGACATCGACATCGACACCCCCTCCCTTTCTGTGTGTGTATTCTGCAACTAAAAAGTATCTTTGTGCGTTTTTTCTAAAATGTAAATAGATTTGCCTAACTTTAGAGCGAACTCTGGTGATTTTGAAATCGCTCAATCAGCTTGCGACCGTCACACACAAAAGGGGAACAAAAACCAAAAATTACAAATACAACGGCGAACGGCGTTTGACAACAGTTTTTGGCATTTGAATTTCAAATAATGTGTACAGTTGCCGTTAATCAAGATACGGTTAGCGCACATATTTGACTTGACATACTCGATGACGCCTTTTCATAACTAAATAACCCACCTAACCCACCACCACCAACACCACCCAGCACTCACCACCACTATTCTCCTTAGTGTCTGCAGTCATCACCACCCTCCCAGAACGCCTAACACTCTAAACAATGCAAAACTCTATGCAGTCAGCTAGCTTTTCAAAGCGAATTTGAGTTTTAGTTTAAGAGACGATTTAATTTGTTAAAATAAGCGAGGGTTACTTTAAAACATTGAGTTTTTGAAACTTAAGCAGAGTTAAGTTAATTTCCTTAATCAAATTTTCAATCAAATTCAATTTATGTATGATTTCTTAATGTTACATCATCATATAGTCTTTTTAGTTACTAGTTTCAGTACAAATTTTATTCTATCAAAGTTTCGCAAACATATCGACAAGTTTTTTTTGAACTACTTTGTCAATTACTTTGGTTTTCTTCAGTTTTTTGTTGGAACAACCCTTTAGAGTTTTAAACATAATATTTTTTAGATAGTTTTAGACATTTTCCTTAACATATAGGTTTCTAAAATTGTTCTTCATGCATTATCCCCAACTAATTCTTCAATTATTTGTATTCCTTATTCTTCGTAGTTGACAAAAGTCCTTTATAGTCAAAATATTCAAGTTTCATTAAGTTTCTATAAGTTTTCTATATGCGTAAACTTAATAAACAGCTCTCGTAGTTCGCGTCACTTGAGACTTAAGCACTTTTCAGTGGGTAGGTTGCATTATTATTAGTTGGCAAACTTTTCAACAAAATCCTGACATTTGAGGGTGGCGAATGTCTGAAAACGCTTCGAACAACCGAGCACAATTTGAAGCTGAGCCACCTGTTTTTTTGTTGGAGTTTTTTTTTTTTTTGTGAAATTCGATCTGTCTAACGTGACAGGAATCTAAAACTGCACTAATCCGCAAAAAGAGAGAGAAAAAGTAGAGGACAAAAGACGAATTCATCGAGAATTTTGCATCTTTAGTCTTTTCACTTTGCGGGAAATGCGAATAGGACGCAGCTGCAAGGAACACCAAAAACCAGCTCCTAAATTCAGACAAACATGAAATTGTATTCATTTGTTTACGCAGCGCGTTTAAACCTTAGCAGTCAGACAGACACAAACACAGACACAGACGAAGATTCCATGCAGCCGGCAAAAAATATTGTATTTAGCTTTATGTTCTATGCGTTTTCATATGGCATTAGCCGCTGTTATTATGTGCGTCGCCCTTTTGTCCAAAAACGAGGAAGCCATTAAAAAAAAAGGATAACGTGTTCGTTCTCTCTTTCTGTGCCATTGTTTAGTAGCTAGTAACGTGTGTGTGTGTGTGTGTGTGTTTGCAGAAGACGCAAAAATGTTTTAACGGGCAACTTGGATGACGTAGCAGCTGTAATTTCAGGTAGTCAAGGATTTGTTTTAGTTGAAATTTTTGTTTTTGCTGTGTCGCTATGGTTTGATTTGCCGTTGTTCTTGATTTGTGTCATTCTTGGGTTGTTCGCTTCTTCTTCTACACATTTTTTTAATGCGGCTTTGCTATCTGAGATTATGATTGCAATGTTATTCGATATGTCATTTTCTTTGGTATTTTATTATATTTAAGCATGTAACTCAATGGGAAAAACGTCCCCAACGGATGTTGGGCCTAATGTAACATTTGGTTAAGTGACAGTTCTTCAAAGTATTCGTAAAGATGTATCTTAGATTGATATTTGAATGATTGAGAGTTGCAGTTAGGTAATGCAATGATATTTATCAATCCTCATACAAATTAGGCTTTTTTGTGCTAATTTTTAGTTATTATTGCGTCAAATTGAGTCTATTTGTAATCGACAGGTCGCATGCTGCTGCCTGCCTGCCACTCGTTAAACATGTGTCACCAATGCCGCTGCAACCTTTGTGGCCAACTGTTGAGGCTTACATTTTGGTTTTTGTTGTTGTTGTTGTTGTTGTCGTTCTTATCACCATCATCAGCAGCGGCAGCGGCAGTAGGACAATGTTGTTGTGACATGCCACACACAACATGTACGACACCTAAAAATGGACTCAGAGTCTGGTCTCGGCCTCGGCCTCGCTGTCGACCTCATACTCTCATCTTCATCCTTGTGTTACGTCCTCGTTCTCGTTCCCGTTCCCTTTTACCGGTTAACCACGCGAGCCTCTATCCATTATGTTGCATATTTAGTGGCATTTAGCTTCCTTTTTTGTTGTTGTTGTTGTTATTGCTTGTCCTGACCTATGACAGCAGCGCTATTCGGTCCTGTTCCCCCTGTTTCAGTGCTGGCGAGCCCATTTCACGAGCCAAATGTGCACATGTTGCCAAAAGTGTAATGTTTGTGTTTAAACAGTGAGAGGGAGAGAGAGAGAGAGAGAGAGCGAACCGAATGGCAAAACAAAAAGTGAACAGCAAGAGAGCAGCAAACAGACAACACAAACAACAACAGCAAAATAAACAAACTGTCGGCTATATTCGGTGTCCTTTGCCTGCATTCTCCTCTCTCTTTCACTCTTTCTCTCTCTCGCGTCGACTTTCTCACCTTGACGGCGGCAGTTTCACTCGCAGCATGTGTTTTTTGGCTTTGCTCTTTGTCATGCTGTTTCTCTGCTCGCAGTCGCTAACGCTGCTGCTGCGACGACGACTGCGGCTGTTGTCCTTTGGCAAGCGTTGGCGCGTGTGTTGATGTGTGCGTGTGTGTGTGAATGCGTTGCGTGTGTGCTCTTCAACAGGTGTCGGTCGTCTGATGTGGCACATGTGGCATGTGTCGGTGCCGAAACGTTGTTTTGACTGCGTGTCCTTGCCCCCTACTACTACAACAGCAACAACAACAACAACAACAGCGCAAGTCATTCATTCATTCAACGAAACAAACACAAAACTCAATAAGAGCTTTCAGGCAAAGAGAGAGAGCGAGAGAGATGACTTAATTTGGGCAGCCTAACATTGCGCTCGCTTTAAATTTAAATAAATTGGTTTCAACTTTTATAAAAAGCCAATGGAAAAGCACCAAAAACAGCTAAAGCAACAACAATTAAAATCAAAATGGGCGCAAGAATAATGGAATAAAAGTAACTGCTCAACAAGTCAGGCAACTTTGCGGCTCTATGCACACACTTACATACATACACACACACACACACACATTCATCTACATTTACATATCAAGTAACTTTTTGAGTGCGACGATAGCAATCGGAATCGGAATAGGAATAGGAGAAGTGAAGCGAGAGAGCAAAGACAAATTGTTTTCAAACGTCGTAATCAAGAAATAATTTCTTAAAATATGCGTCTACTTTTTGAATTGGGATTATTACAGCAACAACAATGACAAGAACAATGACAACAGTTGTTGGCATTTTACAAATACACTCACAATTCTCAAGAAAGTAAGGCGCAAAAGGGATGCAAAATATTTGTAACTAGAGATGGCAGCGTGATTGGGATGTTTTCAAAAAGAAACTCTTTGACAAGTAACGCTCGTGACTTCTTCTCTGACAATCGTCTTGCTTGAGTTTCATCAAAAATTCACTCGCTCATCTCTAAGACAATTTTAATTAGTTTATGTGATGGCAATCACGGACTTTGGAAAAGGAGTTGAACTGATTTTATTTATCTCAATCTGTCTTGTGTGTGTGTGTGTGTGTGTGAGTAACTTTTTGTCTTTTCAAACAAATTCACACAGCCTTTGAGTTGGGAGGCATAAAGTACAGTTGTTGCAACCAACCAACAAATAGATACTTGAATCAAATTGAGGCAGTGTTTAGATAAGTCTGTGCGACGCCACTCTAATGGAAATTAATAGAATAGCATAAAGAATATTCACACAAACAAACATACAGATTTATAAATTTATGATTTGATTACAAGCGCTCTCAAGTGTCTTTTTATCCTCCCCCCTCTTCCACGGCGTTTGCATCTCTCAGATACATTTGCTAATGGCATTTGTTTATTTGACGAAAGCGCAGCTGCCAACAAAAGAAGATCGCTATGGATCGGATTGATTGGTGTTATATGTATGCCTCTACCCCTTGTTGCTTTTTGCCCCTGCTGTTGCGATCCCGCTGCGATTGCTCAAAGTACTATATTTATGAGGCGCACTTGAAGCGGCAACAAATTGTCACATTTCAATGACTCTTCAATGTGCTCCATTTGAATAGGCGCGTATTAATACTTTTTGCCTTGCCCCGGACACCAGCACACACCCGCCCGCCCTGCCACACACACACACTTTGCCACATCTGGGGCAGCGAGTTCGATTTCAGCACTAACAAAAAAGCAAGCAAGCTTTTTATATATATTCGGCATGTCGAATTTTATATACACTTACAGATTTTTGTTGAATATTTCTTTGAATTCGTTACAAACTCTGTCATATAAATGTAATACACTTAGTAAGGGTATTATAAAAGCACGAACAGCCCTCATTTAATTGGGCTAACCAAGCTCAAAAGAAGTTTCAAAACGAAAAAGCAAAGCAATCAATGAATTTGATACATTTATATTTGAGAGCTGGATTTTTTTTTTCCCTACTTGCTTAACTCATTTTTTATCCAATATGATGTCAAAGAACATAAATATCAATAAAATAATGTGTTAAATAAGTGAACAACAATATATTCCAACTTTAAGCAAGATATCTAACAATGCCAGCATTATAAGGGTACAATTTATGTGAGAAGTAAAAAATGGTTGTAATAGAATTTGATTGAACATTCAAGGCAAGTATTGAATTTCTTAATGAAACTTTGTCCATTTGTTATTTTTAGATAATAAAGTGTTAGTTTATTGTTTAATGCAACTGAAGTTAGGAAATAGTATAAGAACTGTTTCTACGTTTAAAAAAAAGATTCTTTTAGAACAAAGCAAATTTATAGCCTCTTAACTAAGATCAATGTTTGCAACTTTATGCAAATTAAAAGACTACAAAATCATTAGCTAGATTTATATGTCCTATGAGACAATTGCCCCCAAAGGACAACTCGAAGCTGACGGGTAAGGGGTGAATCCTTGATTACACTCGACGCTAACTTGATCGAGTTGTTTGGGGGGGTACACATATAAAGGGTTGCCTTGCCTTTTGAACAAATCTACACAAAATAGTATCGTATCAGCAACAAATACACAAACTAAACAAACTATCAAAACTTGGGTGGAGCCAAAAAGTGTTTACATACGTTCGAATGTGTGTGTAAGTGTGTGTTTAACGAACGTATGTGCTAACTGGTTTTTTTCGTTAAATAAACAGTGTTTAAATTAGCGAATAAAAATGTATTATTAATGCGAAAACATGTTTATAAAGAGCATGTACATACATACATACATATATACAACACACAAGCAAAGAACAGAAAGAAAAAAATATCAAAAAGAAGAGAGCGAATGAGAAATAGCGATTTTAATTGTTGTTGTTGTTGTTTTCTAAATAAATAAGAACGCTGGCTAGAAGGCGGGGCCAACAGAAAGTCGACAAACAAAGCACGCAAAGTCGCCGTTTTACTTATCTTAAATGAAATTAATAAATTTGAATTGAGAATTGAGCAAAATTTTAATTGTTGTTTGGAATTAACGCAAAACTTCGCATTACGATAAATGTTGGATTATGTGAATAGGTTTCTGTGTGTGTGTGAGAAATAGCTTGATTGCGATTAAGGTTTTTAATTTATTTATTCGGTTTTTTTTCATTATTTTTATTATTTAATGGCCATATAATCACGTAGCCAAAGGCTGGGGCGCATATACATACATATATAGTATATTAAAAAGTATTTATTATATTATTAACTCTATATGGTTTGCTTATTAGGTGAAAATCGCAAACGACTGCGACTGTGACAACAAAAATAAAACAAGTTTTGGGGGAGAGCTACAAATTTTTAATTTCATGTGACGCACATTTCAATACATACAAACATACGTACGTAGGCACGTAGAGTCGCACAAAAGTATCTCAAAGATACCAAAAGCGGAATAAATACAAAAATAAGTTTCCCAGTTGAGCTTTTAAGCAAGCTTTCAACTAAGATTAAGGACTAAGTTATATTTGAGCTTATACCCAACTACCCATTACAAGAAGGCGCCCAAGACTACTTCCATTAAAATACGTTAGCTTAGGAAAAATATGTAGTAGAAATATTAAAAGAAAGTACTTATTTTCCATTCGTAACTAAGACTTTTAATCAGTTGATGGTTTGGTAGAAGTTTTTTTGAAATATACTGTTTCCAAAATATGTAAAAGATTATTTAAAAAAAGCAAATATATTAATTCCTAGAAAAGATAACAACCTTAAAGCTTAGAATTCCCCCAAGTGTACAATCATACTGCATTTATAGAGAACCTTATCTCTCTTAACTCGCATAACTCAACTCAACAAAAACTGCGTTGGAAGGTTAGAGAAAAGATGCTATGCAAAATAAGCATGCTAAGAGTGATTACGGGTATGGTTAAAATTCAGCAACGCATGCGAAGAGACTTCTCTTTCTACCACATTACTTTTGGTGACGTATTTCTCAATTCACTTAAGCTCACGCATTTGCGATCCCAAAAAGTTTAGCTGGGTAATATTTTTTTTTTTGGGTCGAACTTGTGTATGTATAGGAAAATACATAGATAGGTAGACAAATAGTACCTGAGGCGGCCACAACTTGCGCATACTTAACGCACTCAAGTGACAATAATTGAATTCATTATGGGCAAAAAACGATTGTGACAATAGAGAACCAGTTGGGATAGTTGGTTATTAGCTGATATGCTGGCTAGAGGATTAACAATGGCAGGTTAATTAACCTGATGGTTACGTCGGCCTTGGAAATAATACAATAGAAACAACAACTAGCAAGAACAAGATATGATTACGGCTTTAGCTCCGGCTACAGCTACTACATCCAAGGGTTTTTTTTTTTTTAGTATTATTCGGCATAGTTTAAGTTTGTGCTACCATTTTTATTTTGGATACGTGTGCGTTTTACTTATGAGTTAACCTCCCCCCGCATACCTCTTGCTCTCTCCCTACCCGTACTTATTTAAATGGTAGTTGCTTTGGAGCCATTAAATGTTGTTATATTGACATGATCTTCGCGTAAGTTGTTCGCCGCTTTGAACGCGTCTTTTGCAAAAAATCTTTATCAACGCCGCAAAGGTCAACAAACTCCGATACAATGAACTAACTGCTCCGTGTGCCAGGTTCGCTTTGGTTTATCAGATAATGTGACCAAATACGACAACGACGGACGGACGGATGGATGGGCAAAGTGTGACTCAAAATCCATAAAAAATGACGCCAACTTAACGGTTTCTTTAGACATTAAAATGCTATTTCAAGACACTGATTTGATGAACTAAGTTTAAAGACTGTTGTCTAGATCAAATAAGTTTTATCTCTATATATATAAAAGAGTTTGTCCTGACTAGAATGGAAGAGCCACAGCCTAAACGAAAAGAGCTAGAAGGCTGAAATTTTCACACAATTTTCCATGCAGGTAGGAGGTGCGAACTAAGAAGGGAATTATTATTATAAATAAAAAATGAGTTGTAAATATAATATTGAAGATTTTAAACATTGAAAACGTAGAGAAAAATATTTTTTTCTAGATAAAGTAAGCCATATAATCAAGTTTCAGCAAGTTGTTTCTTGAACTTGATTGCTTAAAGTATTTATAGTACAAACATTAAACAAAATTGTCGAGTTTCAATGCAAAATTTCATAAATATTACAAAAGTACTATATCTAAATGCCGCATATAGCATACTTTTAAGAGTATAGTTAAACAAACAATTTTAAATTAAAAGATCTTATTTTCTTGACTACTCAAAACATCTATAGTTTTAAGCAATAAACAAACTTGATACAAGAAATTGTTCTTCTTATCAATAAGAATTCTGCTTAAGTTTGAAATAGCATGAAATTTAATTATCAAATTTCGTTACAAAAAATATTATAAAAAAAAACTCACCATGTAAACAAATATGCACTACAAATAATTCCCCTTAGCAATTATATTGCGTTCTTTGCACGATTCAATATTTAATATATACACAAATACATATGTATATATGTTTACATAGCAAATATATGTGGATGCATTTATGAGTCAAAGAGTCACACAGATAACAATACACAACAACATAAATATATGTACAAACACGTGCAGAATAGTTCTTTCGACTATTTGCTCGAACAAAGTAGTTAAGACTAAAAGAAAATTTGATTTCGCGCTAGGACAACCTAACCAGAGGCGACCAAAACTGCACTGACTGCGCCAAGACTCCCGTCTCCGACTACCATAGAAAAAACACACACACACACAGACAGACATACAGAGACAGTGAGACCGAGTAACGGAGATTCTGAAACACCGAGAGTGCTAAAAAAGTGAAAGAGAGAGAGAGAGGGAGAGGGAGAGACAGAGAGAGTGGGGAAGCATTGGGACACCGAGAATAATTCGCATACATATGTACATAAATAATAAATATTCACTTGCTTATACTATACATACATACATATGTATTTAAAACTAAAAGGCAACAAAAAGCCACCGAAAACTTGGCTAAGCAAAGTGCATAAGCACAAAAAACAAAAATCGAGCAGCAGCAGCGGCTTTTGCTTTTCTATTCTCCTTCTTTTTCTTCTCCTGCCTTTTTTTCTTCTTTTCGCTTATTTACTTTAACATTTGTTGTTTTCGTTTTTGTGTGTTTTTGCATTTGAAGAAAAGTTGCTGACAATTGCAATAGAATTTTGTGTGTTTTTATTTTCGTTTGTTTTGTGCTTTATTTAGTTCTCTGTTTTCACGCTTTACTGCTGCAACGGCCGAATACGAAGACAGAGACGAAAAGGAAGCGGCGGCGGCGGCAGCGACGACGGTAGCTGCAGAGCTGGAGCAGTAATGTAAACCGGGACTTTGCAGCTGAAGGCGGCATGTGGGTCTTATTTCAATTTACAACCAAGTGACGAAGTATCACAATTCAATGTTTAAAGTTTTTATCACGTTGTGGACGCCAGCGCCATACACATACATATGTACATACGAAACATAACATACGTATAAGAACGAATGAAAGCTGAACGGCAAAACACCCTGTACCAAAAGGTGTGAAGCTATTACTAGCTTTTAAAGTTATGTTCTAGCAATGTTGACCAAAAGCATTGTTGTTGAATTACAGTCTCCTCATGCTACCCCACTTCATAATGTCCAGGGTATTAGTAGCAATTGGAGCGTCTAGCGGTTTGGCTACTTGCAGTGGGGCATATGCAAAAACATGCATGTGTGTTTGTGTGTGTGAGCGGTACTGAGCTGACACAGTATGGTTAATATGGCGCGACATTCGCTTGCTTTGGCCCGATCGCTTAGTCAGCCCGCTCCGGCACTATCTATTTAGTAAGCAACTGAAATAGTAGCACCCGTGTTAGTATCAGTTCATGAAATGACAAACAAACAAAAACTGCACAAATAGATGTACAGCTACATTGGTTTGCAATGCATTTTAACACGAGTAAGACTATATTTATGTATGCATGTATGTGTGTGTGTGTGTGTGACTCTGAGAATGGGCATGCAAGAAGCGCTGAACAACGTCAGCGTAAACTGATTAGCCCCCCCCCCCCCCTCGCGCGGTTTATGGATCACGTACAAGCGGTCGTTTTCGATTGACTTCGTTTTGTTGTTGCCTTTTTTATTTTGGGTTGTCGTCTATGGGAACCTTCGGTATGGGAGTTTCGTTTTCAACGTCACAAACGAGTCAATTCGTAGTATGTTTGTTAGGTGTTAAGTAAATAGGAAGTCAAAAAAAAAAACTAAGCTTCATATTACTTACATACATGCATAATAATGAGTTCTTACTTAAAAGTGATTGCAGCATATGTTTTATCGATAACTTTTATTAGCTGCATTGATCACACATTTCTGACGTCACAATGTGTTATTTGAGAAATGCACAACTTGCACTTTGTAACAACTCTGATGTCAACATTTGACAACAAGAATTCTTATCAGTACACAATATGCAGCGAGAGTTGCTCTACCACCCACATGATCACTGTAAATTGTACGTCACAATAAATTGTTGTCAAACAAACAAACATTCACATTAATATTACACAAAATTGCACACGCTTTTTGCAGACGCAAACGTAAACGCACGCACACTAGCACGCACCGAAAAAAAGCACATTCACACAGGAATAAGCATGCATACAAACATACTTGACTGTAACATTTTTTTATTGCACAAAAATGAACACGTGCTGCTTCAAGAAGGAGTGCAAGAGTGGGAGAGGTTGCCTGCAGGCACAGCCGGCTGGCTGGCCACATTTATAGAGCCGGAATGGCAAGCGTGCGGGGAGATTGCATACCAAGCGCAACAATAACAAATGGCAATGTTGAGAGCTGCGGCTGACTCATGCTTTGCAATGCAATGCAATTGTACTTGGTGCTCTTCCTTCGTATCTAAGAGAGGGGGCTACAGAGAAAGAGTCCGACTGGTTTTGACATAAGAGCAAGTTAGTTCGCCAAGTTTATTAGTTGGCAGGAGTTGGGAGTTTAAAAACAGTTGCAAACTAACATACAAACAGATGTGTGTTGTGGGAGCGGGATGCGAAATTTGCAATGTCTGCAGCTGTGCCTGAAACTTTAGTAGCCCCGGCTAACTTTTAGCAAAAACTTTTGATACGACTACCTGCCACTAACTAAGCACAGCCAGGACAGACACATTTATACAAACACGCACATTTTACTTCAAGTTGGCGTACAGAAACCACTACGCATAGATATTGAACTATGAAAATCAAAAAACTTTGCAGACAGAAATTTCTAGGATTATGTACTCGAACAAAACGAGTCGTCCACACTTACCACACCGCTTGCCATTTAGATTTGTTGTAATTGAAGTTTTCAAATCACCAAACACTGTAAATTAAGCAAACTCAAAATATTTTGCACACACCAAATGCAAAGATTTACATTCGTTTTAAAACAGCTGTAAATTTAGGCGCGCATTAAGACAGAGCTGTTATGCCAAACAGCTGATTTGAATTTTTATTTGTTATCGATAGCGCCAAATTTAAAATGATCATATTCATCTTGCGTAAGTGTTCGGATCGTATTGAATAAAACTTTTTAAAAATGTTGTCTCTCTTTTTGAAAATCGTTCAAGTGTGCCCGAACAGAGCCATTGGAACCAAAAAAATTGACCAAGATACTGCTCCACACCTCTGCTTATAAAGTACAATTTCAGCGGACGATTTATAACATCGGCCGTTGGTAGATATCGGGTCAGCAGCATGTCCAATGCAAATGTGCAATGTAGAAAGTAAAGTGCAGAGGCATATAGAGCCCATTTGGCATTATAATGGCAACAGCTTAAGTACCCATACGATCCCTCCTCATAATCCTTAAGGAACGGCAATATCTTATCATTAGACGCCAAATACATGTGTGCATAAACGGTCAACAAATGCAATATACCCAGGATTCCACTCGTGATTGCCTCAGCGCTTAAGCGAACGTCCGAAAAAAGCGATGCCATTGCGTGCAGACAGCCAATGATGCATGCGCTTCCATATGTGGAGCATAGTATAAATATGTGCGGTATTTGATCCAAACTAAAACATTTCACATGCACATAGCAGCAAATCGTGCTTAAAAGTACCTCCATCACCTTGAATAGCAACCACACAGGTTTTTTGGAGCGTCTATGCATTTTGAATGAGTATTTTAGAAACTAGTTCAAATCATATACAGACACATAACATTTATGTTAATATTTTAAATAATAATACACATAGATAGATAGGTTTACCTACTGTGATTTGACTTAAAAATGTGCTTAGATCTAACAACAAATAAAATATGTTAAAACTTTACTCTATATACTATATACACAATCTACTTTCGCCAATATTGAGTTATACGATGTATTTGCTCAACGAGAGCAGGCATCACCGCTGTTATGGATATATCGAGAAGGCTTTGCAAATGACGAACTGCCTCCTCATCGGAGAGACCCAACTGTAGATTCTCCTCCACTTTCTTGACAGCCTTATCTGGCTCAAGAGCAATATCGGGCACTGATGCATCCACCATTAGCGAGAATAGATTAAGCATGACGTTGGCATGACGACGTAAATGCAAATACGCCGTATAGCATTGCTTGCGAAACTCGTGATAATGATCGGAACTTACACCGCCCATTGCTTCGACCATTTCTTTGCTAAGCTTCATGGGTGGCGGCATGGGCTTTGGATCGCGTCCAAGTATATAACCAAAATCAATGTGAAACAGCTTGCCATTGGTCGTCAACAGCAGATTATCCAAATGACGATCACCAACACCTAAAACATAAACGAAAAGCAATATAAAGCAATAAACTTGACTCATACCAACTTGAACATACCCAACAAATAGGTGATGACGCAGTAGCCGGCACAGCTCTTGATGTACGTGTCCATGACCTCGGGTGCTATGCCATACGGGCCGCTCTCGCATGGATTGTGCCGTTTAAAGAAGTTAAGTATATTGGTTTCACGTGTTAGGACGTCGGCAACAGTGTAAGAATCGATGTACTGCAAGAAACCATGCTTCGAGCTTGTAGCCAACACCTTGTACGGTGTCAGTTTAAGATCGAGATTCTCTCGACGCAATAGCTTATCCATAAGCGTTATCATTTGCAATATAAGCTGATCCTGACGCAGATCATCGCCGTGCTTGAAAATAGCAACATATTCATGCTTTGCAATCGATGTGACAAATGTAAGCCTGCAAACAACAAGAAAATATATATTTGTAAAGTGGAAATCTAAAGATTTAAAGTAAGTAACTTACTTAGCCGGCATGAGAGCACTCTTGAAGAGAGACGTGCGTGTTGGCATTATTTTGGTTATATAAATCTCCGGATCTAGCGGGAATGGTATGGGCTCAAAGTTGGTAAAGTTCACCTTAAACATGGCCTGCTCGGCAAGCAGCTTTTGAAACTTTTCCATTTTCTTGTTGCGATTGCCTGGCTCTTTGGCCACTAGCTTTACCAGCTTAACCAGCTCATCAATGAAGCACTGCTGCTTTCTCAGATTATGCGAAATGCCTCGCAAATGAAATTTGCCTGTCGGCGAATAAAATCAAATCAGTAAAACAACTGAACAGCTTATCAAATCAAACTACATACCATTGTCAAGCACCTTGAGGAATATGTTGAGGACCATGGCGTACATGTCGTGTGCGCGCTGATCCTGTTTACGAACCGATTCTACATCTTCCACCTCAATGGACAAGTACCAGTACAAATAGTTGGCTAGCGTTGCGTTCTTACAGGCTCGCTGTATGAGGAATGTGCACAGATTATTGGCAGCACCTTGGCCAAGCAGCGGGTTTATCGAATTGGATTGGGAAACAAGTGATGCGGCGCTGACATCGCCAACATCAGTGCGCTCTATTCTGGGTGACGGCGTGCTAGTCCGAACTTGGGGCACAGCTGCACTGCTGGACACTGTTGACTTATCAATTTTGTTGGTTGCTAAAGCAGCTCGTTGATTGGCGGGTATAACGGAGGCATGGAGAACGCTGCTCGTTGCACTCAGATCGGATATGCTGCTCTGGTCCAGCAGTGAGTCATTCTCGTCCAGGACCACATCTCTCTCTGGTTCGGGTACAATAACCTTATGCAGTTGTATTATATTGCGTGGGTCCTCAAACTTGAGCGCCTGCACCAGTTGCAGCAGATAGAGCAGAAGATCCTCGTCAGGGGCTTGGGCAAGTCGACTAATCGCATACTTGCGCACCTCCGGATGTGCAAATGTCGGGCTAAGCAATTCTAGCGCATCCTCCACATCCATGGGTGACCAATTGGCGAGCATCCACAGTGCCTGTGTGACTTCATCAGTTAATGTCCAATTGATGCACTTTAAAAACTTGGTCAATGCTTTTTTATGGGATGACAAATAGAACCGAAACTTCCAAACCAAATCCTTCTCCTCGATGCTTAACACATAAGTTGGTGGATAGCACACAATTTTGTTCAGTTGATCCCGTATACTGTTTTAAAAAATCCTTAGTTGTAGTTCAGCTATAGGATTGCTTAAGGAAATACATACATGGCTGTTGGTTTGGCATCTCGATCCGATATGCCAGAGCGTTTCGAACGTGCTAAGCGATGATGTTTGCGCTCAACAAGGTTTTCCTGTATGAGAGTAGAAGGTAATTATGTTATTTTGCCAGTCTTGCCTCTAGTTAGACTTACCATTTGAATCTCAGAGTCGGGGACCAGCACCAACTTTGGTTTGGCGGGCAATTTATATTTGTTATCCACTTCTGGCTCAAAGTAAACAACAGAATACTTAGAAAAATAACAAACCATTAGCACCGTGACAATATATTTTGAATCATAGTACTCACGTTATAAATATCATCCACAATGATGGTGGGAAACTCAATCATAAGGAACATATAATCCGACATACGTTTCTCGCGCTCATTAATCACCTCGATTTCACGGAATGTTAAACGATCCAACCAGTCTACCTTTTGCACCTGGCCGTTCCGATGCTTTTTGGCTAACTTACCCAAGCGCTGCATTTGCGATTTGGAGGATTCTTTGCCTTTGCCAGGTGTTTTGCATGGATAACTGCCATCGCCCTCAACGCCAAGCCAGACACGTAAATCGTACATGCCTTGGCGGAACATGCCATCCTTGCCAAACATTGAGATCGCTGTACCACCAATTACCGTAGTTTGGCCTGCACCGGAACAATCGAAGATGGTCAGTACCAACATTGCGCTTCGTGGCAAATCGGAGAAAAGCAATGGCAATGTCACCCACTCATTCCAGCTCCATCGTTTGCCGAAGGCTTTGTATGAATTGTTAACGGGCAGGCAGTAGGGCCGTCCATCGTTGTAAACCTGCAAACGCACTTGGAACGATGGATACTCCTCGGAATAGAGGCCAGAAAAACGCAAAATTGGATCGTCCAGCAGTTTTTCATAATCTGGCTGTCGCTTCTTGCCTTCAAGTGTGCCCCTTTAAAATTGTAAATAAAACCTTAGTGTGTGTCTTAGGCGTAGTTTTTCTACTTACACTTTAATTTGTACACGCTCGTGCAACGAAGAACTGTGTATATAACGAAAATGATCGTCTGGTTGATCCATTGCGTATATTTTTTTTATACACAATCAGCTGCTCTATTACAAACTAATCGGTAAACGACAGCGCAATTCTTACCGATGTTTTTATATCGATGTGTTATTAAAATTTTGTTTCGCTTATAATCAGCTGTTTCTGTGCCTCTTTGGCGCCTGCTGTTGATTTGAACCATGAAAACAACAAATAATTTCAACAGATTGAGTCCCTTGAAAACTTCTTATCAGTTTCATTTTACAATAATACAAGATTTATTGATTAAATAAAATATATAAGCAAATGCTTTTCCAATCGACCAACCTTGGCTTTTCCATAAACAACACCGTTGCAATAACATTAAATTGAAATGTTAAGTTAACAGACAGAAAAAGAGCATGCATTGATAAAAGAAGAAGAAGAGCGAAAACATTGGAGCTGAAAAGGAAAATAAACCACTCCGGAAAACATGTCAACAAACGTAATTATAGATCTAGCGTTAGATCGCGTGGAATGGAATATACTGGCCGAGAACCAAGAGCAGCTGCCACGCATTTACACACCCGGTGAGGTTTTAATGCCAGAAGCCGGATTTATGCGCGGCCACGGCACATTTGTGGAAGAAGAGGACATAAAAGCCTCAGTGGCCGGAGTTATTCAGAAGGTGAACAAACTTATATCGGTACGTCCGCTGAAGAGTCGGTATGTTGGCGAGATTGGCGATGTGGTTGTGGCACGCGTTCTTGAAGTGGGACAAAAACGGTGGCGGGTGGACACAAATTCACGTTTGGATTCAGTGTTGCTGCTATCCTCAGTAAATCTTCCAGGCGGCGAGCTGAGGCGACGTTCCGCAGAGGATGAACAAATGATGAGACGCTATCTGGATGAAGGAGATCTGATATCGGCTGAAGTGCAGGTATGCAATGCGAAACTGTTTAAAAACAACCTGTTGATTAGTTATAATTCGCCATATATTGCAGAATGTCTTTGAAGAGGGAACATTGTCGCTTTACACACGCAGTTTAAAATATGGCAAACTATCACAGGGCATACTGGTAAAGGTATTCCCAGCGCTAGTCAAACGACGCAAGATGCACTTTCACAATCTGGTGTGTGGTGCGTCCGTTATACTTGGCAATAATGGCTACATCTGGATATCGCCCACAAAAAGCGATGAGCAAGAGGGTGGAGAAGGTGGCTTTGCACAGAATCTGAATGAAGTAGTGCCACGCAACGAACGTGAAATCATTGCACGCCTGCGTAACTGTATTCTTGCACTGGCCAAATGCAAACTGATGCTGTTTGATACAAGCATTCAATATGCGTTTGAAGAGTCGCTTAAATATGAATCGCATGAACTTTTGCAACAACAAGTCATCTTTGATATAGGCGAGAAAACGCAAGCTCGTCTCCGAGATGTTGATTTAATGGACTAATGCACAAACAAAAAAATATATAAATGTGTAGAATTAAAACTACTATTGTTTTAACTCAAGTGGAACTGATCCGAGGCGGGCTTCTGACTCAAGATTAACAGCAAAGTCTCGAAAACAATGTAAATTAGTCACTTTCAAGTACATCGTGCACATTGCAATGTAATGGGTCTACCTGAACATTATTTCTACCTGCGCTGAAACATTTTAACCGTAGATGACTTTTTCGTTCTATTTACACACAATTGTTTTATATTGTGTGCAGCTGTGGCTGTTGGATAATTACCTAGAAAGGCAAGAAAAAAACTAAAGGATAGTTCAAATGTCCAGACGTATATGTTATGGACACAGATTGCGCTTCGTGGCCATTTAAAAATTAAATGTGTGTCCTTCGTCTATGTTGGTTATTTATTAAAATTTGTATGCCATATTTAGTGTATTTTTTGATAGATGGATAGCACTCTGGCAACGCCAACAAGACCTTATTTGATATTGTGTGGCAGCACCAAACGCGGTTCGTGTATTGATGCAAAGCATTGTGATTGTTGTCTTTTTTTTTGGCGAATTAACAACGAATTAATAATAGCAAATAGCCTGTGGCGCGTTAATATCAAGTTATTTACGACGAAAGCAATAAGACCTACATAATGGCGGACATTAGCGTTGAGCGCGAGGCTGAATTACGCAAAAAGGAAATCTGCCGCTTTTGTTTGGTGCAGCACAGCAAACTTGCGTCAATTTATGTTGAAAACTCACGAATAAAATCAACCGCTTCGCTGCCGCTGCAGATAATGGCCATAACATCAATAGAGGTAAGTCGCTGATTGGTTCTAGCTTAAACTAAATCATAACAATTTGTATTAAGATGAACGTAAATGAACTTGGCTAAGAAATTTGTCATTGCGGGTTGGTTTCTGAATAGTTGCGTTGGCGTCTTCGCTAACTCTTTTGGCGGGCTTATTTTCATACACATGCCATTAGACTTATTATTTGAAAAGGATCTGCATTTATAACAACAATAACCAATACTGGAATAAACAACTTGCTCAAGTGAAAATAAGTACATAATTCAGCAATATGGCGACAACTGTACAAAGAATATGCACATACACAAACATAGAGTGGTACAATGCTGCCAGATCGTTTGCTTATGGCGCTCACAATTTAAATTTGTTTTTTTTTTTGTAGTTTCTTCAATTTGCACTTCATATTTTTTTATTTATATGCGTTTGTATCAAATTTATATATAAATGTATTGTTGTTCATTGTTTATCTTATTCTATGCATATGTTTGTTCGTTTCTTAATGTACTAAAATGTATATATAAAATATATATGATGTATACTAGCCAAATTGGAGTGGAAGATCTTGGGCATTGCTAAAGCCCAACAAAGATTGCGATGTCAGTTCCGCACTTATCAGTAGTAAACTTAAAGTCAAATGGAATCCAGGTGGAGGCAAGTTAGGGTGACGGCGTACAAAAAAGCTCTGAGGTATCTTCCACTTTTAGCCAGCGTTGCTGCTTGGAGGTTTGTCCGTAAAGCGCAGTATACGTGTTAACATTGACGTCACACACGGTATTTGTTTCTGACGATCCATAATTGGTCGCGATGGCACGTTTGACTCGAAATCGAGGGCGACGCGTTGACTGACAAATGTGAGCAATGTAAGAATATTATCATTTTTGCCATTTGTGTTCAGTTCTTGAATGAGCGATTGTATATACCACGAGCCTTTTTCAGTGTTGCGCCAAGAATAGTGTCCTGACATAAAAGATTTGTGTGATAAGCAAAGATATGATTTAAAAAAATATTTCTCTAACTTACCTGGAATTGTTGAATATGAGAAGAGAAAGTCGGCGTGTATGGGTATTTTATAGCTCATTGATGACTCGCCATCCGTTTCAGTCACATCCTTTTCCAGCATAACGCCACCATCAAATCGATCGCCCTGACAGGCTTGTATAAAGAATAATTTCGGTTTACCGGCCAACGTTGGGCAAACGTGCGCAGTAAAATAGTGCCAAATATTATCCAGTTTATACTGCACATCCTTGGCATAAAGGTAGCCATGTTCGCCATGCGATAATATCGCAATTGCTATACAGTCATTGTCGCTGTGATCTTGCGAAGAGGCAGTCTCCGTATGCTTAAGTATGTCGCGAAATTTGCAATCATTATAAACGGATACTTCGAAACCCAAATTCATTAAAGCCTTGCGCAGCTCCTCACAGTCCACATTGGTTCCATTCCGCACCGTTAGTGCGGGTATGTCAAAGGATTCATGATTAAAGATCAGTGCCAGTCCACGGTGCTTATGATTCATATTGTATTCTCTGGCGTTACGTTCGACGGGCATACGTGCCACATACTTGTTAACAGGGCTAGAAACAAAATTATATGTATCAAAAGATAAGAATAACTTATAATAAAAGAAAGTATGGTTATCATACAATTTCTGATGATTAATTGACCATAGAAAATAGTTTTTTTTTTTTTTTTAAGTAAATAAGATTTCGAAATTAAGTTTATATTTATTTAATGGGAATCTGCCTAAGCATAACACTGATTTTTTTACAAATAAAAATTTTTGAACGATTATATTTAAAAGTTGTACGTGAAATCATTAATAATTTTAATAATTTCACTTATGAATCAAATTGTTTGCATACAAACATATCATTAACATGTGCATGATAAAAATCCAATTTAATAACAAGTTAATGTTAGATATAGTCAACATTCCAATATAATAGTGCGGATAAAGCATAAACTTTGCTTGAGTTAATCGGCAAACGAACAAAAAAAAAAAACAACAAAAAAGTGTTGTTGATATGAAGAGAGATGAAAAGAGCGCTTCCAAATGCACTTACGCTGTTACGACGGCGGCGGCTGCTGCACCACCACCTCCTGTAGAACTAGTGCTTGCTTCTCCCTTTGCATCAATGATATCAGCATTGTTGTTGTTGTTTTTTGTGTGTCTACCATTGCTGAGAGCGCTAAAGCTTCTTATTTTGCACTCATCCGTCATTTTGCTTGCTCTCTCTCTCTTGTTTGCTCTCTTGTTGTTTGCGTTTCTCCTTGTTGCCTGCCTTTTGTTCGCTTCACTGCCCGTTGCCTGCAATTGTTGCGCCCTTTTCACGGGCACCAACAACTTCTATTGTGTTTTTTTGGTATTAACAAAACTAATTTATGTACTATCAACAGCTGTTGTTTTGTTACTTTGAGCCACGTAAGCAGCAGCAACAAATTGCATTTGCCCAAAAATAGTTAATGTCCTTTTATGGTTAACCGTGTTTAATCAATTAATTAACAGAAGCGGAGTAAAGCGTGCATCGACGCTCACGAAAACAAACTGCGCGACTGCATTTGTAGTTGTGCACCGCTTGCCGCCAAATGAATGCACACAGCGTTGCCACTCTTTCCACTAAGATAAAAGAGCGCATGCGTAGTGCTGCCATTTAAATATTCTATACTGAGTATTCACACATCAACGTATTTTTGTCTTGTCTATATTTGAATTAACAGGTGCAACGCAATGATGGAATGCCCAGCTATATCTGCTTGGACTGCCGTCTGCTCTTTGAGCATTGCTATCGCTTCAAACAGATGTGTAAAAATGCGGAGACTCTACTTCGACAATATCCGCTTACTGGTAAATGGCCTGACCCACTGGCAAAGCCCCGGGCACCGATTCTGGGCAATCAAACACAGCCCAAGAAGCTGCTTAACTCACTGGCCAACAGTGTACAAATCGAAAGTGTTGAGGTGTTGGAAACTAACTTTCTAACAAAGAAACTACACAATACGGCGGCGGTGAGCAGCCCTGAACCGCCAATTCCGCCAAGAGCATCGCCGCTAAAATTACAAAAATCAAAGTCATCTTATCAGCTCAAGGTGGAGAACAACGAGGAGCTATCCATGGACGATGTGCACAATTTGCTAGCTGACATGTCGGAAGATCAAGAGGAAACAGATATTACAACACCTTCGTCAGCTACTAAAACTTCACCAGGCAAACCAAAAGTACTCAATAAATCGTCGGTAAGACTACTCAACAAGGGTTCCACAACGACCTTAGAGCCACGTCTGTCCAAGCCTCAGCTTAAGCATTGCAAGGATGGTAATGTGACTCTCGTTACTGAAATACTCCAACCCGAGACATCGGACTCTTCCATCGATCCGGTTAAGAATACTGCTCCTGTTCCGACAAATGTTTTTTCGTGCCCAGATTGCGATCGCTCGTTTCCACTGAAGCAGCTACTCGACATTCACAGAGTGAACCACACTCGTACTCGCAGCTTTCAGTGTCAGGAGTGTGAAAAGGCTTTCTTCTCCAAATACGATCTGCAGAAGCACACCATTATCCACACTGGCGAACGTCCGTACAAATGTAGCATCTGCGAGAAGAGTTTCACCCGTCGTGCCCTGCTGCATCGTCACGAACGTACTCATACGGATGTGCCCAAGTTTATTTGCTTGTTCTGTGAGAAGCCATTTATATCGCGCGAGGAGATGGAGAAGCATGCCGAGCGCCACACCAAAAAGCGTCCCTTCAAATGCGGCATATGCCAAAAGGCATTTGCCTTCAAGCAGGGTCTTGAGCGACACGAGGTGAGTCATTGGCATGTGCATACAAATCATATTATAATTAAATTAAATTATTTGCTTATACCACGTTCAGGTTATCCATAGCACTAATCTGCCATTTCCGTGCCAGTACTGCACTCGTAGCTTTGTGACTGCTGGCAAGTTGGCTCGCCATCTAGTTGCGCATGCTGGGAAGCGTGTCTATCCGTGCAAGTACTGTCCCAAGTCATATCTGCTGTCGCATCATCTGTCGCGTCATGTGCGCATGCACAAGCAAGCACCGGCTTCATCGTTTACTTGCAGCATTTGTAAGGATGCGTATCAGACGTACGAGAGTCTGGTGGAGCACTCGTCCATACACGCGAGCATTGCGTTGATCTGCCCCCTTTGCAATGCAAACATGGCTGATTCTGAAAGCGCGGAGGCGCACATTCAGGCTCATAAGGAGAGCGAACGACATGCCTGCGAGTTTTGTGATTTTATTTTCCTTAGCTCAGACCAGTTGCAAAAACACATTGAGGACGATCATGTCGTGGACATGGTGCCGTATCAAAATGATGGCGAAAACGAGCAGGGAACGATAAAAGAAGAGATGGAAGAGGAGATGTTAGAAGAATTGTTTGCTGAGTTCTCGCCGTCGCCATCGCCACCCGAAGCAAAAACACGCAAATCGGAAACAAAGCCTGATAAATCCAAGCGAGAGTCCAGATCCAGAACAATTAAGCAAGAGTCGACTTCGCCCGACAATTTAAAAAGACCCAGAACTTCACAGAAATCCCCTGCGGCAATATCTGAGTCGCCAGAAAGCAAGAGGCAGACGCGACGTCAAGGTAGCAAAGAGAAAACGGTAACGCCTACCGATTCTGGTAAAAAAGGCCATAAGAGGATTATTGTGGAGCAGAAGCTAACTAAGCATCGAAATGGAAAGAGTCCGAAATGAAATTGACATTACCTCTGGAACTATTCAACAGCTTCGTCGACACTTAAATCTAGCCACAATTTGAACACAAAAATTGTATTTTATCATAAAAATTATGCGAGAAACATTTAAAAGTGTTTTTCGTTTACTGCACAACGAAGTATTTGCATTAAATTTTGTACTACCTAAGCTGTTGAAGCTTACCAATTGATTTTCCAGATGTTAGTCAATCTTTTTTTAGTTTAGTCTGTCGCATTTTTCTTTCTTTCTGTTTGTGTATTTTTGCCTTAATTCAGCTTACATTATGTTCAATACATCGAATGTGATTACCAACAACTGATTCACCGTTACGAATTTAGAATGTGGCTTAATGCTCATAGCCATCGGGCAGGGGGTTAACATGAGGGTTGTGGAACAGACTTTTGTTGCCTTCGCCCCATGGGAAACGCTTCTCACGACGGCGCAAATAGTCGTACTTAACGAATTCCTGGCGAGGATGATCGTGCTCCTCTTGGTGTTTAAGGTATGCATTCAACATGCACAGACCGACAGCTGGCACAGCGACGAAGAAGGACAGACGCTTCCAGACCTTGTAGCCACCTGCAAAGGTTCTCTGGTTAGCGTTTTTGTACTTAAGACACTTATGTTTTGTGCCAAAAAAATCCAATTACATAACCTTAACCTAACTAAAAGGACATTATCAGCTGTAGATTTGTTTACCTGAGTGTTCTCCAGCCACGGCGGCGGTGCCGGACATGTTCCTGGCTGCAGTTGCGCCAATTTGGCGACGAATTGCGTTGTTCAAAACGAACGACATATTTACGATTTACTTTTCTTGCCTTATGTGTTTCGTAAATGAAAAGTGCTTCTTCCTCTTCTTTATTTGCCGTTCCGAGCTGCTAGTTCGTATGTTAACTTAACATTTCGATAGGCTGTTATTGCCAGCTGAACAAAATCAGTTGTGTGCTAAACATTAGCTTAAGCATATCTGCTCGAAACGGTGAAATAAAAAAACAAAGAAAAGTTTTTATCTAATTCCATTTAATTTTTTTTTATTGCCTTATTGCTTATGGATTGACAGTATGGGGGTCAGAACAGAAACAGCTGACTTAACATAAAAATTCAAAATATATTGAAAAGATAACATTGACACAAATATATATTGTTATCGAAACATTGTGGAACTGTTGGCACACATTTAAAATTATAAAATAAAATATCTTTTAGTGCTTGCATTTTCTGAAGCAATTAGTTTTAGAACAGTCAATATTAAATTTATTATCACACCCTTGCTAGTTCAACCCATAACAGAACTTATATAGCAGTTTATAAAACCAGATTGGCTTTCGGTGTGCATACATTCAGTTGCCGACATTTTTGGCGCCCCTACAGCATTGATAAGTTACATTAATTATAGTTTGATATACTATTTTCAGTCACAGTATAGATAAACAAACACGCTATTTAGCAGGCTGCACAAGGAAGGATGGAAATATTTCATGCATCGGTATAATATTTCATATTGAACGGCCTAAAAGTATGCAATTGGTTTTCTAACAAGTAAACAGTTTGAGTACAAAACTATGAAAGTATACGGAAAGATAACAATGCCAATAAATTTATATTTAATCCACAAGCAAGTCTCGTGTTCCATAATTTTATCAAAAATAAAGCGCAATTGTAGTGTGACTTTCTGTATACACTTGAGGTATGAATTTATGCAACCAAAAGGTCGAATAAATTCATTCACTCTGAAAATTGGTAAACTTTCATCTGCACAGTTTCGAAGGAATGTTTTATTCACTCCATACATTGTTCAGCATGTAATGGGTATAATGTATTGGGCTGGGAATCAGATCACAAACTAACTCACAAGATACATGCGTGCTGTACATATATTATAAATGCTTTATAGAAACATTGACGCTATCTTATCAAAGAAAAAAACATGTGAATGCAAATTTCGGTGCTTCTTTAAGAATGTTTCAAAGTCATCATACGACAAAGTGATAAAAATCTCGCAAGTGCCAAAAAGCCAGCAAGATTTAAATGATAACCGAAATGAGCTTTGCTTATTTAAACTCAGTTAGCAATAAAGATTAGACATGCCAGGTAACGCGTTCAATAGAAAGTATAAAAACGTGGGAATAGACCCATACCAAGTGGCAGTCGGTGAACTAATTCCGCGGGACAAAACAGACTGAAAATGACGAAACTCTATCTAACTCTGGTGCTAGTCAGCGCTCTGGTTGCCAAAACCTGGTCAGCGGCGTTTCAGAGTAAGAAACACTTAATAAAGGTCTTAGGTTTTTATTAACTGATGATCCTCACCATTCGACTATCCGCAGTGAATGAAATACATACCCAGCGGCAGCTGGTTGGTGGTCATGATGAGCCAAAGTTAGCAACTTTTGATGGAAACATAATGGATGCCAATGCATTGGCCAAGAATAAGTATACGCCACCGGAGGAGAAGAGTGCAAAGTTCTGGTATGATTTGGGTAACGAGGAAATAGCCAAGCGAACGGCACAGCCCCAGGTCGATAAGAGAAAGGCCAAGAATTTGATTTTGTTCCTTGGAGATGGAATGTCCTTGACAACAATCACAGCTGCGCGAATCCTACAAGGTCAACTCAAGGGCAACACCGGCGAGGAGGACTCACTATACTTTGAGAAATTCCCACACACTGGTCTGAGCAGAGTGAGTGAAGTTTCAAATTCCCAAAGAAATACAGATTTAACTCATAGTTCTCTTATTTCGATAGACCTACTGCAGCAATGCCCAAGTGCCCGATTCAGCTTGTACTGCAACGGCATATTTGTGTGGCGTGAAGACCAATATTGTGTCGCTGGGCGTAACGGCCAATGTTAACTTCAACAATTGCAGTGGCAGCATGGATCCCGCCAATCAAGTCAGCTCCATTGCCGCCTGGGCTCAGGCAGCGGGCAAGGCATCGGGCATTGTGACAACAACCACTTTGACCCATGCCAGTCCATCGGGTGCCTATGCCCATACCACAAATCGTTTCTTTGAGTCCGACACAGATATTGTGACCCATGGTGAGGGTAAGAATGATCCGGAAACTTGCATGGATATTGCCACGCAATTGATTACCCAGGAGCCAGGCAGGAATTTCGATGTGATGCTAGGCGGTGGCATGGGCAAGTTTTTGCCCAAGTCCATGATGGATAAGTTTGGTAAAAAGGGTGAGCGTTCGGATGGTAAAAATTTGCTATCCAAATGGCAATCTTTGCATCCGGAGGGTGCTCTAGCCTTTAATCGTGCCCAGCTCTTGAGTGTGAATGCCACGAAGATACCTCGATTGATTGGACTCTTCGAATCTGGTTTAATGGACTTCCATAAAGACGCCGATGCGGAGAAGAAGCCCACGTTGGAGGAGATGACAAGGAAAGCCATTGAGGTGGCTAGCCAGAACAAAAATGGTTTCTTCCTATTTTCCGAAGGCGGACTTATCGATTACGGCAATCACTACAATAAGCCACAATACTCACTCGATGAGGTGCACGAACTAGCCAAGGCTGTTGAGACCGCAGTCCGTATGACAGATCCCGAAGAGACACTAATTGTTGTCACCTCCGATCATGCGCATCCCTTGTCCATTTCTGGCTATCCGGGTCGGGGCACTGACATTTTGGGTCTCAATCAGCATGACACGGATATCTATGGCGTCAAATATGCTACCCTGAACTATGCCGTTGGTACGAATCCCTATCTGGACGAGAATGGCAAGCGTGAGCCTCTGGATGACAAAATCAACGATCCTTGTAATTACTTAAAAAAAAGAAATCTCTTCCGTTAAAATTCTTAACATATTTATCCATTTTTAGCTTTCACTTACCCGAGTTATATCACTGGAACTCTTGGTGTGCATGCTGGTGATGATGTTGGCGTCTTTGCCACTGGACCACAAAGTCATCTATTCACCGGTGTCATGCAACAGAGCACAATTCCTCGTCTGATGGCCTATGCAGCCTGCATTGGCGATGGACCCACTTTATGTGACGATCAAGCTTAAAAATTATAATAATATAATATGGATATGGATATTTTTGGTATCCATATATTTCAATAAAATTTCCAAAAACGGTTTATAATGCAAAGAATTGAGTTCATATTGGTGTTATTTTAAGTGTCAAGTTTGAGTTAAATATATATTTATTATTCATTGCAATTCAGCTTGACAACTAGGCTAAACGATTTCTCCACTTAATGTTTTTTTCTGAAATTAATTATTATATTGACATTACTCGTTTTATTTACAGCCTCTGTCATATACATACATACATAAATATGTATGTTTATTTATGTATGCGAATTCCTGTTTTCAGACGAAATGCAAATTTATTTCGCAAATAAAATTGACTTCAATTTAAAACGCATCGAATACTCAATTCTATAACCGCATTAATGTGATGTTAAAGTTTTTATTGTGCCTGCGAGATACCCTATTAAAAGTGAGATAATAATATTTTTAAGTTAAGTTAAAGATAGTAAACTATAAGTTTTTTTTACGTAGATATATAAAAAAGAGGATCTATCCAAAAGATATTTTGAACCAAGTTTCGTGGTGATTTTAAGTGGAATCGTTTTTGAAATGTGTTAAGATTTCTCAAGAAACTCTGCATTTTTGTCAGTAAGATATCTCCACAAGAACTTTTCTAAAAACTTTGTTAGTTTTTATAGAATTGTGTATTAAATTTCATGAATATTCTAAAATTTCTTCTCTTTTTTTTAACGATTCTCTCAAAGAATTTATTATTTTAAAAAGTATCTTTAAGTTAAGCCTAGTACGCAGCAGCATTCTTATTTATTTCAATTGCCGTTGGCGACCATCGACATCGATTTGGCATCACTTTGACTTGAAGAGCTGGCACTTAATGCAAGCGTGGCAAGAGTCTGTGGTTGTGCAATATTTATTGAATGTCAGGTTCAAGTATTTTTGCCAGTGCGTCACACACATATGTGTTAAGATGCATTGTGGCAAGTGGCACCCACACTGGCATCGAGAGCAGCTGACGCTGACTTTGACTTTTAATTGTGTGTTTCTTTTGTATGAGACAGTTTGTTGAGACAATAAACATCAATTCATGCTTGACAATTAAGGATTTCAAGGTTGGGTCCTTGTCATCTCAAAGTAGCCCAATTCCCAGCTCAATCTTCATTTGCAGCATGCTTTGAATTTAAGTTGTTTTCCTCTCTTGTTAACATTTCGTTTGCTCAGCGAAAAGTGTCAGGCGGCTGCTGCTGCTGCTGCAGCAGGCAAGAAAAAAACAAAATAGATAAAAAAAATCAGCTCAAAGTTTTCAAGCGTCTCAGATCTCCAAGTCTCAGTTGAAAATCTGTCGCGACAGCAAACGCGCGTGCGGCTTAAGCTTTTAACGCTAATATTTATTGACTGCAGGTTGGCAACTTTTAACTGATTTTATATCTGTGTGTGTGAGTGTGTGTGTGCCTCGAGTCCAGCACAGAAGTTGCTTAAGTTCTGTCACGTTTGCCTTTCAATCATTGAGAATTGTTTAAGTGCAACGGTTATTGTCAATTCAATTGTTTGTTAAACAGGTAAGTGTCAACGGCAGGTGACATTTTATTTAATTGGCCAGCTCTGCGATCTTAATCCAGACTTATAATCTAAATGGCTCAATCTAAATACATATTAAAATATTCTTTTAATGACGTAAAATAAGTATTAAATTCCAAGTGCTCTTGATATTTCTCCAAGTGATGATTGTCTATCGTATAACAGATGTTGGTTTATTTTTTTTTTCAAAATCTCAGCAGTGATAATTGGATATACGATGCAGGACAGGAAATCGGTATTGAATATCAAAAATTAATAAGATAGCTTGACGAATTTGACTGAATTGCGGTTAACACTTTCACACAAACAGAATATATATATACATATACATATACATACATACGCATGCGCCAACAGGTAACCGCAAAAAATGTGAGGTGAGGCTACTAATACTTTGTTTACCAACCAACCAGGGCCTATTACTATTTTATAAAGCACTTTCGAAAGTTTACTGTTTTTTGTACGCTTTGCATTATTTATACCCAAACTCTACTCGCATTTTTCATAGAGCACACAAACACTGAGCGTTCTAGAAAGTATCAATTTGTGCTACTTACTTTTTGGTGGCGGCTATCATGTTCCTGGTAAAAGCCAGTCGAGAATTGGTTGCAGTCGGGATGAAAGATCTGAATGCTGCTGCTGCTGCTGGCAATTCGTGGGTGTACATAGAGATACATTAAGCATGATAAAGAGCGGCCTGAAACTGAGCCAAGTCACGGCGGCAGTGGCTGCCACTAAAAAAACAGAAAATAAACTAGGCTAATACTAACACGATGCATAAACTGTATCTACATACATATGTATATGCAACAACGAAATGAATCCATCAGATGTTGTTGCTCTCCAGACAATTTGCGCTTTGTATTTGCATTTTGTTTTCTCAGTTCAAATTAGTTGTGTTTTGTTGTTTATGTGCTCGTTAGCACCTGTCTGCCAAGATTGCAATATGCAAAATGTATCTCAAAGATACAATAACGATGTTTTTGGCATTTCTGTTTATTCGGCTCCATTGACCATGAACCTGAGCATTTCGTGTTCTTGTTTACACTCATTTAACGGCATTCTTTGCATGTCATCCAACTGCAAAGCTGCAAATTTCCTTATTTTTGCACTTCTGAGTTTTGACATATGAGCCTAGAACATTTCAAAGCTTTAGACAGCAAAGTCATTCATTTTGCTTTATGTTTTTACTTTTCATCTCATAGCTTGAGCAACGGCAGTATTTAGTACTTTGGTTATCTTCGTTTATATGGGTTTTAATACTTAATGCTTAAACTGGAAATGATTTTGTGCTTTTTATCTTTATAAACGTCCTCAAAATTATGATCATCATATAATGGTGCGTTTGGGAAACACCCTCGGTTTGTTATTTGTTCACACTTTCGAGGGAGCACTGTACAATGGTTATTAGAGAATTTCCGTATTGATCTTAACTGAATTCTCAATTCATTTCTTTTACAAGCATATTTTTGTAATGTGATTGAATGCATGCTTTGGCTATGGTACGTCGAATTTACACTGCGCAAATAATGATAAATGATTGAGAAAAAAAACAAAAACAAAAGAACACAAAAAATAATAATCAAATATTCACACGACAATAAACTGGCTACACAACCAGAACTAAAATTTAGAGATTTGCATTTGCTTTGCTTGTAAATAAATACACAAAATGTAAATATGAAAGAGCTGTGTTGTGCCTGTTAGTTCGTCGTTGTTAAGGTTAACCAGATTTCTGCGCTTACACGTCACCCAAAAATTCAAAACAGGAAAACCAATTTTCGCCTGAGCAAATTGTAACAATATTTAAACAAGCCCTCAACTCAACCATTCGCCTAATAATCCCATAAATTTCATGTTTGTTTTTCTATTATTATTTTTCGTATTTTATTCAAACTAAGCAGAAACACGCAAACATTGCCCGTCTGTGTGTTTTTGTTTTTGTTTTCTGTGACGCTGGCTGTCCAGTTCCGGTAAAACGGCGATGAACCCTACGCCATCCATACTAAAAACAAACGAAGGTGAGTCGCTTTGTAAAGATCTGGCTACTGGACTTTGGACGCTTTCTGCTAGCTGATGTCATATCGAATGAGTAATCTCGGGAACTTTGGGAATGTTAAACTTTCAATTGTAATGGGCTTACCTAAAGGTTTGATGTACGTGAAGAGTTGACTCGGAAATGTTAGGAACGTTTAACTTTCTGTTCGGTATAGTAAAAGATTCTGACATACTTAGATGCAGTTCGGTTCGATTCGAGTTTTGTGTGTCAAAGATCTTAACATGTCAATGCAATGCCGTAACGAATTTAAAGTGATTTAAGGATTGTTTAGAGTTTAACAACTATATCTATTGTAGTTTTAATGTTGTGCCATTAGTCATGTAACACTATCAGGCTGTGATTGTTGGCAACGAGCCTCAATTGGGGGGCTTGGTGGCTGTTTGGTATAAATGCAAAGCGTGACGACATCATTCAGACAAAGCGCCATTTAAATTGTTTGCTGCTGTGATATTCAATATGCGGCAATTAAAATGTAAATTGAACACAAACACAAAATGCAATTCGCTATTTGCCTGTTGCAACTCATAAGCCAGCAAGCAAATAAATACCTAGAACCAATTGTATTGCTCATACGCAATGTTGATCTAAGGTTATTGTCAAGAATTTTATTTGAAATGTCGCTGAAATTGACACGTTTCAAGTTTAGAATATTTTTTTTTTAATAGTTGATTTGAAATGATTATTATTATTCTATTTTTTTTTATTTTATGATTATTATGATGGTTATGTGAAACGATTTGCATATATGCGTTTATCAGATTGTCAATTAAACTTAAATCACACCTAGAAAATTTATAAAAATATTTTTGTTTTCGTGTCAATTTCATAGCTCTTTGAATCTAAGCTAATGCATTAAACGTGCTAGGCTTCCCTCTTAAATTATGATTAATTGAATTATGTTTCGCCTTTGGGCACACTGTGCAATACGCCCCCCACACACACACACACTGACAAAGTGACGTACGTATGTGATGCTAGATTGAAAAAAAAGGCATTTATTAAATTGCATTGCAATCGTTTCGTTTTCAATTTTCGCAAGTGAAGTGCATGCGATGCTTAAATATTAACAGAAAGTATGCATTTAACTACTATCTCTCGCTGTGCTGTCAACAAATCAGCAAATTGACAAATGACGTCATTGTCTGTTGTGTCTCATGGCCCATTGAAAGTGCAAATAAACATTCGTCGTACTCGTTTTGCCGGCTGACTAGACACTCAGGTATTCAGGTATTGTTTGTATGTCGCCATTGAGTGTTCTAATCACTAGAATAAACACGGATCTCTACTTACCCTATGCCTTTTGTTATGTGACGTCACAAACTGTCATGCTAGCTCATATATAGAGCGAAAATCATAAGCTGAATATGTCTAAATATTTGCGAGTGTTTCAAATTAGCGGCTAACACCTGGTTGTTTGTCGGCTGTCAATAGTTTTTGAACCGTTAGAGTGGCGCTACATTTATGGTCGTTGCATGAAATAAGCCTTGAAGTGAGTTTAATTAGGCAACAGCCGATAATTGACAGCAACTCACAAAGTTGGGGGTGGGCAAGTCAGAAAATGCAAACTCGTTTAAACTTACTTACTTAATTGCAAGTGTAATGGGTTTTAAGTGTTTATCGTTAACTGTTTAGAGAACAGCAGCCTATAACCTATAACGCAATATGACAAAATGTCAGCTGCATAAATCAACTATTCAAATAGCCTTTGCATTGAGAGCCCAATATTAATACTATATACTATAACAATAACAATTCAATCCAATTAGTCAGCTCTATATATTTTTCGATGATCTATTCTGTTAACACTTTTTGACAACCCCTCAGTTAGATTATAAATGCATACCACACAGTGTGTAATTAATTGATGATGACACATGTTTGAAAAACGCGAGCGATGACAAAAAAACGTCAAATTCACATATAAAATACTCAACGAGCTTATTAATCTATGTATACAAGCAATAATGTTCAATGACGATTTAAATAAATAACAATAATGATGATCTAATTATAGCTATAGCCAAGTCATATGGTAGACGGATCCTATCTGTACCAAATTTTTCTTTTTTAATCCATAAAAAACACTTCCCATATCATTTGTATACATAAATAACACTCGAGGGAATTGTGAATTGCTTGTCATGCAGATCGCAAATGTTTGGCTGCGAGTGTCACTGACATTAGATGGGGCCACATAAATAGATACTATATGTACCTATACCTGATTGATATATGTATGTATATATGTTCACATTGTATGTTTCTATGTATTAACGTACTTATTTGTAGACGAAACGATTCGCATTTGGCATTGACAATGACTTCTGGCCGCAGTGCTTAGATAAATAAATCAGCAAACAAAACAAGTAGAGCTAAGGTAGAATCGAATGTGCTCGACTCAAAGATACTCTTCGAACATTTTGACCTGCTCAGAAACAACTTTTACCAAGACTTTTGTCTGAGACAACTTTTAATAGGTAATGCTTGTGGGAACAGGGTATAAAAACACCTTTTTGGCTTAGCAAAACGATAAAAGTCAACAATAAAAAGAATCGTTTCGTTCTTTTACAACGAAAGCGAAATGTATTCTGTAATTAAACAAAAATTTCTTTTGTTCGAAATAGTCAAGGTCTTACACATTTATAGTTACCATAACTTTCTCGGGCGACAATTAAAGTGACAAAAATTTGTTTTAATTATAAAATGGCTGCAGATGGCACTAAAAATAAAACTACATTGTAATTTAATCAAATTAATTACTTGTTACAAATATTTGTGACATTTATTATTAATTAAATTGTTTTTGCACAAAATACATTCGCCAACAGGTTTATTGCAACAGTATTTGGCGGGTGTTTTAAATAAATTCCTGATTAACACAAATTTCTGGTAAGTACACATTTCATAGTTTATAGTGAAGGAATTCCCAGCAAAAATAATTAAGAACCCGTTATAGATAAAGTGCCCAAAAACAGTTTGTCATGCATATCAAAGAAAGAAAATCAGATTTGCTATTTGTTTTGTAGACTTTTTACGAACGGAATAAGTTCCAAAATTGTACTTATGCCCATATACATATGTAAGGTTCATGCAAATGTTATAATAAATATAAATAAATACTGGTCTGAACTGTCAGCCGGGAGCGGGAACCGGCACTGATTTCAGCTGTCCCAGTGGCCGATATAAAGGCGTTTTTTTTTTATTTTCTTCTTTTTGCTAACACTGTGGGCGTTACAAAACGGGACAGACATTTACATTTACATATAACTCATACAGCGTGTTTCTGTTTAAATCACTCGCAAATGTTATTAAAGCATTTGTCATGCACCTTAAGCAATACATATAATTAACAAGCCGCGACAATAAAGCAGCGATTAACTGCGGTGAATGCCCTAAAAGTATTGCATTTGCTTTGTTCTAAGATTTTCATTGTTCTTCGAGCATTAATATCAAAAAACATAACAAAATTATGTATTCAAATTGCTTAGTTTTATCGTTTTAAATTAACTTTAACACTTTAGGTTTTCTAAAAGCCAACACTGTGGTATAGCATTTTATCATGTGTCACTAAGGCAACAACAAAGCAAGTGGAAACGTTGCAGTCGGACGCAACCGACTGCGGTATACTCGATACCAGTATTAAAACCGCTTAAAAGAGGCCTGATTGCAAAGGGGTACGGATGCGGCAGGGGTGTACGCTGCCTTAAAGATTCTACCTTGCAGATGGGGATGCCACGAGCTATCTTCCTTCCAAATTTGGTGACTCTAGCTCAAAGATTGTAAAAGGTGGGGAAAGGGGGGGGGGGGGCGTGGCCCAACTTGAGTGGCGTTTGGGGGTCGTTGCCAGCTATCCTCCTACCAAATTTGGTGGCTCTAGCTGTAAAACTCTGGAAAATACACGCATTCCCGTTTTTGACGAAGCGTTGGGGCGGTTGGGGGCGGCTAGGGCAGTAGTGGTGGGCGTGGCATCCAAACTTTTGACACAGTTTTTGGTGGGTCATCATCGCCTACCTTGGCACCAAATATGGTGGCTCTAGCTCAAAAACTGTGAGAGATATATCCTTTTCTTTTACAGACGAACAGACGGACAGGACAGACGGACGGACCATGTCCATGACGGACATTGCACAAAACCAATATACTCTTTACATTCGGTAACGAGTATGACAACACACTAAACGATTATCAGTTGAGTGAATTAGAGCGACAGAGAGAGAGAGAGCGAGAGAGAGAGAGAGAGAGAGTGGGAGGAGCATAGAGAAAGAGAGGGAAGGGGACTGACAAACGCAAGCAAGCATAGCATGAAAATAACATAACAGCTATGCTTAAAAACAAATGTTCAACATTTGACGCCTATAATTCACAACAGGTTCTAACTCTGCCGCGTACGAAATGCCCTGACTTCGTTTGACAACTGCGAGAAGTGAGGATGGGGTTACTCTTGCTTTTGCTTGAGGGCTGGGTTCGCCCAACAATTTGTTACGACTAACAGAACAGCCTTGACAAACATCTGATCTTGCCATAAAAAAATATGTTGTATGTGTGTGTTCCTTGTTGTTCTCTTAACCAACGTTGAGTTGTGTATTATAATAAGTGTCAATTATTGTTGCTATTTTATTATAGTAGCAGTGAATAGCAAATTGAGTTTATGATTGACATCGCACCTGATTAGGAACAAGTGCCGCTGTCAAGTGAGCAAGATAATTAAACCTAACTATGGGATTGCAAGCCAAAAATTGTTTCGGGTACCTACCTACCTGTAGCGAGTGCATTCAAAACGTCAAATTATAGAACAAAAAACACAAAATTTGATTATGGAATATAAAAATACTTGAGTTATAATTAGTACATTACGGATGAGTTCGCAACTTGAAAATTGTTTGCAATCAGCAAATTATGGAATTATCAACAATGAACCCACTGAATATAGATTTTTAATTATATTGAGGGGGATGATGATGATGAGTTTAATGGAAACATGCGTGAATAATCTTGTATACAAAAATTTGTGTTTATGACGATGTTGCGCCCACAGAAGAGACCATGATCTTCGTAATGGGTTTATTTTTGTGCGAAAGTTTAATAAACATTTGAACTGAAAATATCTGAAAATAACTAAAGCGTTTCCAGCTTATGCGAAAATCGCTGACATGGGTATTTTCATTCAAAAACAAGATATGAAACCGAAATTCCGGCTCATGAACTTAGAAATACCCTAAAACTAGTATTGAGTTTTTCCCAAAACATATTTCTTGATACGATTTTGTATATAAAAAACTTTGAAATTAAATAGAATTGCCTAAAAGATTGGAACTAACATCTAATATTTTTGAATTAAGTAACAATGCTGAACAAACATTTTCTAGGGCATACGAAAGAACACGTGACGAGCTGACATAAAAAAAATCTTTATTGGGTTGGAGCAAAATATGCGGAAATTCTAGAAAACACCACATTACCTGGACAGATAATTGGCATGCCATCAAACAACTATTTTTAGATATTCACTAAACTTTAAGTACAACAAAAAGCTGTTAATATTTTAAGAGCAGCAAACATTAAACATTTTGTTTTGGTTAATTTGATGCGGAAAAGTGATGTAAAAAGTTTAGATTTTGTTATTTGTGGGTCTTATTTTAATTTGGGGCAAATATGTTAAGTAAATTGAACTGCACCCGGAAAGCATACCCATTAAAACAAACTCAAAAGTCAATATGTCAAATTCCATTTAATTTCTTTGACCAAAACTCAACTTAAACATATTAACAATATGAAAAGAATATCGTCTGTCTTTCACACTTGCTGTTGTTATTAATACTTTTGCTCAATGTCAGACAGCGCAACAGCCGAAAATGCTTCAGAAATTGTGCATTGAACAAAACGAATAAAATAATTGCTAGGCATGCGAAATAAAAAAATACTTTCAGGAGGGTGATGTTGGAAGAAAAGGCGCCAAACAGCGTCAAGTTGCACTTGAAGCGTTAGATAAATGAAATACTAATTGAAAACGAAACGAATCGAGCCCAGTTCCAAAAGATATTAAAATACAAAAATGCCCAAAAAAAATATTTTATTGCTCGGCGCCGTGCTAAGCAGCTGACAGCCGTTTGTTGCTGCCGCCTAGTTGATACCCTATAAAAATTAAGTTTGGCGAGAGGAATAAAATAAGGTCAAAGATAAGTTTTTAGTAAAATAATAATTAATAACAATGGTTTAATAAGTCTTTTTTAAATTATTTATGCTTTATTTATAATAATTATATGAAAATATATATTTTATAAAAATTGGTCGGATACGTAGTTTTTTGATATTATTTTATATTGTTTCATTTGCTCTTTTTAACATTTCATACCACTATTAATTAATATAACTATATACATGTACATTGGATATCAGAGCTGGCATATGAATTAATTGGTACATAAAAGTTTATTTATCAAAAACCTTTAAACACATTATAAGTTCAATTCGATATTCGAAATTGAACTAAAACACTCTCAAAATAGTTTCTTAAAAACAAACTTTCAAGATATCTGTTAGTCTATCATATTTTGCCTACAGTTGATTATTGGTGAATTGTCGCTGTCAAAATTAACTAGAATCTAATTCTTCAATTGATTTTTGTGGTCACACTTCCACTGACGATTCTGATCAAAAGCGAATTCGATTTCGTGGCCGATAGAACCCTGAACACCCATTGGAGTAGGGTTCTTAAAAATGCTGATGTGAATATCGCGTGCAAAATGCGACAGCCTTGTACTCACATTGCTATACTGCATAACTTTTCAAGTCTATGTTCAAAATCAATTGAAAAGTCGCGTGAAAATAATTTTCTATAAAAATGTTGCCAGAAATGTGGGACGTACTGCTTGCTAAAAATTTTCTGGAACTAAATTCTTGGCATTTTTGTTCGTGCATTATGCAAGGTTAGTATACTATATTGTTTACTCAAAAAGTGACCTTGATCAATAAAGAAAATTGTACGAATTACTTATCGAATTCACCGATTTCGTTGAGACAATACAAACACGATAAAGAACAATACAAATAAGCATTGACATGCCCATGAAATTGATTATCAACAACATTAATGAGGTGTTAACATCTATTGTTTTCGACCGAATTTATTCAGTTTTATTGTAGCTCATTGCACAGTTTAATGTCATAGAGGAACACATTTCGTCTAGCTATAAATATCATCGTCGAATTATCAATAACTTAATAGTCGTTAAACGTATGTCAAGCAATTCCGCAATCGTCATAGAAGTTAGATATGGTATTTTTATCAGCGTTGGGTGTTCTTTAGCTCAAGAAGAACCTAAAATAACATTTGTATTGCACTGGGTGTAACTGGCATCCATAGGCGAATGATTGTGCTAGCTTAAGAACGTTATCAACGTGCAAACGTCATGAAGTTGATTATTTTAAGAGCGTAGCAAATACAATCATGTAAGTTTATCAATTCATTCGATTACGTTTAATGTTTGATAAGCTTTTACATGGGTCTCAACAATTACGTTTCATGTCCCTGAAATACTTTCAGCCATGTTTTGATAAGCAATTTGGGAACTCAACATTTTCAATGCTCGTAAACTATTGACAAATTGTAAGAGAACTGCAAAAGCTCAAATTCCACGTTTGTTGTTTTTTTGCGTCGTCTGGGGCTGGAAATTTAAGGTGTTTGTTTGTGGCTTATTTGTTATTTTTTGGCCGGTAGTTCATAAATATTTTATCACATGACTTAAATACATTGGAATGCCGCCGGTTGTAGGCACTTGTGTTGCTGATTTAAAGCCCAATCTTGACTTGGCTATCGACAGAATAACAATATCGATTTATTGTGCCCGGAATCGGCAATAGTTATCAAATTAAGTACATCATTTACTTGTATAAGTATCCACTAATTGAATGCCTAATCAAATTTTGGACAGCTTGCCCGCAAACCAAATGGCATACTATCTATTGATACTTTGAACGTAGTATCTTCGAATTCAGTAAGCGTGCCAGCTGTTTGGGTTCATTCATAAAACCTCTCAAATGACGACTCAATTACTTTGTCGACTATTCGTGCAAGCATGTTGTCATCAGCATTCGCATTAGACAATTCAGTAATTTGTACTTGAAACTAAATTCAAGTTCAAAGCTACTTATAGTATATGCTATTGTTGTTCCTTTTTGTATAAACTGTGGCATTAAATTAAATTAACTATTTTTCAATATGAAATTTATATGCAAAAATTCATTCAATAAATATTTCTCCTTAAAGGCATTCAGCTCTTGGTAAAAGCTATCGCTAAAGTCTTAGCCAGCTAATCATTATTTGCAACTATTGGTGAAACTCACATAAAAAAAAAAGATGCACTCGAATTGATTACTCATTGCCAATAAGCAATAGCTGTGAATAGATAAGCATGGAATTTGAGTTAATCATCAAAACAACTTTCGTTATGAGCTCAAAAGTCCGAAAATGACTTAGAAAAGATTAGCAACTCTAACCATTAAGTAAAGCTTTTTATGTTTGATCAAAGTCCTTGCATTCTAGCGGCCTAATATGCCTTTTATTTTGTTTATGCTGTGTCCACCACTCATTGTAATGGGTCAACAAAATGTTGCGGATTTTTTGTTGTTGTTCTTGTTATTTGTGTGCTCAATCTCCGGTTTCTTTTATTCTGTCCTTTGTTTGAGTTTGCCCAAAAGCGATTTTTTTTTCCATAATGTGGCATTATCCGACACAAAAATCAGTCATAAAACTTAAGTTTAATGTCAGGCAAATGGCGACACTTGGAATTAACAATGTCGACGTCTGATGGCTTTATTTCCATAGTTTTGGCATGCTATTCGCATCGGTTATGAGAAATTATGTCTGAACTGTGTTTGGGCTGAGTTTGCAACTTGTTTTTAATTAGCTTTCTTAATGCGTTGGCTTATTTTTCTTGGGTTTCTTTGGCGTTATTTGTTTATTTTGTTTATTATTATCAGACTCTTTGCCATATAGGCATCGTCGCAGTTCAGTTACTCATTCAACGACAATGCTGTTTACACAAAAAACTTAATTATGATACATATCAAGATTCTTTTTTTCGAGAGAGAAAGATATTCTAACTTTTAATCGTTTCTTAACATAAGCTAATTAAATGAACTACAACTTTAAGCATTATTTAAAGAGGAAATCATGTCTCTAAATAGATTTTGCAGAGGCTGTGCCAAAAATAAAAAATTATGCAAATTCCTGCATTGTATGAATGCGAAAAACAGAAGCTCAAAATGGTGCCAAACGAAATGGCAGACCCAGATAATATCGAATCATATCAAAATGTTCGAGTTTGACGCAGACTTTTGGTATTCTATACAAATGTACAAACATACAAACAGAAAAACCATTGAGTCGATCCAATTGAAAGCATTAAGGTATTTACACAAGTTTCGCAATACTTTGTGCAAAAACTCAAGAATAATCTTTCCGTTACGCATGTAGTATGTACTATGTTTGCCTGTTTGTAGAATGAATCTATTGTTTGATTTGTTTGTTATGGCCTTGAACTTAAATTGGGTGCAATTAGGTACGTTTGTATGTCTGCCTGTCTATCGTATCAATTTCGTTTGATAATAAACAAACAAGCAAACAAACATTCTTAAAAAAATATTCGTAAATTAACTGCGCACAAGAAAGCTCACGCCTCTGTCCCAAGTCAAAGGTCTTGGCAAACAATTTAAGGAATTTACAAAAATTCCATGCCTGTTGTATTACGTATCACATGTTTAAATCTGGCCAGGTCATACGTGATGCTACTGTGCCAACACACAACAACAGTTGGAAAGTGTCTTTGTGCCTCTTCTCTAATATGGCCATATTAAGCAATTAACAATGTGCAGTGAGAATGCTTACAGTTCTATGGTGAGCCTCCATTGCCGTTTATTTAACATAGCTAAAACACTCTCTTCTCTCTCGCTTGCAATCAATCCACCCACACACGCTGTATTTATTGTAATGCGGTCAACAGCAGAGCCTGGTCGCAGTCGCTGTTAATGTAAACTTAACAGAGCTTTTACGGTCAGCGAGATCTCTCACTCTCTCTCTATCTCTCACTTTTATTAAAAGCCCACCTACACACGCATCGTTTATTGCAAGCGCTTAACAGTAACAGAAGCAATTGTAAAAGACGTCTGAACAGCAGCAGCGACGGTTTGATGGTGCCCAATAACTTTTATTGAATTCAGTCATTGGCTGCCCGCGATCGCGCGAACAACGTGTAGAAGATAGAAGCGTTAACAAAATTTGAATATTGTTTCGATTGTGTTTTGCAAAATTACTTATTGGCTACAGTGTAACATTTCGAGAAGACCAATCATTGAGTGTGCATGTTTAAAATGTTAGTATTTTTGCCTATAGTTTGTTCAAGAAGTGAATTAAAGTAATACAAAACCGATTGAAATGTTTAATATTAGTTTTCTTTCTTAATATAAATAAATTTTTACTGTGGAAATATTAAGTTACTTTTTTTTTTAGAAAATCTATCAACAAAATTTTTATTTTAGCTCGTAAAATGTGCAAAATTGTTTCTTAACGGAAATTGATAAAAAGGTTAAAATAATTCAAGAAAAAATCTTACTGAACAATGTAGGACATATTTTATTTTATCTCCGTGAAAAATGTATATTGTGTTTATTTAGCTTGAGCTTTAGTAAATATTATATACTTATATGTATATAAAAAACGAAAACAAGATAATATTGTGATGGCAATAAAAATAATAATACGCACTACGTAAAAATACTTTTTACGTTAGGTATTTTGTTTAAAAATTCTCTCATAACAATTGAGGCATTCACTACGGTTTGTCTAATTGAAATTTGCTTTTTAATGAGCGAATCAATCTTTCCAAATTGACACATAATTATAAACGGGTTCAGCTGCAAAAAAAAAAGGCAAAGAATTTTTGACAAATGTTTGAACACATCACTATAATCAGATACAATTTTAGAATATATTTTGTAGCAATCAAAAGAAATCTAAACACTTTAAATTCATCAAAATTCACAAAACTGGCTAAATCTATTTGCAATTTGCATTTAAATAAATAACAAATCTCCTTTATTATTATGATTCTTTTATTTATTTATTTTGTTTCTTGTATTTTGATAATCGCCTGAAAGTTAAACAAGTTTAATGCTCTGTCATAACTCTTAGTGTCCCCATGTCCGGAACCCAGAAAATAAAGGGGCGCTTTGTGCCTCTTCTTTTGTTGTTGTTTTTTTTTTTGCTGTCTTGGCGTAAATTTGGATTCGGTGCTTAAGCAAAGCCAAAATAACAAAACTTTCGTGTTTAAAATCAGCTTTAATAGCTGACGTCATCAGAATTTATTAAAAACTTTACTGTTATGTGATTGCTGGCGTTTCGAACGGTGTTTATGTTGTTGCCAATTGTGGTTTGGTGGTTTTGGGAATATCAATTTGCTAGGTTTTTAAATGTGGTTTTGAAAAAAAGGAAAAATTAATTTTGTTTAATATATGCATTTTTGTAGTAATTTTTAATATAATTGAAGTCTATTTTAGTTTATCAATTTTAACAAGGAATCTTCGTCTCACTATTTCAATTATTTGTGCGAATTTTAATGAGGAATTAATTTTATTCCTACAAGCCAACAAAATATGCGTTCACCCGATTAATTTCTGCAATTATCTACGTCCCTAGCTTAAGGTCTAGTTCTAAGCTGGCCAAAAAAAAGAGTTATGCCAAAAATGCTGAAATTAGGAAGCTAACGAAACCCGTTTAAATAATTTATTAGCGGTTTTGACTCAATTTTGCCATGCATAATTGAAATTCATCGGGACTTAATTGGACTTATGTGTTCATATTTTTCGCAGCATGGGGTGTATGCAAAATACGCAAATTTCGGAAGCATTCTACCAAAATAAAATCAAAAATAAATTATTATAAGCTGTGATAAGATCGCTGACTTTGAATTTGTTGACAAATTGCAAACTCCTTATCTAATCGCAGCATCAAATTTCACAAGCAATGAGCTCATAAATTGCAAAGAAAACAAGTTAAGATTATTAAAATATTTTGTTTATGATTTTGTTTATTGCTATTGTATTAAGTTTCTCTTTATGTTTAAAGCTAAACGCGACTGACTGCATTTTTTAAGTCTGAACAATGGCTGTCAAAGGCGCCCAAATGGCGCTCTCACTTCTCCTGATTCTTATTGGCCTGGCCAATGCCTACGATCACACACTGAAACTGGACTTTCCGGGTCCATATTGTGCGCGACAGAACACGTGCTGCAAGGATCGCCGAGATGGTTGCTCACAACCTATATCAAGTGAGTACTCAATACAAATAAAATAAGGGGACAAGAAAAAACTTCGTTATAGAGTCAATTCGTTATATATGATGGTTTTTTTGATTGAACCAAATGGCAGGGTTCTGGAAAACTTCAGTACATCAAATTTCTATTCTGGCGTTGTTTTATAGTAACAAAATTTATAACTGTTATACTTGAAATCGTTATAGCAACACTTTGCTACTGTGATGAGTTCTGTGATCGCGATGATAACGGCGACTGCTGTCCGGATTATCGCTCATTTTGCTTCAATGAGCCAGATCCGGTGCTAAGCTGCCTGCACAACGGCGTCTACTTCCACAAGTACAACACGACGTGGGACAACTGCAACGAGTGCCGCTGCCTGGACGGCGGTCGCGTGCAGTGCGACACAGATTTGTGCTTGACCGACGATGAGCTCGTCCATAGCGTCAACTCGATTCACCAGCTGGGCTGGTCGGCACGCAAGTACGATGAGTGGTGGACTCGGAAATACAGTGAGGGATTGCGTCTGCGTCTGGGCACCAAGGAGCCCACATATCGCGTCAAGGCAATGACACGTCTGACCAATCCGTCCAACGATCTGCCAACGAAATTCAATGCTGTGGAGAAGTGGTCGAGCTTCATTTCAGATGTGCCCGATCAGGGCTGGTGTGGTGCCTCCTGGGTACTGTCCACCACCTCCGTGGCATCTGATCGTTTTGCCATCCAGAGCCAGGGCAAGGAGGTGGTGCAGCTCTCGGCTCAGAACATACTCTCCTGTACACGTCGCCAGCAGGGCTGCGAGGGCGGTCATCTGGATGCCGCCTGGCGTTATCTGCACAAAAAGGGTGTTGTCGATGAGAAATGCTATCCGTACACACAGCACAAAGATACCTGCAAGATTACGCGCCACAATAGCCGCTCGCTCAAGGCCAATGGCTGTCAGCCGGCATATGGCGTCAATCGGGACAATCTCTACACTGTGGGCCCCGCTTACAGTTTGAGCCGCGAGGCAGATATTATGGCGGAAATCTATCATTCGGGACCTGTCCAGGCAACCATGACCATCTACAGAGACTTCTTTTCGTATTCGGGTGGCGTTTATCGTCATACGGCTGCCAATCGTGGTGCACCCACTGGCTTCCACTCGGTAAAGCTTGTCGGCTGGGGTGAGGAGCACGATGGCGTCAAATATTGGGTAAGTTCTTAGTTACATTCTCTCGATTTATTCGTATTAAAACTCAATTTTTTCGTTACAGATTGCAGCCAATTCGTGGGGTCCTTGGTGGGGTGAGCATGGCTATTTCCGCATTCTGCGCGGTTCCAATGAGTGCGGCATTGAGGAATATGTGCTGGCCTCCTGGCCCTATGTATACAACTACTACAACACTAAATCCGTTTAAGTTTGGTGCCGAGTAGAAACTTCTCGTAATCTCGAGCTATATGCGCAGTGACAGAACAATTTATCTCATGTTTCAAAATTTTTCATTTGCTGCGACACTGTGAAGTGAATTAGGCGCTTTTGTAATTTGTAAATTTATGCTAGAACTTAGTTACTAAAAACTAATTAGCTTTAAGTCGCGCTGAGAAGACGCATAATTGTGTTAACTGCCCCAGCTTAAGCTCCAAGTCCAAGGTCCAGCACCCAACGAATTAACTTTTGAATTTATTTAGCTATCCTTCATATCTCTCGAACGACTAACAATTCGTAACACGAAACTGCCACATTTCAAAATCCTGCCTTCCAATATTCACACACACCAAACACACACACACACACATAATACTGCCATTCGAATTCATCAAGTTTTCAAGTTACGTGAATGTATTCAAAGGTATTTTCGAGTATTTACGATCAACTCTTGTATTCAATAAGAAAAAAGTTGATTGATTTATAAACCGATTGATTATGATTCGGTTTTCAAATGCGTATATATACTTTAAATAAAGGAATTGTGCTATGTTTCCATATCCCCGAATCCAGTCTAATAATATTTTCAAATAACAATTTAGTCTTCACTTTTTGTTCACATTCTAATATGTTACTTTCTTTTGTTTAATAATATTTCACATTTTTATTTAATTTTTTTCTTTTGCAAAGGGGTTAAATAATAGAGCATAATACAATACAATTCATTTTGGGGGGCAGGGGGGGGGGTAATTATTTGTAATTATTAACTACATACACGATAATAAAGGAGAATAAAACTCATTAAGAATGTTGACTCTTTGCACTTAGAATAACATATGTATAATCGAAAATCAAAGTCATAAGCACTTCTTTTTTTTTGGGTAGGCCTTGCACTACCTTAAAACAATCAACAATTTATCATGGAATTCCGTTTCGCTTTAAGAAAAACACAGTTTAAACACATGTTTTTTTGAAAGTTTTTCGAGGGTTTCTGCACTGTTCATCCAGCCTGCCGACTAATAAGTAACGTTATAAAAATAGAAATGAGGAAAGGGGCGTTTCTTGCAGCGTATAAGTGGGTTGCACATTTGGAGACCGAGGCCCTTTACTAATTGAGTGTTAGGCCAGCAAAGGAGACTTCCTGGGCGGTGTCTGTGGACTCAATACGGCTGCGCAAATGCGCGAGCGTATTTTTATAATGGCTCTCGATCTGCTTGGTCTCCTCGCTGGGCTCCAGATTGGGCAGCTCCTCGTTTACCTTGGCAATGAGCTAAAAACAAAAATTGACAGCATTTTTAGTATAGGTGCAAATTGCTTGCTAATAAAGTGCAACCAGTTTTACCTGATTTAGCATCGCCACTGTAATGAGCGAGTTGCCACGCTCAAAGTAGAATAGATAATGATTCAGTAGCTCCACGTACAGCTGCACTTGCACGCCCGTATCCAGACATTGTGAGGCAATGCGTGCGCCCTTTTTAAGGCAATCCAGCGTTCGTTTCTCATCGCGCATCTCCTCGCCATTTTGTCTGCAATAATCATTTCGAAGCATTATTTTATTGCCCTTATTACCATTTGCAAAATAGCTTACTTGCCGCTCCAGAAGAGCGCCGCACAGGCCACAACACCACGACACTGATCCGGCTTCTTGAGCAGCTTAGACGCAGCAAGAGCACAGTTGGTACGCAGCGGTTCAGCGTTCTCCTCGCCGAAACAGGACATCTGCTCGAATGTGGACATGATAAGCGTAATCGCGGCCAGTTGCGCCTTCGAATCTGATATCTCATCCTCATAGAGGGAAAATGCCTGTGTCATGAACTCATATGCCACAGTCTCGTGATTTGTATAACGTATTTCACCAATGACAAGAGCTCCTTGTAGATACAAACGCAATGCCAAGTCGGGCAAATCTGCTTTGGCCAAGGCACTGATTGTGCTGTGACAGTACTGCACAATCTTCTGACACTTTTTGTCCCAGTTCTCGTCCTGTTCGGCAATTGCTTTATACCTAAATGCCAGCTGATAGGCAGCAAACACAAGCGGAGGCAGCACATGCTTAAGCCGCTGACCGTTGCCGCTGCCTAAATGTTTGCGCGCGGCTTGCAGCATTTTGTATTGCATGTCCGGCTCATCCGATTTTAAAAGGTGTATAAAACTGTAAAATTGAGGGCGTATTAAAACTAGATATCAATTTAATGCAAGTATTTGTCTTACCGCGCTACGACGCCCTGCTCTTCGGCAAACTCCTCAGCATCCGCGTTGTTATTGCCTGCTGTCGTGTTTGCTTCATCGTCCTTGATAAGCGGTGTTATAATTGTCAATAGGCTATCTGCTTGATCGGCTGTAGGCACCAGGGTCTCATTCTCTAGTATATTCATAACCAAGTATAAGGCCAACGATTTGCGTGAAGTGTAATCGAATTTTTCCAGCAGTGGACAAAAGTTCAGCAATTGTATTATGGTTAGTGCATTATTGTAGAAATCAATGCAGATTCGCAGCAATCGTGACAGTTCCTGATTCACACTTAACAGATGGGAAATGCTGCAATGAATAAAAATATGCTTATTAGGTGGTTGAATCATAAATAATTTAGTTCAATACTCACTTGTTCATGTTCATGCGGTCGAGGATTTGTGCTGTTGTGCCAAGCACTTTGTCCACATAGTCAACGCGATCGGGGTACACCTTTTGCGCCAAGCTGAGCAAGGCCACTTGCAGCGATATTGTATCCTCCAAGGGCATATCCGTGCGTGTCTGCACAATGTTTGCCACCTGTACGCTAAAAACTTCAAACAGTTCCACTTCGGCAGGTATGATTGAGTCAATAGCATTGCCGCTTGTCTAAACGAAAATGTTGGTTATTGTGCATCCGTTAAACAGTTGACAAGAATTGATGCGCTTACCTTTCCACTGCGTTGATTATAGGCCGCCAGTCTTTCGATAAGCGATATTATAATATTCTTAACGTTTACGCCTGTTTCCAGCTGGGCGCAGGACTTTAGGAACGGATCGAGCGTCTGCAAATGAAACTCATCGGGGAAAACTTGTATGATGCACTCCATCAGATATTCTTGCGCAATGGCATCGCGACAGCTAACCACCTGCTCTAGTATGCCCGGCAATATCAGACGCTTGTACGTCTCCAGTGTGGCGGATTCCAACTGCGACAGACGCACCAAATTGGTGCCCACTAATATTTTCAACTCTTCTCGTTCTTTTTCTCTGCGCGTCTTCTCACTGGAGTGTCCCTGATGTTGCATGCGCACCCACAACTTATTCATCTCGGCAAAGTTCACGAGCACAAAGTCAATGGCATCGTATACATTGCCCTCGTGTTCATTTTCCGCCACCAGGACATCGGGCAGAATGTTGCGGGTGCACTGCAGTAGATAGTTGCGCAGAAAGAGGCCACGCAGCGGATGCTGCACACCACGGCACATCTCAACCAGATCCTTGAGTATGCTGCGTTTAAGTGTCGAGTCGTTTTTAATGTACACAATTCCCACTGTGATGAGCAGATAGAGACGTGGCACAATCGTCTGCGAATACTGAACCAATTCATATAGATCTGTCTCCTTGTTGCTCTTCTCGCTAAGATACAATTCCAGGTGGCAAAGCTCATTCGTAACCGACATGTCTACAAAAAAGGAAATTATTTAATGCGCATTCTTTCATTGTTAAAGATTATGACTATTTATTTACACAGCTCATAGTAGCTCTTGGGGGAGAGCACCGATGTGCGCAGCTCGCTAAGCATTGTGCTGGCACACTTGAGTGCATCCAACATTCGCTCCTTGTCCAGAAAGTGATTCATTTGGAACGCCTGTTTGCGCGCTGCACCCGCAGCTTCCGCAAGCAGTTTTTCCTGGTCATCCAAACCATTCGGCATCGTCTGAAAAGAGACGTAGCAAACAGTGTCGGGCAAAGTTGGAGAACTTTTCTCAGTGCGTGAATACATGGAAATGAATTGCAAGTATATCACGAGAGAAACAAAAAAACAATACAGAAATAACACATAAAACAAATGGAATGAGATAAGAGTCGAAAGCTATTCAGATGTTTTGCTTGGATCATGCCAAGCATTGGAAATTGGACAAACAAACGATGATAACACAAGAACGAGCTGAAACAGTAAAATCTGCCATTAACCGACTGCGCCTCCGCTCCGTGTGTATAGTGTTGAAAGCGAAAAGATAGTTAGTACAGCGATCGCTCGTAATCAAGAACACTTGTTTAGATGCAATGACAGAAAAAACATTCACCAACTAACTTTTACTTTCTTATTAGCGATCGATCACTGTAATAAGTGCAAATAGTGGTGTGTAGATATTATGGGTGGGTGTAATTGGTGGTGTTGGTAGTGGTGGTGTTGGTGTGGAGTGTTGATTAACGTTGGCAGTGCGTGGCGTATTTACCGCAATTTGGACACCAGTGGGCACTTGGCCGCCGTACGAGGAAGAGCTCCAGGGATACATGCTGGATGATGTGGGTGGTGCTGTGCTTGTAAATTTGTTGGTGGCTGTTTGTGGTAATATGTGGTTATGTAGGTTCCTCGTTATGCTTGCAGACCGCAGTTGCAAGTTGTACTTGATTTGCCGCTAGCAAACAAAAGTGGGGCGGTCGAGGGCGCTGTCAGCGTTTTCTTTTTTGTTTGCTTGTGCCTGGGTATGGCACTGGCACTTCGGGTGGAATCGCAGCTTCCGGCTTGTGGTGATTATGGTACGGTTTTGGGCTCACTTACCATTATAAGATTGTTAAGTGGGTCGAGCAAGGATGCGAAGTTCTCTTAAATTAAAGCAATTTTTTTTCAATAGTTTTGTACTGAGTGTGACCAGATAGTGAAAACATTAAATAACATAAATTAAATACCAAAATTAAAAATACCAACGTAAATTAAAATAAAGCTTGGTCACATTCATTAAACGAAAACAGTTATAACGCGGTTTCCAATGAAACGAAGTTGTTGCGAAATGAGTGCGGAACATTTATTATTTGTTCAGTTGGGTGAACATCATTAAAATAAGTGAATTTATTTACTGTTATTGCCTAGCTCCTTTTTGCGCAGTTCTTTGCAAATTTCATCTTCACTGCCGGCTTCCGTAGGCATGCCATTCTCTTGAATGGCCTTTTTAGCCGCTTCACGTTCCAATTGGGCAACGCCATCACGCACAACTTTCTCAATATCATCCAGCAGCCCCGAACTGCCAAAACGGAATCGATGTGGCGTCAACCAACGCATCCCGAGCGTCTCATTGACAAGTGTCATCCATTCAATGGCATCTCTAACACTTCTCAAACCGCCCGCGGGCTTCAGTCCTACAAGTTGGGCAGTACGGCGCTTGAACTCCTGTATGGCAAAGATCATAACCAACCCGACGGGCAAAGTGGCATTTACCAATTCCCTTCCAGTCGAGGTCTTCAGAAAATCAGCGCCGGCCATCATGCATACCATGGACGCTTTATATACCTGCAGCAAGAGAGAGATTAGGAAAGGCTCCAATTATTGCGGCTACTCACATTTTCCATGGTACCCAGTTCACCAACAGCTAAAATGGTCTTCAAAAGTGCATGGCTACCGCAGGAACTGCGCATGAGCACCACCTCATTGTAGAGTGCCTCCCAGTCCCCCAACAAGGCCAGCTGACGATTGATAACAATATCAATCTCTGTGGCGCCAGCCAAAATGGCATGACTTATTTCTTGCAAACGCGTTTGCAAACCATATTGGCCAGTGGGAAACCCGGTGGCAACTGCAGCAATTGCCACTTTATCCAGCTGCTTCAACTGCTCCAGCGATGCATAGGCATCCTTAACACGCGCCGGATACACACAAACAGCGGCACAGTGGATATCCGTGAGGAGCTTGCGATCGAAGTACTTGTCAAAGAACTGCGGCTCAAAGGGAAAAGAGGCGCGAACGCATAGACGACGCACGTTTGCCTGGGTATCATCGCCATACAGCGTGGTCAAATCAGTCAGCATCAGTGCTCTCAATGCCCAAGCGATTTCATTAACCCCAGTGACGCTACATCGTTGTGAGATGCTATGAGCAATCTCTTCAACCTGGCGCAGTGAAAAACTTGCTACAAGAAATGAAGGATCTATAAATAAAAAATTTGTTTAATCAAAACGAGAAAGATTATTCGACTCTGCTTACCAAACGGCATGGATTTGTTTATTAAAATGTCTTTACAATCAGACATTTTGTCATTTAAGTCCTCAAGGATCTGAGACATCTTTATGTAATCGGTAAGTGTAAAACAGATATTTATTTAGATATTTTCTTCTGACAACAAGTTTAACATATAATTTTATGTGCCAGAAGTTGAACAGACTTTTTGTAAGCTATCTTCAAAGCCAAAGCCTACATGTGTGTTATTAATAAAACATGGACAAATGTAGTTTAAAAACTAAGGCTTAAAGTGCAGTAGTCCATCTATTTGCTAGTCCTGTGCTCTCCATTGCTTATCAAGATTACCACATACATAAATGATGCTGATTGCATTGATTGATTGACACACCTTCAAAACCCACATGCCAATTTTAAATATGACTGACTGATAATGATTACTTAATTGTAGGGTGAACTGATAACAACTAAATTATAAATTCAATTAAATCATTGTTTTTATTTTATTAAGTACAAAAGTCATAATATTGTGACGGCCAGCAGTGGATTAAAATTTAATTGTACTAAAAGTTACACTAAATAATTTTGCATTGAATTTGTGACTGATATGTTTTTGTAAAGCATATCACCGGTGTTTTGCCCATTGTTCCCAATATTCACGTTTCTGCATTTCATAAAGTCGTGATATTGTCCGCTCAAAGGCAAACAGCTCCTCTTCGCCAGTGAAAACGCTCGACTAGAAATAAAGATATGCCCTAAAGAATACTGAAATGAAAACTATATTGTGTTACTCACCGAAGACTCGTTAAGTTTTAAATCATCCATCAGGGCACGATCTGAATCGGATATTGCTTCAGATTTATCGGAAACATTGAAAAGATTATCCAGCTTTTCATCCGATGAGATAACGACACGCACACGATTATCGTATAGGGTGTCTATCAGTGTAATGAAACGTCGCATTTGGGATCTCACATTTAGATTCAGCTGAGGCACGTCGTGTATTAGCACCGTGTGAAAGAATTGAGCAATTTGCACATAATCGCTACCTCCCAAAGGCTAAAAATAAAAGAGATAGTTTCATTTCAATCGATGTACAAAGTTCAGGAAATACTCACACGATCGCAGAGCTCAGTAAAGCTGCTATTTAGAACCTGTCCGCAGGTGCGTGCAAATGTTAAATCGCGACCAAAATGCGTGATTGTTCGGGGACGAATAATGTCATTCTCCTCGGCGCACAGAATCTTAAACATGCGGTTCATCGATCCAGCCGCATCTGTCTCACCTTTTACGAAATAGTTCGTATCGCCAGATTGGGCAATGCGCCGGTAGTCGATCGAGTCCAGTCTTGCCGTCCGGCAGCGTTTCTGCAACAATGCAATGAACGGAACAAAGTTGACGCGCTGCAACCCGTTTTTATATAGATCCTCAGGATGTCGATTACTGGTAGCCACCACAATAATGCCCTGCCTAAAGAGGTGAGTGAAAAGCCGCTTAAGTATCATTGCGTCCGCTATGTCTGTCACTTGGAATTCATCAAAGCAAATGAGCCATGACTCTCGGGCTATTATATCAGCCACTGGTTTGGTGGGATCGAAAGGTTCCGGCTTCTCCGAATTGAAGGCACGATCAGCTGGTCCCTGGCGCTCCTTAGCATCATGGATCATCGAATGCACGTTCGTCATAAAGGCGGTGAAGTGCACCCTTCGTTTGCTGCTAATCTGTTTAAACAAAACATATGCATTAAATTGTGTTTATTTTTTCTTTGAGTATTTCTTTTTTTATGTACACACACCGACGTGCAGCAGTCGTAAAATAGATCCATAAGTGTTGTCTTGCCCACGCCGACACTGCCGTAGATATAAAGTCCTTTGGGACTGTGGCTGCCGGCATTCATATCATCATCAGCATCTCCACTTGATTTCTTGCCAAAAAGGAACTAAAGAAACCATCGCTCGATGATGATTGTTCTGCAGGCTGATAGTTTTGGATTCTGTGATAGAGCGCTTCCAGCTGCTGCATTGTCTCCTGCTGTTTATTGTCGGTCATTAGTTGGCCAGCATTGACACGCTTTTGGTACTCTTTCATTGGGCTGAGATGGCGACGTTGAAAGGCCACTCCCAAACTTGGTAACTGCATGTGAAGCAACAATTTTGTTGTTGTTTGGCAAGACAGTGTACCGCGCACCGCTGAACCCATTTTATAGAACAACATCTTATGGCCTAATTATATCACACTTTTTTTTCGACTGAAAGAATATTTTGCGTTAGCTTATCATATTATATAAAACACTGGGCCGTCAACCGCATTGCCGAAACGTTGACCGCGAATTTTGTTGACCATGAATTCGTCACAGCTGGCCAAATCACAAGTTGAATCAGCTGTTTATTTTGCCATTCACAGTTGCCAGCTGACAGCATATGCTGGCATGACACCATACTTATACAGGTTGACTTGAGATTTCTAGCAATCGTTTAATAAAAGTGTGACCATACAAATTAAGTTTAAAAATCTTTTAACAAAAAACAACTGAACATTCACGACATTATAAATATAAGTTATTTATGAATATATTTATTAAAAAATCAAAAAACGATTTATGTTCAAAGTTTACACATTTATTATACATAAAGTACACATAGAGTTTTGTTAAAGTAAATGGAATATATTTGAATCTCTAGCTTATAATCTTTCATATGGCTACCACCTTTCTGTCTGACTTTTGCGTTTCTACATAGCTTTATACATTAAATTTTTTAGTCCAGTTATGATCTGGGCTGACACATTCTCCATTGACGACCATTCACGGCTCGAATTCATTTTGATTAATAATTATGCTTGATCAAAAAATACATCTATATATATATGTTTACTAATAAATTCATAGACAAGTTATATAAGTTTTACATTTATAAACTTTTTGTTTGCAACTTGCAACTTTAAAGAGAATTGGGCGTTTGCCAAGTGTTTCTTAAGTATGTATGTAATAAATATTCTTTTAAATTCCATTGTGCTGCAATTGTTTTGATATACAATAAATGTTGGTACACATCCATAATTATATAAAGCAAAAATATTTTCAACATACAAAAATGTCCATGCATTTTTACCTACGTGTTATTTAATTGTGACATTGATAATATATTTTTAAAAAAATGCTGTGCAGAACCTTTTCTTAATCTGATACAGACGGTCCCGGTTGTCAACATGAATTTCCTTAATTCTTTTTTATACTGATAATTCTGTAAATTGTGTGTAAAAACTAATTTAAACCGTTCGAGTCTCCCCTAAGTGGAGAAAACAAATAATTCTGTGGTAGCTCTACTTCAATTTCGAATGGTCCCGACTTATGAAAGAAACCTATAATGTGTGCCTATGCTGTGCACATGATTTCTGCAACAACAAAAATAAAATCTTGTTTTCTTTTTGTAAGAAAATTACTTAAAAACTACATAATGAATATTGAATATGAAAGATGCATATATTATTTTGTTTTAAAAAATATTTTGTTTTGATTTTTAAATGTTATCAGTTTAAACAACACACTTCACCCCAATTATAATAAACAACACACAAATATTAATACGATTTAAAAATGCAATTGAATTAGCAATAAAAGTACATATACATTTAAATATAATTAATAATAAATTTAGATTCGGCAAACTATTGCCAAACCATTCTAAAAATCAGTACAATTGATTAATGTATATCGTATTGGGTTATAATTTGTTTTTTAAAAATTACAAAAAATTATTGCTCTCGATTTGGTTTCAAATTTGTAATCAATTTTTTAAGCCCTGTGAAATAAATATGTATATATTTTAGATTATGTAATGAAAAGTTAAAATAAAAAAGTGAATAAATTTTTAGTCATTGAAATAGTTTAAATGTAGATTGCAATTCATAAAAACGGCATAAAAACAGAAAACACATTTTTTTAAAATTAAATTTAATGTATTTCATTTTTATATTTGTTTCGAAAAAAGTTTAAAAATATGTACATAAAGTTCAAATAATATTTAAATTAAAATTATATATATACATATGTATGTATGTACAAAGATAATACAGCTATGAGTTATGAGTCTATTTGTAGCTTGTACGTTTGAAAACTTAAGTTAAATAACTTAGCGAGCTTTTTTTTTCATTAATTTATTGTATATAATGTAAATAATCCTCTGGATTTTCTATGCACCAAAATTTTGGGAAACCAAAAGGCAAAATGGGTCAATAAACTAAAATTCCCCCTCTTCAATCGAATTCCATCTCCCCCCCTAATCATTTGCTGCCCATGCTCAGTCGTTGTGTGTGTGTGTGGGTTTTAAAATAGGCTTTTTAGAGCACATGTAAATTTTCGCAGCTCTTGGACTTGGAATCACGCGTCCAAACACGTCCCAGCAGCCCCTTAACCTTAAGGCTAGTTGAAGTGCGCGATCCTCGATATTTACGTGGACTAAAAAAGAAGAGAAACAATAAGTTAATAAGTTGTTTTAATGTTTTGAGTGTGATTGAAACGAACCTGCTTTGTGCGCTGCCAGGCGGTGTTCCAGCTGCATCTCCTAGTGGACCCAGTGGCGTATTTGCATTTAAACAGCCAGCGCTCAATGGGGAGCAGGCACGACGCTTTGACTTGCGAATGGAACGCTTGCGAAATAGATCCCTTAATTGAGAAAAAATAACAACAAAAACATTTGGTAAGCGATAACTAAAAACTTGCAATTATTTCCTTAACCAACCTGGATTTTTCGGGATTCTCGAGCTTGAGGCGTATCTGTGATAACAAACCCACCAGCAGCTCATCCACATTGTGATTAATGCCCACCGATGTCTCAATGAATTTGCAATCATATGCGGTAGCCATGGCTTTGCCCTCTGCAAAAACAAAAATATGCATCTTTATCATAAATAAACTTGCAAAGTACCTTTGCTTAGAATCTCAGTTATGCGACAAGTTAATCAAATTAAAATGCTTCGTTTGGTTTAGCTCTTAGATGGGCTGTAAAAAGTTGGCCACTTAATACCTAAACGCGTTGCTCATTTAAACCTCAAACTCTCCACAGCTTTTTAGCCTTCTTTCTCATTGCAGATTTCGTCACGTTCGCTGCGCCAGCTGTCATAAAAATCTGTAGCCAACAATAAGTAGCTAGGGTGTATGTATTTATGTTTCTCATAGGTCTAGGCAACGCTTTTATGACATACGCATAGACCATTTTTGTAAACGATGTGCGAAAAAGTTGGCGTCATTTTTATTAGATTTTTCATAGCTCACTCTCTCTCTCTCCCAGTGGCAACTTATTAAAGTATATTTTTATCTAACATCAAGCTGACAAAATGCTTTAAGGATATTATAATTGCAAAATATTTATGCAGTCCAAACGCCATAAGAAAAGTCGGTTTTGCGCTTAATTAAAAGCAAACAAAAACAGATAAACAATGAAAACTACTTGGCAGACAAAGGCAGGCAGTTTCTAATATTTATGAGTGTAGGCCAACTGCTTAACTACCCAAAGCATTTAACCTTCTAAAGGTGGAAAGCTCTTTTCAGCTCATCCTATAATATTCCACAGTTTAGTCGATATAATTGCCTTTTTATTGAATCATCTTCCAATTTGTTATTTTTTCAGCTAGCATTTCTTTGAGGTATCTTTATATTTATATTTTTGATATTTGTTGCTATAAATAATCTATGAAATTTTGGGGAAACAGAGCAACCCTTAAGTATCCTGCTTTTATATTGACAACAATAGCAATGGGCTTATTTTAGCGTAAGCCGCTGGAATGAATTGTAATCAATTTTGGTCTTAAAAAATTCTTCCGGCTGCATGGGCACAAAAACGAGCTCAGTCCCGCCTTAACCGCCCATTGTGTATCTGTTGCCCCATTCCGTTGTCCGCTGCTGTATGACCTAAATTTGCCTCGCGTTTCTTATTTTTGTTTGTTTTGTTTTCGCTTCTTGCTTTTTTAGACACTGCGACTATTAAAAAACAAATTAAAGTTGTGCTAAATATTGAATTTCTTAGATGAAAGCCATGCTTAAAGAGATAATGAGAGAGGCGCTGAAATATGATGACCGTTTAAATAGATATAAAATACGAGCTGCAATTTAATATTTCTATAAAGGTCTTAACTGCCGCAGCATGAAAGAGATTAAGAGTATTTGATTTATTAGTTTATTGTTTAAGCGGCGCACCAAGCAAATGCAATAAATACTTTTAAAAACTGACTAACTTTTTCTAGATTTCTTTTTATCAGAAGAGCGCTTAATAAATTTTAACAAATCTTGAAAATTGTGCAGAATATTTGAAGTGAATGTACTTGAAAAAAAAAATGCTAAAAGGCATTGAGCGTCGAGTTTAAAGCAGTGAAGTGACCTTTGCAACGCTTTGGATGTAACGAGACCTCGTTGCTTAACGGTTATACTATTTATATACAAGTCTCCTTTTGCATGTCTGCTGCGTGTGTGTGCGTGTGTGTAGGTGTGCCAATCAGGTTCCGCTTGATTAAGTTTCATGGAGGTATCAAAATTAAAGCGAATGCAGCTTTCTGTGCTCCACATTTGTTATGTCTTTTGCAGGCAAACAAGCGCAAAAAAAAAATATATATATATATATACATATAGAGGAAAAACCCAATCGAGCGCATTTTGAAGTATTAATGAAAAATCGTTTAGTCAGCTGCATTGAGCTCCCATTTATTTACCTTCGGATGTAACGAGTCGACTTCTGGCAAGGTCCGCTTTGTTCGACACTAGTATAACGGCTTTCTGTGCAATGTTTTGATTGGTCCACAATGACTGAAGCACCTGCTCGGCAATGCTAAAGCTGCTGCGGTCTGCTGCAGAGTAGATGACGCAATATCCATGTGGATCATAGTTGGTCAAGCATTCATCAGGCTGTGAAAGCAAAGGGATACAAAAAAATACAAAATCTGAAAACTGACATTGAGTGCGGTTCAACGATGCTTGGGTGTGTTGATTGTGTATGTTAATGGCATTTTAAAATGTCACAGATAAAGCATCTCTAAGGTTAAATTGGTGTGTGGTTAGCTGTCTCTGTTAGGATTGACCTTACTTCAAATGACATTTTAAGTTCGAGGCTTAAAAGGGGACACGAAATCAAAGTACTTACAGTCATGTCAGTGTATCCATGATCTATGAATATCAATTCAGATTCCTCGCCGCTGAGTAATACTGATACGGCTTTCTCACCAGATTCATCATCTAAATTGTATGGAGGAAAAACATTTGATTAAAAAAAATGAATCTAAGTTTTTTTTTTTTAAGAATAGATATATTGTATAAGACTAACTTAAAGCAAGTTCTAGCTACAAATAAAAGGTGCAAATAACGTGAATATCATTCAGATAGTAATATATATTTACAATTGAGGGTTTGGTTTGGTGCTAGGTGGTGCTTTTTTTTTTGTAAATTACAATATTAAAAGTATACATAAATTGCAGGGGATATGTGCATTGTTGATTTTTTATACAGAGATTTCAATTGTTTAACTGAAAGTTCGCTTTGATGGAGAAATTCTCTAAATGCGCCCAGAGGTATGCAATGAAATATGAACGACTGTGTTCTTGACTGTGCATGTGTATGTGTGTGTGTGTGTGAACATGTTTTTATATGCTCTAACCACCTATATTGCATGTTGTTGAAATTTATTGCTTTAATAGCTTATTGAGTGAAAATACATATTTGTATGTGAGCTTTCCTGATATTTAACTCTGTTTTCACTCAAGTTATGACAGAAAATAAATTACAACTGTAATTGACATTTATTTTGCGTTCTTACTATATTTAACGATTACACATTTGGAATTTAATATATGTATTTCATAGTCCTTCAGTTATTTATGTGGCACATTTATCAAATGAATAATTAATTTTATTAAAGCTCTTGAAGTTAGTCAAAGAGCGTTAAATATATTTTCGCATCCTCGAAAATTTGCACATATCTGTAGGGAGGCGGTGGATAGCTATTAGTCAAACAAAGCCGCAGTGATTTGACCCTCAATTGATAGAGCAGGTTATAATAATAATAATATTGTGTTTGGGGATATTGTGTGTTTGTATTTGTGGGGGCATTGCGTGTGATTACTAAGGACTTAGACGGCGGCCTCATCAGGCGGCGCGAAGGGTTGGCCGGGTGTTAGTGGACGTGTGACACTTGTGTGTGTGTGTGTGTTTGTGTAAGGATTAGATAAAATTAAGAGCTAAGTATTTGAGTAAGTTAATTTGAGTTCAATTGGAAACGCAATGCAAATGCATCTCAAACGTTAAACAATTAGGAAAATTAAAAAATTGATATTTGTTTAAATTTTTAATCGTTTCAAACAATTTTTGTTAAGCATTAAGTATAGTATTGATTAAATATAAAGTTGGAGTAAATATTATTAAATAATTATTTTGTATAGATTTTTTTATTTTTTATGGATTGTTGTTATTGTTGCTATTACCGTCAGCGACTTTGTCAATATGTATGCGTATATCACAGTTGCCTAGATCTGAATTGCGGATTAATTATAAATACAAATTGAGTTTTGTCATTTTGTTAGTTTGGTTCGGTATAGATTTTATTATATGTAATTGTTATGTTATGTTGAATGATGGAGAACATTAGGTTGTTTTGTTGGTATGTTCAAAAGACGAAAAAGAACAGAAATATATCATACAATTTTTTGTTTGTTTTCATAATGGCAATGATTTTGTTTAATGCTAAAATATTGAAAACGACATATAGGTGCTTGCAATTGAATTTTTTAAACATTTAATCCATCCCAATTTATTTTTACAGTTACTTTAAGTTCCCGCATTGCAAAAAAGCATTTTTCGCGCATTGAACAACAGCAGAGTTTAATATTTATTTATCTTTCTGTTTTTGATTTTCTGTGAAATTTCCATTTAGAAATGTAAAATTTTCCAACATAATGTTTTTTTTTGTCTATTATTTTAATGATCTTTTATGCCAATTGTGTGTTCAAATCGCAGTGCCCATATATACAAGGCGGGTCGTAAAAAAGTCAACCAACATAAAGCACAAACAGCAAACAAAAATTATACTGATCAATATAAATATGTATGTAAAATGGTCGTAAATTGTTGTAGTCGAGGGCAAAGCACAAAACGAAACAAAAATCCAATAGATAAACATAAGCAAAATCACAAAAAACCAAAAAAAAAAAAAAAAAACAAAACAAAGAAACACATTTATGAAGGCAAATGCCAAGGCAAACAAAAAGCAAAAACCGAAAACTAGACTGACATACACATTGTACATTTAAGGGTCAAGGGTTGCGGACCAGACTGACACAAACACAAGGGGGAAAACACACACATTCAAACACACACGAACACATAATCACACACAAATGACAAAGCACTAAAGCCTAAACCTAAACAGTAAGACAAAGTTTAAGCAGCATTCAAGGCGGGTTCTTCAAAAGTGGCCAATCTTGAAACATTTTTTGTTGTTTTTGTTTTGCTTGTATGGGGATTTGTGCTACTCACCAATACTTGTGTCATATGCATGCAAATACTCCGAGGTCATGAACTGTGATACTAGTGAACTTTTGCCCACTGACTGACCGCCAAGCATCAGAACTCTGCAAAAGATATTAATGTTGGGTTCAGTTGAGTTGAACGGGCACACTTGACAGTTTGTGGCACATACCTGTATGGGCCATTGCCTGGATTGGAGGTGCTGCTCTCACGACTCGAGGCTAGTGAAGTGCGTGCCGAGGCAGAGCTATGTGCGGACAATTGGTGTTGTTGCTGCTGCTGTTGTTGCTGCTGTTGCTGCTGTTGTTGCTGTTGCTGTTGTTGCTGTTGCTGGGTAGTCAAGTGCTCTGTGCTTGAATTTGAGCTGGCAACACTGTTGTTGGAGCGACTGCGTCGACTCTTCAAAGAATCTCCGCGATTCACAACGCCTTTGCCGGTAATGGAAAAGTGACGTAGTCTATAGTATTCTTCCTCAACGCCAGTGTTGGGCATGGAGGCAACACTGAAAGCGTGTTAACAAAAAATAGCATTTATAAAGCGTTTGCCATTTGAAGCTGCTTTTGATGCACTTACCGTGATCTTTGCTGGGGCAGACATAGTTGATTTGGGCGTCCAGAGGCGCGACTGCCGGGCATCTTAACCGACTGTGAGCGGCTATGATGTGGTGAGCCATAGCTGCAATTGTCACAAAAGAAAAGCGTATTAAATGATTTTAATTACTAAAGTTCCAAACCCAATTTACAGCTTTCGAAAACGCTGCCATTGACAGTTGCATACACGAAATGCTGCAGCAAACAACCTTTAATTGGGATAACGCATACGAACACACACGGTTTTTGTGGCTTGGCCTTGCCACTGCCACCGGAATTTTCAAAGCTACTAATTGCATATGTGTAAGGTCGACAACAATTTGTCTCTCTGTCAAACAAAGAATTTTGCCAAAGAAACGAATTTGAATAAGTTGTACAAAGTTAACAAACATTTTTGATATGTTCTATAGCAACAATATTTATTGCCAAATGAGTTTTCACTTCAACACGTAGTTATGTCTTGGCCTAATTGGTTAGATCAAGAATGGAATTCAATTTAAGTATGCAATTTTTGCCATATTTATGGGAAAAGTAATTTGGTTAAAGAATTTACGGACTTCGTAAACATTTGATTTTTATACTTCAATATGTTTAAAAGCACCCAGACGTATACGTTATATGTGATTTAAACATATTTAAAATGAATAAAATGCAAATCAGTTGCAGCTCATCAAACGCATTGAGAGGCTATATAGTAAGTATTATTATTACTTTCGCATTTTATGAACGCTTTTTTATGGTCTTTTGTGCGTTGGCTTTTATAGCCATATCATGGTTATCAATCGAAGCGAATCGAATCGAATGAAAGCTGCAGCATTTTTGCTTTTATGATTGTGGCATTAAATGACGATTCAAGGATTAATGGCCGTTGCATTCGCATAAAGAGACTTACCGCATTTCAAAGTCGCGTAGCTCCTCAATTGTTAGCGTATTGGTTACATCCAACAGCTGGCGCATGTTCTCATCGCGTTTGTGTTGTTGGTGTTGTTGATGTTGCTTTTCTTGTTGTTGCTGCTGCTGCTGTTGAGAGTACGAGTGTCCCTGCACCTGGTTATGATGATGATTGTGATGCTGTTGGGCAGCAGCATGTGGCGGATGTGCCAGCTGCTGTGAGTGACGCTTGCGTGCATTCAGCTCCTTGCCCTGTTCGACACTGATGAAATCTCCTTCATTTTTGATGAGCAGCGTTTCCACAGTGTTGTCCATGCTTAGTGATGGCTGTTTGCGTTTGTATAGAGAATAATATTTGATTTAAGCGAATCGTTAAAATTCCATGGACTTTTTAATCTCTTATTCGCTATCTCCATTGGCATTCAATTTGCATTACATAGCATTACGTTGTAAATTGATTTGCATTTGGCAAATTATATTCAGACCTTCGTCCACTTTTGTTTGAGTGGCTCAAGGCTTTAATTCAGCCCAACTTCTACAGTTATGCACAGTAACTTTTTGCCTTGCTCCTTATCTACGCCTTGAAGTGTGGCAGCATTGCGTGCTGCCTGCTTCGCCAAAACTAAGTCAAGCATTTTGCCAATTGGTGTCGAGGCAACTTAAACAACAACTAACAAATCTAGTTGGCAAACAGGGCCAACAGTAGTCTAACAACTGTTTCCAAATTAAATCCCAACAACAAGCCCTTTGCCTCAACTCTTGTATTTTAACAAGTTTTGACAGCTCATTCAAATATTGAATTTATATTCTAATAAAAAGCGCATATTCAAAAGCATTGCTAATTTACAGCACAAGTTTGTTATTTCATGATATAAATTTGTCTAACTTTAGAAATTGATGCGAATAAACAAACGATGCGCATAAATTGCAACAAATTTAAAATTGTTCGACAATTTTACACAAACATTCAAAAGTTTTGCAATAAATTACTGCCTGGCTGTGTCCTCCGCACCTGTAATGCGGAACGAAGCAGACATTCTTTCGCTTAAGACGCGTTAAATACTTATACTTATATGTTGTGTAAATGTTGAAATTAATTTCTCGTATACTTTATTGGCATTCACGACAAAAGGGCTTGCCTAATTAATAATACAATAGCATGCGTGAGTTTGCCACACGTCGCGTGGCATGTAGAAAAAACTTGGCAAAGGCCTCAAGTGGACGAATGTGTAACTTTATTTTCGGACAAACGCACATGGGAAGCAATCGACTCGCTTGAACGCAAAAGACCTTGATAAAGATATCAATTATTGCGATGACAACGCGGCGCCGTTGAGTATTGTCTGCGTGTGGCAAATGCCCTATAGATGGTGTGTGGCATGTGGGTATGTGTATTCAATATTCAACATTTTGATTTTTGTTACTTTTGCAACTCAAAAGTAAATGCTGAGTATTTAACTAGTCAAGCAAACTCCATGGCAATTGCATATTTGTTTCCTTTTTTTTTTTTTTTTCTTGGCATGGAGTGTGTTTCTCATCAATTTTGAATTGGCCATTAGCCGAACAATTTGTCGGGTGTGAGAAATATGTAAAGCTCTTTTTAAATAGACAAATTAAATTAAAATCGGTAACCACCGCAGATGGTGTTTGTGTTTGCTTCTGCATGTTAGCCAACAGGGCGTATGAATAAACAAAATCTCATTGTTTATTCAGAAACTTAGCTGCATTTCAGCTTATTTGCTTGCGTTAATGCAATTTTTGCCAGCTATGCAACATGAATTTTCTAATTCAATGCAAAGGCCATAATAAAACGGAGAGATTTGTTAAGGCGCGTTGCAGGCGCCGACAAACTATGCCAAATATGTGCATAAATTTAATGCTCGAGTTGGCTTCGTCTGCCAGCACTCACTTCACACCTCAATGTGCCTCCATCTTTCTCAGTCTTCCCACCTCAAGACAATTGCTTTGTTGTACATTTATTTTTTGCATGCATTAACGTGTCGACGGTTAAAAATACATTCGGTTTGCTTTGAAAGTGTTTAAAAATAATCTCACACTTTCCGGCACAGTCCAAAGGCAAGCCAATCATTTGTTTACTTAATTTTTTGTTGTTTATATCAACGTTGCCTTTTTTTAACTATGAGTGTTCAATAGCCTGTCAAATTCGATGTTAGAGAATGGGGAATCGAGGAAAATGCCTTTGTCTAAATCTGTTGGCTGCCTGTTTGCCATTCAAATGCTGTTCAAAACTTTTGCTACAATCTTTAAACGAAATCGATTTATTAAAGCTTGTTTTGTATGCCGTTCAAAGCAAAATAAATGGCACAATTGTTTTGTTAGTTATTGTTTCGTTTTCATTGATTCTATTATTAAAAGCAGGCTAAGCGAAAAGTTTTTAGTAGTAGTTCAGCTTTAAGTTGGTTTTAGTTTTCATTGCCTTTTAACAGGATAGCAATTTAGCCTTAATTATATTCTTTTCACATTCAGCTAGCTATAATTTCATATCAATTTGAGTCTCCTACGTATATGAGATAAATATTTCAATGCAACAACTGGGTTTTTATTGAGCTATTTTATGTTTTTTTGGTTGGTAATTAACTTAATTGCCATGGGGATTGACCAAATTGATCTTAGCTTTGGGTCTATCGAAACCTATTGCTGTGCAATTGCACATTCTTTATAACGCCGCCATACCTCTTGTGGCATTCGAGTTGTTTACATTTGGTTATTAACAAACGATGCCGTTGTTGGGAAATTTCTCATCGTGTTTGGTTGTAATTTGGCTGGCCACGCGCCAGATGCCTGACCAAAAAGCCTGCAAAGTCTGTGCAAAAACATGCTTTACAAAGGTGAGTGCGTGTGTGTGTGAGTTTTGGCCAGAACCCAATTTAACTCTGCACAATTTCCCTCTATTCGCTCTTACAACTCACATCTCAGCCCATCTCCAGTTGCAGCAGCTAAACTATTGGCGCTGTTTTCCTGAGCATTTCCGTGTTCTGCGGCTATTTTCAGTTGTTGCACAATGGAGTACATGGTGTATGTATGTATAGATGCATATGAGTATCTTATAGCTTGTAACTTGCATGTGCGTATGCGCGCGTGTTTATTTATGGCCGTGGTTTATTTATGGAACTGCAAAAAACTGCAGCAAAACTCAGTTGTAGCAGCTGTGAATGGGGTCAATGGATTCCAAGCCAAGTCGCAGCAAAAAGAAAATACAGGAATGCATTCCAGCTGCAATCGGAGAGGGGGGCACTTGGCCAGGGCAGACCAGCCCATGAATCAGTTAATTAATGACACTTACAAGACACTTCGAAAACTCGGCTAACACACTGCCCTCAAATATGAAAACATCAGCCAATAAAGGTGCTCCGAATGCAAAGAGAAACCGATCGAAATCAAGCCAAAAAGTCTTAGTAATGAACTTCAAGATACCTCGTACACATATCTTAAATATTCAATAGAAACATAGCAAGCTAAAATACTTTCAATGCTTATCCTGGTACAACAATATAAGTTGTTAATGCAATGTCAACTTAACATCAATAAATCTTTTCAAACATATTTTTTCTGTGTATTTAAAACATGCAAATATATAATTAAAGATTTATTATTGGCATATCGTTAAACTACTGAACTCAACGCCAGCTGCCATCCGGGCCAACAACTAACAGTAAGAAATCGGCCAAAATTAAGTATACGCCAACAACATTAAGTATACACAAAGCGTCTAACAAGCCAACTAAACTGAGAGTAGCGGCCTGTGAACTTTTGCTTTCGTCTTTTATTTGCTTTTAGCAAATGTCTGTGGCTATAATTAGGGGTAATTTGCGAGCGACCTTGACAAAAGAAAACCAAACGAAAAGCGAGAAAAAAATTGTGGTCTGCCGTGTCAATAACCGCTTTTTAAATGGCAGCATAATAGTATGTTAACATTTGGCAATGGTATAAATGGCTATCAATTATATAATTTGAACCCGTTGCCTTAGGAAGTTTGAACCTCAAATTGTTTGACTGACCTTCGTTGGCATTTGCTTTGATATCGTAGCCAGAAATTCAAGTAGAAAATTCGGACCATATGAATAATTGAGCACCAGCTCCAGGTAATCTCCTCGGGGGCAGTATCAAGTGAACAAAAACCGAAAACGTATCCCATCAAATATGCAATTAAGTTTGAGAAAAGCTGAGTTTTCTTTTTATGTCTCTCTCTCCTTCTTTCTTTCTGGATATCTTGTACGGCCAGCCATTAGAAGACTCTCCTTTTAAACTGAAGGACACTCTACCTGGTTGCGCGAGGGGGATGGTGAGGAGGTTGTGAGGCAGCTGTTGAGTTCTCGAAATGCTTTCGTGCTGGCGACTTTGGCGTTAGCCTTAAACGTTGCCTGTTTGCGACATCAAGGCCTAAAAACAAATGCATTTGCACGTTAACACTTTGTGAAACCGCCCCTTCGGTCCACCCACACGCTCCTTCCAATTTGTGCTTCAATGTAAAATCAATAGACACGAAACAACAACAACAACAACTGCAGCTAAGCAAAAATGTTATTTGCATGCCTGTTTTTGATATATCCAACGTGTGCTCTGTTCTATGTATGAGAAGGAAGGTGAAAACCAGCTACAGGAAACTTGGCGTAAAGCATTTATTGTTTACATAGCCTTATGTGGTAGTGTGTGTGTGTGTGTGTGGCGTGTGCGTGTGTATGTGTTTAGGGAGGGGCATCAGATAGTGACCACCAAGGCTGCATTGGAATCATTTGCAGGTGTGGTTGTTGTTTACTTGGTTTGTGTGGCCTTTGTTTTGGCCAAAATTACAAGGATTTATGCAACGAAGTGCAGTTAAAGTAAACACATTAATGAAGCCAATTGGAACATGATCAATTTCGTCACACTATCTTTGAGAAAATCAAATGCACTTCGAAAACAAACGCACAATGTTTAATTACCCTTAGTTCACACCCACACAAGATTCTACGAAATTATTATGCCGAATACTAAATATATTTCGTTGTTATGGAAGATTTTCATGTGAAAACGCTGCACATTAAGGAAATTGTATTTTATTTGATTTCATGCAGTCAACAATATAGAAAGGGGATATTATAAATGACTAAGGTTATGAGATTTTTTTAGTAAAAACATACATATATCCGGCTGCTGTTCATGTCACATATATATTGTTTTGTTTGTTTGTTATTATTCAAAGTAATTTTCCGCTTTTTTTCTTCTCATCAACTCATTTATGTTTTGATATGTATATTTTTTATAAATACCGAGAAAAGACTCTCTCATAACATACATGTTTTTCTCCTGTGGTTATTAAAGATTGATAATCTGTGCGCCTTACAACGAAATCGTTAAATGTTAATAAATCACATAACAAGCTTTCGAGTTAGGCGAGGTAGTCAATTCGGACAACGTGAACAACGTTTTGCCCTTAGTCTCCTCAATCTGGATTATATATGCTTCATGTTTTTATTTTAAATGTAAATGAATACATGTAAAATACTCTGTCCGAGTGTGTGTGTGTGTTTGTTTGTCTATAAAGAGATGGAGAACCTGTGCCTTGGCATGATTTCATTTTCATTTGTTGTCGTTTCTCTGGTAGTTTATTTTGACAGCTGTCGACGCCCGGTGCGAGAGATGTAAAAATATATTAACATATAGTACAACTGTCAGTCGAAACAATTCAATTAAATATGATATATGATATTTACAATCACATTACAATGTCTTTTCAGACTTAAGAGGTTTTTATAATAACTTATAATAGCATAGCAACATTTCTTGGAGTTAATTTTGATTAATGATCTCGTAAATGAAATTCAAGATTATTTAGTCATATTATTTAATATTGTTAATGGTTTTCTTGGATACGCATAACCAACTAATGCAATGAGATTCATATGCATGAAATTAAGCTAATTAGAATTATTATTTTGTGAAGACCTTACGTTAATTTAAGGAAGTGTTTACGTAAAATTCAAAATTAAACTTAAGGCCAACAAATACAAAGAATTTTTGAAAATGACTATTAAATATTAAAAATAGAAAAAAGGTCACGCATATTATATTATTTTTTAGAAATCTGGGAATATTTTTTTAATCAAACTATCTACTGTTTATTTACTTATCAAGTGGGCACTTTTATATTATCAAACTGACGTCATAAACTGGGCAAATACTCATTGCCAAACAATGACCTAGGTATTGTTGTGCCTATCTTATCTGATGGCCAATTGATGCCAGTTCCAATATCGATAAACTAATAGTGAAAAACATTTTGTTAACACCTACCTCCTTGTAACGCTTGGATAGGCTGCGGCAAATGCGCTTGTAAAAGGGCGCCATTTTTTAAATGTTGTTTTTAGCCTTTAAGACAATTTGAATAACACACACAATTGCCGAGTTTGTATAAAGCTGATAAGTCTTTAGATTTTGGTTCTTGATATGTAATTGGGAAAACACAGTTTATAAAGTTTACATGTCTTTTAGCATTTGAAGTATTGTTTGCGGCGAACACAAAAAATAACACGATAAATTTTGTATGTTTTTGTCGTTAATTTTAACTTGCGGCTTTCCAGTTAAGAACTTTTGTGTTTTTTGCGCAGCGGCTAATAACGTAAATATATTTTTATTGATTGTTGCTGATGATGCCAAGTGTTTCAGCTAGTATAAATTGTGTTGCTCTCGGGCGGATCGTAAACATTTGAATGAGTCGATCTGCGAACGGTGCGAGTCTTTTTATGAGCTGCCACAAGGCAGCAACAACAAAGCAGAGAAAGTGAAATATATATATAGATAGAAGATAAGTTGGGAGAGTGCTGCGCGCGCAGCTAGTACAAGCGGAAACGAGGCGTACAAAGAGAGATAGAGAGAGAGAGAGAGAGAGAGCACCAGACACAAAAAGACAGATATCTAGTATATATGTATGTATGTATGTGAATACACTTACTTGCTGGACAACGATTGTGGCACGCGGCTGCTTACAGACTGCAGCTGCCTCCAAGGGATTTGCTGTCACATTAATGGAGCCCACACAAACCGACAATGCATCTTCCAATGCCTGCGCTTGTGCCTTTGACTTGGATTTGCTTTTAAACGAACGTTTGCGTGTGCCATCTGTGGGACTAAGGGATGCGGAATGCAAAGATTCGCTGCCCGGACTATGCATATGCAGCACATGCAAATTGAGCGTCGAGTTCGAGCCATGTTTGGGTGGTATCTGCTCAAACTTGCTGGCAATATCTTCGAATTTGTTCAACTCGGCGTATGAGTGATCGCTGGGCGACGATGATGATTTGGCCTGCGGATAGAATGCATCCGATTGTGGCACATATTGCTGATTCTCGCGTATTGTCGTATGTATAACAGAATCGGGCCGAATACGCTTTGAATTCTTGCGGGATGGTGGATGATCCCGATCATGATTCAGCTGCTGTTGCTGTTGCTGCTGCTCCTTAAGTGTCAGACGCGAATACTGCTGAAAGATGTCCGCACTCATTTTACGCTCATAGACCGAACAATTCTCTGCCTCATCCGAGTCGCTGCTGGTGCTGGCCGTTGCCGAACTGGGTGCAAAGCATTCCCGCTGTATTCGCTCATAATCGAGTGCCTCCCGATCAAATGGAAACATTGTGCCAGCAGTGGCTACTTCACGCAAACAACGCTCGCTGCTTCCACTGGACGAGCTGGAGGAGTATTTGCGCTGTTGCTGAGCTGTGGAAGAGGGTGACAGCTGCTGTTGTTGTTGGTGTTGTGATTGACGCTGTTTCTGATTCTGGCAGCTACCAAAGAAATTGCCATCCCTCATTGTGGGTGGCGCTGAGTTGATCTTGGCTATGGCGCCGGTTGAGGCAGAAGGTGTGGTGCGTTTACGTTCACGCTTGGGACTCGTGCGGCTGCTAGAGGAGGGGGAAATGTTGGGTGAGATGCGGTTACGTGTGGCATTGCTGCCATTTGCAATCATCGCATCGTTTCCACGTTCCCTGGCGCGCAATTTCTTGTTGTTGCGATTAGCAACTGCATTGCGTTGCTCCTCATCCTCCTCACCGCCCGCATAGAGAGGAGAGCTACTTGCCCGCCGTCCCTGCTGTCCTTGATGTCCTTGATGTCTCTGCTCCACATGCTGTGCATCCTCCTTGAAGGTGAAGTGATTGCGCTGCTTCTCGCTGCTGCGCGCCGACTTGGGTGATTGCGGCGGATCGAATGTAAAGTGCTCACGTCCACGTGTCGGAGGTGGCGCCGTGCTGGGCTGACGTGTTGACGAACGCAGCAGCAACGGTGTTGTAGATGTTGGTTCGCCTGCCAATGTCGATAGACACGATTCCTGGCTCTGCTATGCAAATGAGATAACGAGAAGCAAACAATATAAACCAAAAAAAAAACAACAACAAAAACAACATACAATTGCTTTAGACTTACCTCGATGCTGTCTTGTAGATTCATGTCGTGGCGCTTTGGATAGCGTGAACAGCTCGTTAGTTCCAATTCAGTGCCGCCCGCCTCATACTCCGAATCGATTTGTACGGCTGTGAGCAATGGCTCCTCCAGCGAACTGAAAAGCGGTTCACTGGGACCCGAATTGTCACCTAAGATACACAAGACAGACAGACAAGCAGACAGACAGAGAAGTTAGCGAAGTGTAAGCCAGTTCAATTAGTTGATTAATTAAAACGGCAATCAATCAATCAATCAATGCACAGTACTTCAAACAACCACCTACCTAAATCGAGAGAGTCGTACGTCTCCGATGTATCTGTGTGCGTCACATTTGTGATGAGTGTGCTTGCCGAATCTGTGGATGTGTTGATGTTCGTATCCGGTATCGAGGCAGACGAGGTGCCCATAACAACCAGCTAGATATGTTAAATGAAAAGCCAGTAAAGAAAGGCTTTAGTTTTTGCCCACACACATAATTGTTTTCCTACTCACCTTGGGCACTCCCATTGGATGCATTGGTGTTGCACCGCTAACAGAGTTGTGATAGGCGCTGGAAACAGCATTCATAGGTAAACTGTTGAGTGGTGAGCTAGCTGATGTGGATGCATTAATCTTGTTCTTAATACTGCGTCCACTCTTGAAGTATAGCCGACGCAGTGCCGTTGCCGTTGAGGATCCGGAAATGCTGAATCCATCGTTATCCGAGCCGCTCGAATTGCTGCCACACGAAAGGATGCCCATTCCGTTTAATTGAGCTGCAGCATGCACCGCTGTTGGCGTCGATGGCTTCGACGTGGATCTGGACGTAGTAGAATTAGACTTGGACGTAGTTGTTGTTGGTTTTTGTGCATGAGAATTTATGGCCTTGGACAAAGGTGCAGGAGTTGCAGTTGCTGCTGCAGTTGTTGTGTTGGAGTTAGCTGGACGCGTTGTCGACACAGATCTACTATTATTGGTGCGAGGCGAGGCATTTGAAGTGGGCGTGGGTTGCGTGGATTGCTTGACGCAGCTAGTTGTGGTTGTCTTCTCGCTCGTGTGTTGACCGAGTGCTAGGGCCATCATCGCCGCTGATCGAGTGCTTATGTAGCAGGTGGGCAGCGGTTTGCATTTGCCGTTGTTGTTATTGCTGCTATGGTGGTGTTGGCTAGTTGTGCTATTGCCCTGTGCTGCATGTGTAAGGGATATTGTCATGGCTACATGGTGAATAGAATGTGTAGAAAATTGTTAATTATAGCTTAAAGCTGTTTAATGTGAGTAGACGGATTTAAGTGTTTGGTTGCACACCCAAGCCTTAAGCTAAACTTAAAGTTTGAATCTAATATCGTTTACTATTTGAAGCTTGTTTTGATTAAGTGGCGAGTGCACATTGTCGATAAGTTGGCTTTCAAAATCAACCACCCAAAATCAATGAACTATAGCGTGACAAACACACTCGCAAACATACTCAAATGACTCATAAGCTATAAAGAACACGAGGGATGCTATTATACTATCACTCTTCCTTTCTATATATCTAAGGTACTTTACCGTTACGCGAACGGAAATCCCGCCCCGCTGAGTTCATTTTTACCTGTGCAGTTTGGCACGTAAACAGAACTGTGATTCTAGCGAAAACAAAACACACAAATAAAACTGAAAGGAAGAGAGAAAGCAAATTGAAATATATAATAATATAATCAAATTCCAAAAATAATTGATGATCGAAGTGTTGTTGTTGTTTGTTGCTTGTTAGTTTCATTGGGCAACACAAAACACAATTCGCAAAATTGCTGCGAATAATAACAGACGTAACTAGAACATAAATAGTACCACGAACTCAGCGCCTTACCGGAAAAAAAGGAGTCAAAAGACTTTGACCCAAAAAAGAATGCAAAAACAACAACAGAACATAGCAACATGTCGAATATTCTCATAAGTCGCGCCCCCCGTTGCGAAAATGAATTACGAGTATCAACTGTGGTTGTTGGTGTGGCACGATTCCAGCTTTATTTACACAAATGTCACTGAAAGTGTGTCAACTTTGTATTGCGGAATGGGAAAATGCCAAAAACATGTGCCAGCGAGACGAGTGTTCTGGGAATTGAACATAAACATATACACTGTATACACTACTTTAATAACTTGTATGTATGTTTGTATAATGAAAACTTTAGGTACAGTAAATAATGAAGCTACTATTTTACCTTGACCACGACTCCGGGATATTGGAGAGTTGCCCGTTGGGTTTTTTGTTACTCCAGCACCTGCTGCTGCTCCTGCTCCTGCTCCTGCCGCTGAAGGTGCAGCTGTTATAGGTGTTGTTGTTGTAGGCGTGGCATTTGGCGTTGGGCTACTCTCGCAAAAAATGGGTGAGCCGGGTACATAACGCTCAGGCTGCAAATATTAGTAGACGTAAAGATGCAATAGTTAATCATTTTTATTGACAAACAACAAAAATCAAAGACAGAAATGATGGTAAGATATGGCAATGACTATAAAGAAAAGAGTTTCAGCTCTGACTGGTCTTTTGTCAGCCCACATCGATAAGATATGATAAGAAGAGACAAATACAATTGATACGCCATTAGTATAAGAGTCAAACGGCACTAGGACAACAACCCATTTGCTATTCTCATGTCAGTTTCAGTCGTATTTCGGAGCCAAAGACGATACCATTACCAACTGTCAATCGAAATCAACAAGTTTTGCAGCAAAACCAAAAACTTGAGATGCTAAAGACCTCACTGCTTTTGGCACTTTATGTCACATTACTAAGGACTGCCGCTCAAACAAATGGTTTGTACATATAAGTATAATATATATGTACATATATATATCACATATGAATGATAATTTAAGAATATTCAATTTCCACTTAACAATATAAGCTGTTTTTTATTTCGAAACTTGTCTGCTAACAATTTATGACAGCTAACATAAAAAAAACAGGTAGCATAAGAAACATGTTCCTAATTTCTTGGCAAGCTCATGGGCTAATTAGAAAATGAGACCTCCACGCGTTTCCAAGAACTTTGCTCTGCGTACGTATTTCAAATACAGTACGACCTCGGTTAACGCAACCTATTAAAATTTGGCCAGTTGCGAAAACTGAGGTGCAATTTTCTGGTGGCCACGCGACCTTTTTAAATAAAAGATGCCTTCGCTTACCTTTAAAATTAAATTTTATCGAATAAGACTTTGTTTAAAGCAAGAATTTCATATTGTTTTACCTATTTTTTAAAAATTGAGAAATTCGGGTCTGTACTTTTTACAATTTCTTTAGAAATGGGAAAATTACGCTCTCTTTGTTTTAGAAACCACGCGTACAATGATTTCTCCATATTATCATTTTCGCAAGCATGTAAAAAAAAACAAAAAGAGAACGAAAGAAAAGTGGTAAAACCGAACTAAAACATACTTTTCCTTAGGAAGTTGCGTTAAATAAGGTAATTTTTTTTTAAAGTTGCGTTAACAGAGTCAACAATGTTAAGAATTCGGGTGTTGCAATAATCGAGGAGTGCGTGTACGAGGTTGCGTTAACCGAGGTCGTACTGTATATATGTACTTGATGTGCATATAGAATAAACACAAATTATAAGCCTTTGAATATATCTACATACGTACATACATATGTATATGCAGTTCGCTCTTAAATGTCATATAGTATATAATAATAACTAAACTCTTGTTCAGCTGTCGACGCCACTCTCCACACTGACCGCATTTAATTTATTGATTGCTACACAAAAGATAATACAAATCATTTCTCAAAGAAATCACCGCATAACGCTATATTTTTAGATCACGTGTAACAGTGGAACATGGTCTAAGTATTTTACAATTGAAAGTATTTGTTGTACGCAAAATTTCTTTAAAATTTGTCTTCTGAGCCTGTTTCTTGATTCAAAGTACAAAACTTGCAGATCATTTTACAATTATGTTAATTTTATTATCAAAAATATTTTATGATACAGTTTTTTTTTGCCTAGAGTATAAGTACCCACACCACTGTGCTTTGTGGTAATTTTGATGTGTTTCGGGTTTCATACTCATTCGCACGAATTAATGACTAATTCGCAAATACAGCGAATTGAAGCGTGCCAGTGCCAATAGATTGGACATTTTATGCAGAATCGCAGTCTATATGTGTATAAAGAATAATCTGAAATTATGACCGCTCATTTCTATAATTGTGATTCTGTATAAAGCCAATTAAAAGAACATGGCACATTATTTTGATTGCAGCAATAGAATACAGAGAGGGTTGGTTAAAGGATGCAATGCGTTGATGAAGGGATGCATTGGATCAGTTTTGACAGCTAGTTCTTCTAAATGAAGAGAGTCATTTGGAGATCTGAGATCGAGTAAAAGATTCTCTTGTCAACTACTTAACTATGAGGCCCTATAAAATCTACTGAGTGTTTTCTTTTTGGATCTTTGCTTAAGCTAGTGCAGAAATGAAGCAAGTTTTTTTTGTTATTTATATATTTCAGTTAAAGATTGTACTGAAAATCCTATAGTTTTGTTCGAAAAGGGCATTCAAATTTCATTACTACAGACATTTAAAGTATTTTTGCTCCCATTCTCATTTCTGACGATAGATATATATATAAGTTTATTTTTTATTGACGCACCAAGTCTCGTGTCATGAAATCAGTTTTTTAACAAAAAATTTCTAGCCAACATTTGGCTGTGCCTGTTGCTATTCTTGTTACAACGTTGTTGTTGTTGTTGCTGTTGTCTATTGACGTCATTGTTATTACACAAAAAATAAACGTATATAGAAAACAGATAGATACATGTCGAGGACGCTGTCGTGCCACTTGGCAAATAGACGCAAAGTCTGTTGCCAAAATTCTCACTTTAATGCAATTAATTTGAATAAAAACAACAAAACCAAGCGTTTGTTGCTGTGTTGCTTTGGCTATAAATAAAATCTAAGAAAAGCACAATATCATCATCATCATCATCATTATGATGATGACCACAATCATTACGTTGTCATCATTTTGGTTTTATCATGTACATAATGAAATGTACCAACGGCGAGCGAAAGCGAAAGGCAACGTCATGACCTCGTTCAATATTTTTTGAGATGCGTACGTGTATTTTGGGATGTAGTTTTATGTGTATGTACATTAATTTGCATGTAGTTTTATTTATGGATTTTTCTTTTTATAAGTATATTTTGGACTTGCAGCTCTCGAATGCTACGTGTGCAGCTACTTGTTTGGCCAGAGTGATGCCACCTGCCTGACAAACGCGAGTGCTGTGCGTGCACTCAATTGCACCAAAAAGTATTGCCTCACTGTGCGGCAAGAAGCAATTGTGAGTATATAGTACAATGCAACAAAGTAGCAAACGTATTATTATCCTGTCGAAAACTAGATTCAGCTTAACTACTTAACGAGCCGCAGCTGGCTGATTGCCTTGCAACAAAGTGGCAACTGCCACTACGTTTGCTGGGGCAACATTGTAGCGTAAAACCATTCGTATTTGCCCAACAAATTAGCTTGACTCACGTAATACAGCTCAGAGCTGTAAAAACCAACTCTTGAATACACCCACACACACACACACGCACGCACGCACACACACTCTCATAAAGAAAGTAATTGAATATATTATGGGCAATGGACACATGTGGCGTATGAGTTATGTGTATATGGCTAAAAGTCATATCTTTTTAAGCGCTTCATTTTAAATTAAATATTCTGTAAACTTTTTTTGTCACTCTCCTTCAGTTTGACATGACCTTCAAGTCGAAGGATAAAACGAGAGTACAGTACAACTTCGCTAAAGTAAATCGAATAAATCTGTGCTCAAAGAAAGACTGAGAAATTGTTGTCTGTACTTTGTAACAATTTATAGTTTTCTAAACAATGTTAAGAATCAAGATGGTGCAACTATCGAGGAGTGGCGTGTAACGAGAGTTGCGTTGAGCGAGGTTCTACTGTCTAAGCAGAAAATATGCGAAATTAGTTGAGTAAAGAAAGAAGGGTGCAAAAATAAGCAAAAGTTTTAAAAAGTTAACTACTTTACAGAACAGTAGTGCATTTAAATGCCTTAAAAAGATTAAAAAGATCAAAAGTTGTAATACGTTTCAAGAGCTTAAATAAACAAAGCTCAATTTTAATCATATTTGTAATTAGCATAGCAATAAACAAAAGTTTTCCTTAGAGAAATTCAAATTTCCATGCATACACCATCTCTTCTGAATAATTGGAATGACAAATTTATGCAGTAATTTCCATGGAAATGTGAAAAAGAGAGAAAGAGAGAGGGAGAGACAGCTTGAAGCTGCTGCACGAATTGGTATACAAATGGTTAAGTCAAGCACCCGACATTCAAACAACTGACGCTGATGAAGTGCTTTGGATGTGCTAGCTGGCACAAAAATCACGTACAACTCTGAACAACTCTGGCATAGGCCTATGTACATACAGACATATATATCGATTGCGTTTACGCTTAAATTCAAAATAGAAAAATACATTTTGAGATTTTTATTGTTGACGTTGGAGCTTTTGTGATTTAATTTTAAAAGCCACTGCCACAGCCACAGCAAATCAAACAAGAGTCTTCTCCGAAATGGTTGTGGATGTTGGGAGTGCACAAAAAAGCGCATTACCATAATTTAATGAAAAGCCAAAAAGGCGTATAAAAGCCACAAAAGCCGCTTGAATCTGAACAACCCACACACGCATATGTTAACCCTTAACACGCCCTTCACTTCAGCACCTACTTGCAAGGCTTCAACTTTGTCTTCTATCTGCTATCGTCACAGTTTAAGATTTTTTTTTACATACAACGAGTTGGGTAAACATTTGCAAGCGCTTCATTAGCTGGGAAGCCATGAACTCATTGTTATTGAATTTGCCGGATCAAAGAAGCCATGAGCCGAAGCAAAATCAACTTAAAGTTGCTTAAACGCCAGTCTGTAGAGAAAGCAGCAACATCATCTGCTGTCTTTCAGACTTAATGTGCCATTGATGCCCTGCCATATGGCAATTAAAACTTTTTTTTTTGCACTCGGCCTGGTCTACTGAATAAAGGCAAGACAACTAAGCCCCATAGCCTGTGACATAAACAGAACTCATCGTGTTCGCAAATAAAAGCTCTGTAATTGTATACATTTACTAAAATATAACCTAATTAATGTTAATTTAATGTGATTTGAAAGAGTTGTGCTATTAAAGCAAGCAAAAAGGAGTTTTTTGGTTAAGGGCATTCAATCAGAATTCTAAGCAAATGCAAATACGCATCGCAAGAAACTTTTTCGAAAGTAGCAAGCTACAAATTTGTTGAGATAACTTTTTTCTTATGTTGCTGTATCCCTTTCTGTTCACATGTCGCCGCCAGCACAATGGAAACAAAGTCATTTCCTTTTTACGTGACTGCCAGGATAAGCCGATTGTGAGTATTGACAATTGAGCATTGAGTGTGGGTGTAAAGCAAAGAAAAGAGAGATTTCGACCGCAGCGAAAATTAACATGATACACACTTTTGGCAGATACTGAACGCAATTAAGACAGATAACTCGTTTCGCACCTACTATCGCTCGTGCCAACAAAATCTGTGCAACGGACACAACGGACGCGTCTACAACTCAAGTGGTAGCCTTGTTAGTGGCAGCGCTGGAACTGGAGCTGGAATTAGTGGCAATCACAATGCCATTACGCCAGGCAAAAATTGTTGCCTAAAAGCTACAGCAGACATCATTTGGCCGTTGTTCTTGTTGTTGATGCTGCTGCTGCTGCTCGGTAACTCGCTAATTAGCATAAAATGGCTGTGATACTAAAATGTCTAAAAGAACAAGACAGATAACACTCCTAATGTCTGCACTGAGACTAAAATAAAACGCCGCCAGCAGGCTATTTGAACGCATTTAGCAACGTGTCTGGATAATTGTGATAGTGTAGATGGTAGATGAGACGCGCGGGGAGCGAGCTATGCAAAGCATTCGACTGCTTTTGAGGTCATTGGGGTTTAACCTTGTAAAACTAAACTTCCGTAAACGCACATGTTGACCGCAGTACTAGAAGTTTTCTTATTTGCCAGCTTATTATAATGAAATTAAAAACGCGTTAAAGCAAACATAAACTCCAGCAATTGGCCAACATTTTCCCGCTGACTTATGACTTGACGACAATTTTATGCAAAAATTCTAAAAAGCCAAATCAAAATAACAAAGAAAAGATGCCACTTACAAATTAATGTGATATTAGTTTTCCTTTTAGTTTGCCTGTTCCCTCCCCCATATTTACCTCAAGCAAATAGATTATTTGGACATCAACTTGAGACTCTGTTTTTAAAGTTATTTGGTCTGGGCAGGAAAAGAGTTCTAGACTGAAGACCACCTAGCTAATCAAATAGCTTGTTTCACATTTTGAGAAAGTTAAGGGATTGTTTCTTTTAATTTGCCTTATCTTTATTTTGCTCTCTTTCTCATTTGCTGTCACTCTTTACAAATATTTGCTTTTGTCTTACTCTAAAAAAGGGGCATTAAACTCATATCTTAAAGTAATCGCCGCTCCGAATTGGCCATATATAAGTTAAATAGCTCTTGCACTCTTGCACGGCAACAGCGGTAATCGGATGCCTCTGTTATTCACGTCTGCTCAGTATTTTAAACCAACATAATCCTTGTCATATAACTGAACAATAATAAACAATCGTCTCAATCAACAAGTGTATTATTCAAAATATAAGTCATTTAAACACATTTCCATGATTTATAGCACTAGTCAATTGTCTTGAATTGCGAGACGTTCTTCAATAGAACTTGAACCAAATCCTTCCTTGTGTACGCTTACGCTTACGTTGATAGTTTGATTTGTTGTTAGTTATGTTACATTGTTATATTCAATTTCTACGTATTCCGTTGTCGTCTTCTTTCCCAAGATATTTCCAGCATTTAAAGAAAAACAAGTAGTTAATACACTGAAAGCAACAATACCTAATATAATAAGGCAACAACAAATAATTTTGCCTCTTCTTGAACAGTTTTTGGCAATTTGGCACATATTTAAAATACGAAAATCTATTAATTTTAAAAGACTATTCAAATGTCAATTTTTATTATGATGACTCAAAAAATATCAGTGCCTTGTTAACGCCTTTTAATATAACATAAAAATTTAAAAAGTTTATTCAAATGCCTACTGCATTATCAGACTGTCTGTCATTCGGGGCATAGGAACCCAACATAAATTCGATAGGATGCTTGCAAAAACTTGAATTTCTAGCTCAACAGCTTAGGCACCCACAGCAACGAGGCATCTCATGTTCAGCTCGCGTCACGGTAATTTATTTTATTGTTGGTTAATTATAAACAACATCCTCGGGCTCTGTTGGTTTTAATGCTTCTTTCTTTTTTTTCTCTCCAAACCAATCAAGCTTTGTAGCTAGAATGGCTATTACAATAAGAAATATAATGACAAGCACAATGACAAGACAGACTATTTTTCTTTTTGAGCATTGCATATTGCAAAAGATACAAAACAAATAATACCTTCAATTTTTGCTACAAATTTTAAATAATTGTGTCAAACGCCAACTACAAACATTAATAGTTCAAATGCCTACTGTTTTTTTTAACTGTTCAAAGTTTTACAGGTCATGCCAACAAAACTGAGGTTCGATCATTTATTTTATTAATGGTTCCCAAAACTTGGCAAATTGAGTACAAAATCTTTAAAAATGTATCATTGAAATTATTAAGATTGTGTTCAAAAATAACTCGAACTAAAATCAGATGAACTAGGTGTTTTTTAATCTTCAGCAAATCCGCTTTAAGTAAAAAATCAAGAAATAATAACTTAAAGTTAGCTAGTATTTGACACGCCGCCTTTGTACTTTATTCATGTACATTTAATGGAGGATGGCTCACCACTTAAAATGTTAAATTTCGTAAATCCAATTGCAAGCTTGGCAAAGTGCGTGTATGTAAGTGAATGTAAGTTGGCTTAACGCATTAAAGTTTCCATTAGCAACAACAACAATATGTGTAGCACGCTTGTCAGTTGCCGTTGCCGTTGTCGCTGACATTTGATGTTGCTTTTGATTTTGGTTCTTGGCTTGTTTATGCTGTGTATGCTTCTTCCCTTGACATGCTTTTGGCGCTTTGGAAAAACACGAAAAATGTTTGCATGGCAAACAAATCGCTGTCACCCCATCACTTCTTCTCCATTTCTCCACGCCTCGCACCCACACGTCATTCGCGCAAAACGGTGACAACAACAGCAAATCTCGCGACATGCCCCATTCCTGTTCATACTCTGATGCCATAGGTTAAAACTGTTACGCCCACTAGCGGGCTCGGAAATCATTAACAAGTCGCGACATCGATATAGTCCAAACCTATCGAACCGTCAACATATTTGGTAATTACTTATTACCCGCTCATTGCAAACAAACAATATACCACTAATACTAATATAATACTAATACTAGAGTATTTTGCAGTCGGTTGCGACCTATGTGTGCGTTTTCACTAGTTTTAAATTTGGTTTAGGTCAGACAGCAATTGCCATTTGTCATTGAAAATGGCCAGCAAACTAAATATTTATATACACAATCATTAATTAACAAAGAAACCTAATTAATCATTCATGTTTTGCATATATGATAAGTAATAAACCTATAAGTATTTATTCCTTATCAATTTCCCAGACAACCTGCATATTTACAGCCCACTGCTGAACAGTAATTAATGCTCTCATTTTTTGTGCCCTCTTTTAAGTACATCTCATCTCAATATAAGCACATCTCAAAAGTGTACACAACCCAAAGAATCGACATTAATTTATTTTAATTGGCCGATTATTGGGAACATAAACATAAAGGTGCAAGTGCTTGTGAAAAGTTGATGAATTATCATTGAGGAAGAAATTTTCGCTTAACAAATATTTGCTTGATCCCAATCAAAGAAAATGTTCTGCCCGAGTTAGTTTTATGTAAATATGAACATTTTATACACAATATTAAAATACTTAAATCACGTGAATGTAACCTCAGCTGCACCACCACCTGGTGGGACTCTACTTCGAGGATACAAGCAACGCCTCCATCCTAATCTACTTTGTTATGACTGTCAAGAGTTCTATGGCAACTAATTGGTTTCACTGTTGTCACCTCTATCTATGGCTGCAAGTGCGGTGATCCATCTGGTTTTGTACGTATCAGGAATAAAACTGAAATATACAATTAACCCGAAGTCATCTGTGTAAAGAACAGCGTCATTCAAATCATCACATCTGAACAGTTAAGAATAATATAACCTTTGCGCCTTCCATATATTACATTAATATACACCAACCAAATGTGGGCCAGAGATTGTTTAACTTAATATTGCCTCTTATATTTTTGTGCGTAGCCCAGCTCTCTCTCCCTCTCTCTCTCTCCTTACGAAAGGTGCACGCTTTCGTGACAAGTCAGAAGCGACTTTTGCTGTCTTAACTTGAAAGGTGATTGTTATTTTTATTTTTGTGTGTATTTGCCACATTATAAGTTTACTTCGCTTGTCTTTCATTACGCTGGCTACACAGATATAAATGGCTGCGACTGACAGTTTTGCATGCCACAATATTACAAGCCAACGTTAATAAGAGGGAGAGGGAGGTGCATTCATTGAATACGTCGACATTATTTCCATTATATCCCGTTTAGTTGTCATTGCAAGCACTAAACCCAGCTATTGACGACCTCAATACTATGTGGTCCTTGTGGTTGGGGTATTTTTCATGAGAATCAAGTAGCAGACACAGACAATAATAGTTGGCTCTGTTTAATGCCCAATTGGCATTACAATGGGTGCTCCCACAGTAAAATTGGCTGCTTGCACAGTGCATTGAACTTCTCTGCCTGTTCAAGCTCAATGGACATTCCTCAACGTCTCAGTCGACAGAAGTCGTCAGCCCCTCGCCTTCCCTCTCTCACTCTCACAATCTCATCCCCCATTCGATGTGTGTCCCTTGTGGTTGCTTCAAGCACAATGCGTCCATTCTACCGGAAACTAAGCTTGTGAGCTACTTTGTTTGGGAATTTAGTGGCATATTCTCAGCTGCTTAAGCTTCTACTATTTCTATTATAGAAAGTCATACTCATTATTATTATGGCACACACCTTGTCTTCTCTGGTTGCGCATTAATGTTTCTCTTGTCTCCCCCTCATCTGTTCCAACAGCTCTAAAAATAAATACAATTTATTGTTGCCCATTTGCCAAAAGTACAAGAAACAACGCCAAAAATAAAAAGAGGAAAAGTCAAATAAAGAGGAAAGACAATTCGCAAATTGCACAATCGCAAATGCATATGTTATAAATTTAAAGAAAAATAAAATATAACAAGAAGTAAGAACGAAACAATTATAATAATACAAAAAAAGAGCAAATTAAAAATTGAGCATGTCAGCGACAAGAACAAAAGATAAAGGCCCAGTGAACGAAGGCGGAACATTGTGGCTAAAAGTCGCGAGATTTATGCCTTTCACACAGCAAGAAACAGAGAACAGACATTTCCCCATACACCCCCGCACCATAAAAGTTAACAGAAAGAACTGGAGCGGTGGGTGTGAGCGTTGGACACAGGAGGCACGACTAATATGAAAGCTCTGTAGATAAATTTAAGTTAAGGTAATGAATACTTAGTTCGACCCTTGGAACTACAATTCTTAGAAGAAGCGTTCAATATTTGTTTACTTTTAGAAGACTGCTGTGAAGTCTGAAGGTTTCGTTAAAATTAATTGCTTTATCTATTTTTAAGCACATTTATTGCTTTTGGCCTTTGTAAGATAATTCGACATCTTACAAATTGTTGTGTCAAAAACTTTCTAAAGTTCTACCATTTTGTTAAATAAATCTATACGCCACTTTATTTTCTGTAAGTGTATTTAATATTGATGAATGTGTTTGGCCTATATTTATGGAACTACAAAAAATAATAATTAAAGTAGAAACGGATGCGTCACATCAAATGTTTGCCGCCTAAATAAAGCGTAAAATTGTCGCTTGGCAAACAGTGGCAGTGCGCCAGCACCCATCAAATCTTACGAAAGACCTAGTATACACCGTCCCCTTCTTAAGATTTAAGCATATCTTTGGCAGTCACAGGGGAGCCATAAGGGGCACACAACTAAACTAACGTAATGGGCGAGCCACTGTAAAAATTTGGCAAGGCGCTGAGAGTTGATGACGTCAAACATAGTATGAAAGAACAGCTAAACTTTGACACGCCGAATAAAAGATACGCTTGCCGAAGAAAGACCCAAGTAGAACACTGTTTTTTGTCTCTACTAAATAGGTAATAAAAGATGTACAACTTTGTTAAATATTTTCTAAAACTTGCCTTTGGTAAAAGAGTATAAAAATATGAACTAATGTTTCACACTCTTGCGTTATATTAGTAATCTGGTCACGAATCAACCCCAACCCTAGCCACAACGCCATTACCATCAACGTTTTGGGGCACCAGACGATAAAGTAGACACCGTCCGTTGGTCTACGTCTACGTTGGACGGCGTTCGTCGAGCACTTCCAGGAAATCCCAATGATTCATTTGACAAACCGACAAGCCTCAATGTTTTGGGGGATTTGTTCGGCACGCCCATTTCGATGTGCTGTATAAACAAAAGTCACTCAAGTTTCATGAGCTTTACGGGATTAATGATGTTCCAAAACAAACAAAAATTGAAAGATTGACAACGTAGACGACTGAAAATGTCTGGAATGCCGCAAATGTCGATGAAAATTAAGATGTGGTGTTGTTTTTTTGGAGACACATGTCATCAGGTGCAAAATTGAATGAGAACAGAAACGTTTCAAAATAGAAATAGTGATGAATGGTTTAACGAATACTTAATTCTTGTTTTAATGTTATTTAATGAGCATACAAACTTATATTGCGGATATGAGTTTGAGTTTTAATGCATTAATTGCCAACAAAGATCCCTCCAATGAATGGCTTTATACCCTACTTGTGTATTTGTATATCGCCACACAATTATTTCATTTCATTTTTACATATCCTACAGAAACCATTCATACTTATATGTATGTGTGCATATACTTAATGCTGATGATGTTGACAATCAATTAATTTTACATATGCCCACAACAAAAGCAAGTGTCGCTCTGTGTAAATTGCTTTTAAATGGAAATCGCATACAAATAAATAAAAAGCAATATTTGTATGTATGTATTTATTTAAAAAAAAAAGCAAAAAGAGCTTAAAAGTAGCCCAAGCCATTTCAATCTCAATTATGCCATAAGTTCTCCATTCAACTAAATGGCGCCACTCTTTCTCCATCTTAATCTCTCTGACGTCAGCGTTGGACCGACGCATGTCTTTTCCATGTCCTATGAACGATAATTTCATGGAATCCCATTTACTTATACATATGCTTAGCATCTTCAGTCTCTCAGTTGCTCAACTGCTCAGCAATGCTGCACAGTGCACAGTTCATTGACATGGCTATAAACTTGTTGTCGCCACAAAAATAGTTTTTCTATTTATTCCGTTTGAATTGGAACAATTTTAGCTTAAGAAAATATTCATTTGGCTTATTAAAAGATAATTTGTTGTATGTTAAAATGTCAGTACTTGGAATGATAATTGTTGTGTGACATAAAAGTTGATGATTAAAGTATTTATGTTACATGCATGTTTACATTTGCAGTACATAACCTTTATATCATGGGAAACACAAAATGCACTCTCAGAAATGCATAGTTTTTGCACGTGGCACTGCAGTTTGTAATGTACTATATTGGCATACTCTGTTGAAGTCCAGTTAATTAAAAACAGTGCACAGTTGTTACAAAAAAACAATGCCCAACGCGCAAACAATGTGACCTGGTCTCCTGCTGCATCCACCATCCACTTTGGTCTTCTTAATTAAAAGTAAAAATGACGAACCAAAAACCTATCTCCAATGCATTGAAAAAGGCTAACAACAAATTTATATTTATACAAAAAATTGTGTACATTAAATATGCATATGTTTTGTGTGTGTGTGTGTGTGTAACACAACAAAAAGAAGGTTATCCAATTTGTGGCAGCTAAAATGAAAAACATTGCTTTTTTACAAATGAATTTCCGTATTTCACTGACGATACAACGACACATCTCAGCGTTTCCCTCTCTCGCTCTTTGAAATCAAAAACATATTCAGAATGCATGCAGAGCATGCTGCAAACAATATTTTTGGATGCTCAAAACTGAGTCAATGCAACGCGTGGGCGTTGTGGCAACAAGTTAAATATGCAAATGCAACAGCATATTGATGAGCAGCGGCACAACTAAAAATAAATGTTTGCATAAAAACATAGTTTCTATACTTGTTGACAAACTAAAATGAAAATGAAAAATGCTTTCGACAAAAATAAATGAATTTTGATTGGTCAGTTTATGGCGTAGGCCAATGGCCAAACATTGCAAAAAGTCAATGCGCTCATTAGCCAAGCCAAAAAATATATTGTCAACGGCAATAGAAATGTGTCAGCTCCGCAGTAAGATAAACAATTGCACTAGGCCATTGTCATCTGTTTGCACTGTACTATGAACATAATATAAGTTCATGGGCGTACTAACCTCATAGTTAAGCAAAACAACTTGAAGGATTTATCGTAATGAAGTGTCTGTCTTTGGCTAATTGATGTCTGTACATTGCCACTTGTCACGGAAGTCGTCGTCAACCAACTATTAATATTGCCAATTGAAGCAATTTGTCAATTTTGGCAAACGAACTTAAGATGAGACCATGCCATTGGCAAGGACATATTGTGACCGAGTCAAGTCAACTCGAAATACATATTGATTGTATTTTTGCAACAGTGTTGAAGGTTACTGCTCTAGAACAATATAGCATTATAATAATATACATTGTGAAAATGAAGCCTTGCCGTCAAATTAATTACGTTTGCAGCTCCGCTTTGTTTCGCTTAAGGCTTTTACCCAATGGTGGCTAACATCGTTTGTCAATGCGGAATTCAGAAAAATGATTTTATTTTCTGTTATTTATTTCTTAGTATCGCCTAAAAGTATGCAATGTACTTATTCTGTATTATAACTCAAGCTCTTTCGATGTATGTAAGTGCGCTTTTTAACACTTCAGTCAACAAACATTGCAGCAAGCAGAGTACTTGGAAGCAGAAAATAAACTTAACTCTCCTTTGTTAGTTTTTCTGGTTAGCTGCAGAGTAAATATAATTTGTATTCACAGAAATACACCGAATGAAATGGCTTCTGCAAACAACATGGGGTGCAGTGCCAAGCGATAAGACCAAGTAGCTACTGAAACCCATTCGTTCTTAAAAAAAAAAATCACTTGGGTATTTTGAATGCGTTGGTTTTGTTGACGCGTGCCCTGATGAATAAGAAAATCACCAACATCTTGAGCTTGCCCAATGACGTACGACAGCGTTCTGTGGACACCAACACCAATAAGTTCTAAGGCAACAGCCTGTCGATGGAGCCATGCTTAATTGTTTTCTATGTTGTGTTTCTAAATTGCCTTTTTACGTGCAACTCTCTCCACTGACTCTCTTTGAATCACGTTGCACAGGACATGATTAACAAATCGTCATACAGCTGTCCCCAGTTTGAAACCGAGCTATTCGACATTAATGGGTTCTGCATTATTCAGGCTGCCAATCGTCAGCGCTAATGCTGACTTGTCAGCACAACACGAACATACTGATTTGCAACAGTCCGGCCAATTCATTGCACTGGCTCTTTGGGGCTTAACTCGCATTTTTTTCTGCGGTAAGTTTTTACTTGATTATCAGGTTGCATTTGCCGTTCCCATATTGATTAGACTGTCTTTGCAGTCGTAATGAAAAGCGCATTCAATCCATAATTTATTTTTCACAGCGCAAAATAGCTGATACTTGGCTTGATTTGACAATACCACGCAGTTTTTTTTTTATGAAGAAAAGCAAACCAAACATCTGCAAAAAATATTTTTAAAGACTTCTTTGCTTCAAATTTTGTCAAAAGAGCTGAAACGGCATCAACAAAAAACCATAACAGGATATCCTTATCATTATAGATGTATACGTGATGCGTATGCTTATTACTCTTGATAAGTTTTGATGTTTTCTGTTTTCTGACGTTATAGCAGCGCACGCTTTTACTTTCCCCATTGGCTAGTACCTAAATATTCTGGGTAGCTCACAAATTCAAGAGTTATAGCATTAAAGTAGAATGTGTATAAGATAAAAACGATAATTTTAGTTGAGCGTTGGATAAGCTTAAAGTTGCTGTAATCAACCGTTTTTATGAGATTCTTCCTCATTCATTGACGGCATCAAAATGTTGCGATAACTTTAAAAAGAGTTGCAATTATCTGTTGTGCTGTCGATAAATGAGTGAATTTGGAGTAATGATGGTTGCCACCTGGAAGCAAGAAGAAACGAAGAACAACCGTGTGTGAAAAATATATCGAAAGTTGATAAATACCAGATTTGGTACATTTGAATCACAATTGGAAGCATTCAATTGACATTCATTGACATAGGCATGTGCGTTTTCCAACACTCTTTTTGGCAAGGCTGCACTTGAAAATCAGTAGGCGACGGCCAGCTAAGTGACAAGGCAACTTGCCGACAGGGCAGCAACTCATTCTTTCACAAATTGTCGCAGTGAGCAGAGCTCTTGGAAGTAGAAAATAAAAAAAAGTAAAAATTAAATTCCTCTCTCCGAGTCGTTGTGTCGAGCAATCGTTGGTTTTTTTTTCGCGTTCATCTCCGTTACTTAAGCAGCGTAACTGTAATGTTTAGTCACAAGAATACACAGCAAAAGCCAGAAATGGTTCCAGTTACCAAGTTAAACACCAAGGAGGTGCAGTGCCAACTAGATACTAGCGAGGACACCAAGGAGCAGCCCAAGCTCATTCTAACCCCGAAGAGCAGTTGCGTTGGTATTTTCAATGCGGAGGACTTGTTGTCTCGCGCTCAGCGCAACGACAAGATCAACAACATCTTGCGTTCGCCTAACAAGATTCCAAAAGGCGTACGCCAGCGATCCGTGTACACCAACAGCGTTCAATCGCCGGTAAGTTTAGTGAAAAAAGTTGTGTTGTTGCATTTTTTTCACTGCATGACAGTTCACTTTTCATCTGTCAGTTTGAGTGTGTGCGTGTGTGTGTGTTTGTAATTTATTTCGTGAAGCTTCTATTCAATTTTGTTGCGACAAAGATGAGGGCTATGATCATGAAATATTTAAACGCGATTCCGCCTACATTTTTGATAATGCGTATTAATAACAAATTTCGCAACAGTCGTTGCGTCTGCCTGGGTCGAATGCATCTTTGTCAGCTCGCATGAGCAGCATGTCTCTGAACAGTACCAACGCCAGTGTAGGTACCAACACTGCTGTAATGGCCAAGGAACGCTCCAGCCAGACCAATGTCTCTGGTGCTTTAGCCTCCTATAGGCCCGTTAGCATGGGAATGCATCACTCGCAGCCACTGCTGACCGCTGCTAGCGACTTGGAGGCCATGCCGCATGCCAACAAAGCGATGACTGCACGCTACCCGAGCGGATATGGTGGGTATGACAACAACGCTGCTTTCTGTCCGGTAGGTAAAATCTAAGGTCTTGCATGCTTGATGCTAACACAAATCCCCAATAATTAGGCACAACAGCAGCATGCTCAGCCACACATGCATTACACACAGCAGTTCCCGACCCCGATGCCACCACCACCACATGCTTTGGGTCGCGTCAATTCTCGCTCTTTTGAATTTGACGCCAATTCGCAGCAGCAGCTACCGAGTTGTCCCGGATCTGGGCCCATTGCCATGTCTAATGGCACCATTCAACTGCGCCTGCGCGAGGGGATTCGGTGCGTAAATTTATTGTAGGCATTTGAAAATTTCCAGTTCTCATATTTCCTGTTTCTGCGTAGCATTGACATGACCCTGGACAAGGCAGTGCGTGTGCTGAATCAGCGTAGCATGGTAGCGGTTGCCTTATCGCGCAACGGCACTAACTCTGCTCTGATCCATCCTAATGGTCGTATTTTGCAGAGCGGTTCCAAGGTGGAAATTGTCGCCTATGATGGCATGAAGTCAAACAACTTTGTGTAAGTACTAACTCAAATCGAATGTTAATATGTTATCAAGTTAACTTTAACTTTAATGCTTGAATCAACACATTTATTTATGAACTCTTATTGCAGGCGCTATGCTAAGATGTGGTACAAGGGCGTTAGTTTCACTAGCGAGTCGTGCGCTTTAATTTATCTGGTGGACTCGGCTGGGACACGCACCACAACCGACAATTTTACTGACCTGACCAAGGACTATACCCTGGCAGTGTTTTATGAGTAAGAAGCTTGTTTTATAGCTTTCAAGTCATAATACATAAGTTCACTTTCAACAGCGATTCGCGTCACGGACCCTCTTTTGTGGCTGAAGCACAGGAGATGATTGCCAAATCATCTTACAGCTGCTCCGAGGACGGCACCGAGTTGTATGAAATCAATGGTTTTCGCATTATTCAGGCCGCTGATGGACTTGTGAAAGTTACTCGTCAGCACAACAAGGGCCTCATTCGCACTAGCCCAGGCAATGGCTCAGTTACTCTAACCACTCTGGGCATTCATTGCACTGGCTCTCTGGGCAAGTCTTCTCATCTATTTTTGCGGTAAGTCAACAATTTAATAGCAAAATTCAGTCATTTGAATTTCTTTTAACCTTTGTAGTCGCAATGAGAAACGTATGCATTTCGATGGGTCCAGTTTCATAGTGCGCAATGCCGGACACTCGGCTGGATTTAACGAGAATAACCTGCTGATTGTCTACTAACTTGATTCGTTCTGACATACAATTAACACACACTTACACACACACACACACACACACACACACACACACAAGTTATAGGGACCGTTGCGCTGCCAAGGTATGGGGAGGAATATAGTAACTACAAAAAAAAAACCACAGAGAAACATCATGAAACTTAAAAAAAAAAAAAATCACAAACATCAGGCGCGAGCAACGTCTAAGACTTCCTAAATACTATGGACGTATACGCAATACGTAATACGTATCTATGATATCTTTTGTTACTCGACGTAGGCGCAACGCAATTATAAAAGGAATTCGTTTTAAGTTATCTTTTCCAGATCAGTAAGATTTTAGTAAATAACGTTGGGGGCACGTTATCCCTTGCCACCCAAACCATCTCTACCTACTGCCTACTGCTCGAAAACCCTGCTCAATTTGCTGATGGACACGAATGTCAGATTTTGAGATTTTAACGCTTTTTTTTTAGGCATAACCAAATGTTTTTAACCACATTCGTAACAAAATTTTAGGAATACTTGAACAAATTTTACAGAAAAAAAAACGTGTATGCGTACAATTAATGCCTTAGACGGCAGTGTTAGGTCCTAAGAGATGGATCTGTGAGAAAGAGTGATAATTTTAGTTATCAGTTATAGTTAAGATTAGTTTATAGTTATTGCAATCCAAACATGTTCATCCACACAAGCACAGAAAGTGAAACTGAAATCGGTACATTCTGAATATGAAAATTCAAAGTGTACAATCTACTCACTTATCACAAAACGTAACGATATCAGAACAAATGTGTTATGTCATTAAACCAGACTCTAGCACAATAATTGGCAGACGTCCAATCGGTTTACATGCAAACACTTAACGAATGTATTTCGATAATATTCAATACCGTAGGCTTCAAAAAACAAAACATAAAACAAAACGCCTTATGACAATCTCCTACATCCAAATCACAAGCATGTATATCGAAATTAATGTATGTAGGAAAATCGAATAAAAAAATAAATATTTTAAATATTTTAAACAAACATGTGCATAAAAAATGTGAAAAAGTGAAAAATTGATCGGCATAAAAACGAAAACTTCATTCGGCTGCTCACGGCCAATGAATTTAAAAGATGAAAGCCATAACTCGTAAAGGTGTCCAGCTAGTTAACCTTAGTTCTTATAACCTTTACAGCAGCCATATGGGGATAGTCAAGATAAAGGGAGGCTCGTAAATTTCCAACCAAATTGCTTTATGGCGCACACACACACGGTAGTTAATAAATGTATACAAAAATGCGCCCTAAGGAACAAGGGCAGCTCCCAGCGTACATCACGAAAGTTTTACCTGCCATAAACTAGGCAAGAAGACAAATGAGTTGCACACTTTGGTACTATATAAAATGCTTTGTTCTCATCCAAAACAACACTAAAGGCTTGTTAAAGTACTGGGAATTCCTTAAAGTTTGTGGTTGTTACCTGTAGACATATCCAAAAGCATAAGGAGATCGGATCGGCTGTCATATAGACTATTGCTTCCAAAATGCTTGGGGTTGTGGCTGAGATGCTTGAGATGTTGTTCTGCTGCTGTTGATAAAGATTATTGGATAACGCTTAGCCAGCAATGTTCGATTCTGTCATAAGAAGAAAGTTGAGCCATTGAGGAGACAAGAAGATAGATTGATAGACAGATAGAATATAAATGCATAAAGCTGAAAATATTGTTAAAGCGCTAGCAAAGGTGAAAGGTGCACTTAATAGCAGATAGTGGAGAATACAGCAGCGACAACATCTAAACATCTAAATGCCAAACATTTATTTATGTGTGACTTAATTTGGGATATTCTAATAGGTGTTATAATAATATATTTACGTGTTTGCATGTGTACGTGGCTCAGTGCATTAAATTTAAGAGAGGATAGCGAGGCAAATTGCACATAAATACATATATTTATGTGTAGGGCCAACCAAATTGGTTGCCTTGTCCCGTTAAGGGCTATGGATGTGGCATATTAAATGCTCTACGCTTGCTTGCCTCGTGTCGTTCATAAGGTGCACAAAAAGAAGAAGAAGGAGATAGAATACGCTTGTGCTCAACTTCAAACGCTTTTCACACTTAATTGGGCATAAAATTAAATCAGAATTGATTAAAAATACTTGAATGACAACGAAAAAAAATACATCGGCACCAGCAACGTCCGCTCGAATTCAACATAACAACAACTTTGACAGTCTCCATTCAACGTTCTTGCAAAGTATATATATATATATATATAGAATGTTTTTGGTTTTGGACTTCCCAGATGACGCATCGCTAGCGACCCCATTTGTGTTGCTAACTTACTTTGGCTAAGTTAAGTCAACTGGCAAATAAATGAATGGCAATCCTTTATGGAGCCTATAAAATCCCCTTCGTCATTGCCTTGCCAAAGTTTTAAAAATTCAATTTCCGTTTAAGAGGGCGCTGCGCACAAGCAAATTACGCGGCTTACCATTTAATGTGCCGTCAATTATCTCAGACCGTCCGTGAATATAACGCCACACAAACACAAACTGAAGGCGAAGGACATTCATTCCGTTCCATTATAGTTTATGGCCATAAATCTTATAGCATGTCAATTTGCATTTCAAAACACCAATCTTACTTAGGAGAGCTCAATTCTATTGCCTTGGCGCAGAAGGAGGCTGAACAGATGTAATTGGGTTTTCGCAGAAAATTCCTTTGTGTGTCCTACCTGTGTTTGCAACTACTTAAAGGCTGCCAAAAACTGAACAACATACTGATTTGTACGTTGTGTCCACAATTTTTGTTGCACCCGTCAATCAAATGAATCAAAGCGGCTGCCAATTTTCGGAAATCATTCTGTAGCTACTTTCTAGGTATCGAAAGGTTGCGCCACACACTCACGAACAACAACGGGTTCAAAGTAAGCTGTCAACGCTGTATAAGTATTTAACCTTCGAGAAGAGAAGGCAATTTAAGTTTGTTCCATTCTATTCTGCGTGGCAGTGCATTATTATTGAGGCTTAAGTCATGATCCTCTTAGATATTTTATACAGTCTGATACAGGAATTCCCACCCTCAACTAATGTATGTGAATTGTAAGTGAGCAACGAAGCAATCGAGTTGAAAGTAAGCCTCAAGCAGATTTCACATATGATGTAACTTAAGATGTGAGTGCTGCTGCTACAACACAAAACATTTATTTCTACTGCTTATTTACAGCACGTTGCCAAAGTTGATTGAAGCTATGAAATATGCACAATAAATATGCTTGACAAGTGAATGGTGATGGGAATAGATTTATGAGGTAATAGATTGACAGCATTTCTGCAGAAGACAAAGTAAATTGTCACTTTATATAATTTTATTAAATACTACGCTGTTTGAAATTGTTAATTTCAGAGGAATTCAATTAATTAATTACTTGATAGGTTGCTCTGTGCATAAGTAACAATATTCAGTGGAACGACATTCCAATTGCTGGCCCTGGCAACCCTGTCGTCGTCAACTCAGCCAATTTCAGACGAAACGTGACAAGAACAACAATAGATGTTGACTAAAAATGTTTATTTTTCAAATATTTTAAGTCGGAATTTTAATCAGAATGTTATTAAATGGATAAGAGTCTTAAGTAGAGCACTATGTCTTTGGATATTTAAATGGCTGCCTTGGATACTTTAACCAAAGACAACATTTTAAAACTGTCATTTAAGACGATTTCCCTTGGGTATTGTGAGATAATATTCCAAAGAAATTCTCGTTTACTTTAATACTTAAAGTGTCTTGCAAGTATCAAATACTGTTAGAAAAGCTTATGCAGAATTCAATTAACTTATCATTAACCTTAAACCATTTACAAGTTATTAAAAGGGTTCGTAATAAATTGTCTACGATCCTGGTTAATGTGCTTACCGCTTAGCACATCATTTATTGCTTTGTGTAATTGGAAGCATCTTAAGTGTCATTTAGTTAATTGAACTAATGAAAACACTTGCAATCTCAAATACGTTATTTTGGAAGCAACAAGAAGTGGTTTTGGGCTTAACTTATTTTAATTAAAGACGCAGATCTTTTAAATCTGACATTGTGTGTGTGTGTGTGTCTGTGGCTGAGGCAAATGTTATAGTTATAAATTAAGTTTAACCTTCAACCTTAACTCAAATTGTTTTATTCACGAATGGAATCTTTTAGAATGTTGCATACTTTTGTGAGCCAGCCAGTTGAATGGGACGCGAGACATGGACATTTTTTCTTTTTTCCATTTTTCATATAGTTTTTATTAAGGCATACATACGTGGTAACCCAGGTAAGCTCTTTGTGTCCTTATTTTCTATTCTGTGAAAAACTCAAACAACCATGCCCACAACGGTGATCGTGATACTTTGAGCCCTATTTTACGAGCACGACAACCAGCTGGCACATGGAAAATTTAAAGGATATTTATGGATATTTCTCATTTCCCTGTCGCTTTGCTGAGACATATACAAAAAATAAAAACGAAAACAGAAATAAAAATACAATGGATGAGTTTTCTAGTTGTCATTTATGTATGTTGGCAACTTTGCATCTGCACATGACACATTCCCAATACTTATTTCAGTTTATTCCCATTAACCCGTCGCACTTTCACTTGACTAAACTTGACATCACCTACGCCCCATTGTTTGTCGCATGCAAAACATTGCGGCAAGTGAGATGACAGGTAACACGGCGCCATAGTTAAGTCGCAGAATCCAAACGCTGCCCTGCCTCCACTTTGAAGTGGTATGTCCTTTAACAATGCAATGAGTTTTGGTTTGGGCGAGCTTCGCAAGCAACTCTCATTATATTTCATTAAAATTCATTACCATGTTATGTCTGGCGTTTAATATTCACCTGTTACAGCCCTGCTGAAGTTTCTGTTGCTCTCTTCAGCTGGCACTTATCGTAATTATTTGGCTCGGCGATTTAATTAAGTCTAACAGTAAAATGCTGAAAAGCAATTAAATTGCTTTTATTTTTCATTCCGTGCCATATAAATTTAAATTGTCTGCTTAAATATAATTATGTTCGACATTTAAATCAGTGCAAAAAGTTTTAACATCATAAAGTACTTCATGTACAGTCGAACTTCCATACAATGAATCTTAAGGGAACATAAAAAACTTCGTTAAAGACATAATTCGTAACATGGAATTTATTGTAAGCTTGTGTTCTTTTTAATTGATTTTGTGGCCCAGCTTCGAACCGCATGCATGGGCGCACACAGCTTTTGTTTGGTTTTTGCAATAATCCGCTTGTGCGTCTAGCTAAAAAAGCCAACGAAAGAATTAAAATGGAAGTGCTTAAATAATGTGTTAATGTCTCTTTTTCCATTCGTGCACTAAAATTGAACCACACTGCGGCGTTTTATAAATTTGTTGTCCGAAAGTTTGTTTTATGGAATTTCGACTATATATACTCAGAGCTTTTAATGATATTTATTTTCATTTGTAGCATAAAGTATTCAGGAATTTTATTTGCTTCTTAATTTTAATGTGTTTATTAGCAGTGCTCTCAGTGTTTAATCAACAGTCATATGTTTTGTTGTTTAGCCACAATTGCGTATACTTGTGAGACATTCTATTGCGTTGCAGAATGTTTTTTGTTGTGGTTTGATAGGATGTGAAGCCGATTGTTGATTTTATAGCATTAAGCGGGCGATATATATTTGAAATGTCACAAATTGCCTACAAATTGATAGTTTTAATATTGTACTCACATGATGTGTGAGTCCATTGATATGGTTGCCGTCAGCGGTTGATTCTCGACTAAAGCCAACACCATCACCCTCACCGCCTCTTTCACCAACTGCTTTTGCTGCGCCTGGCTTTGTGTTCGCGTACGAATGCTGTGTGCCTGTGAGCGGACTAGTTGGCGGCAACTGTTGGACACTGTTTGTTGTAGTAGTATTATATCTGCGGCTGGATTTGGAATGTGAGTTGGAGTTAGTGGGCAATGGTGAGGCGGGCGGTGTGGGTTGCTGCTGTGGAATTGAGGGGCCCGTTCTGTTGCGTAAACGGGCCAAAGCACTCCGTAAACCCTCCGTATTGTCTTTGTCGGGCCCCTTTCAAAATGAAATACATCCGCACTTTTAGCCGCTCTTTTTTTTTGCAAACGCAGCGGCGCTCAATTGCAAAACGCGGTAAGTCGTGCTCGCTTTATCTCTTTATCAATACTTAAGTGGTTCTTTTTTAAGATAGAATATCTAATAATAAGCTAAGACTGCGACGAGACAAAACAGAAACTTTTTCATTCTAAAAAATTGTAGCATCCTGTTACGCCTTCTAAGTGGCTTAGTTTGTGTATAAGTTTTCCTTAAAGCATTCTATTTAGTTCGAATTTAATAACAACTAAATCAATTTCCATTCCATTAGATCAAACTGTAATGAAAATGTAAAATTATTTGATTAGTATAGAATATTATATTTAATAAACTTTAAATGACATTAAAATATATATAAACGACAAAGAGTTGAGCATAATAAAGTGCTAGACACCAATAAGCCTCAAAAGATAGTTTCATGGCCACTTGTTCACCGCAACTCGATTTTAACAATTGCTTAGAAACTCGACTACAAAACAATTCAAAAAGTTCCAATTAAATTTGAGGTTGCCTTAAAAGTTTTTGGTGAAAAAACTTTGTTTTCTGCTTGTACGATTCGGAATCCTTCTAAATAAATAAGGGGGGTTAATGGTATTGCAGATGAAGGGGTGGACAACAAAACATTATTTCCAGCCAGCAATTAAAAGCACGCCTAGCCAACGTCCTTTGTGCTTGAGCTCTCGCCCGCCTTGCTACCCTTTTGGCAGCTGTCGTTGCTATTTTTGTTTTGGGTCTCAAGGATTTGTGCAATGTGACATACTGCCTTTCGTAAAGCCAGGCCGAAACGTGACATGGCCAAAACACGTCGAAAGACAAATGCTCTAACATGGAAAATAAATTATATATTAAAACATATGCGAAACTCCAAAACTCCAAAACTAACTAATCAAATTTGGTATGCCTTAAAAGTCAGTTGGGAATTAACCTCGTCTGTATCCCAAACTCGAGAAATAAGGGTATGTTATATGCAAAGTGACAGCTTTTGCGTTCTTTACGGCCGCAGGCAAATGCAAACAAGCTTGACAAATGTCTCATATATGCATACAATATAGGCACACCTGCCACACACTCACATTTATACACCCACACACACGCACACAAACACACACAACTTTGCTTTGCGTGTTTTTTACGACACCTTTTGTTTGCCAGCGGCAAAGTAAGCAATATAAAAACAGTTGCACGTTCTGTCTATGTGCCCCAAATGGGATGCTCTTATTACCGGTTCTTTCAACTAAACACCTGAGAACAAACACGCACACACACATAGTCTGTGATTCTAGCTAGCGAATTTAAAATATATATATTTTCAATAAACTAATTTTAGCTTTTGATCATGATTTATTGCTGTTTGGGACACTCGGTTTGTTTACCATTTCGACTTGTAGACAAAAGAGGAGAAAGATGACGGGCTTATAAAAAACAAATTTGTCTGACCAGATAGAAAAGCAAACTTAAAACCAATGTGGTTGTTATTTTGTGCAAATTCATCATTACTTTTGTGTATAGGTGCGTGTCTTTATTTTATTTCAATAGCAACTTGCTGGCATTGTTGTCGCCAACGCAATTATTTTCTCATATTACGTATACGTCGTGCGTGCCCTATTCACTGTTTACAGATTTATTCACACACACACACACACACACTTACGCACATTAAACGACTATTACTGTTTGTTCCTGTTCATCTATTCTCGTTGTGGCTTCTTAGTAAGTGAGTTTTGATTATAACAGGCCAAGAAGCCAAATCGTTGGCTAGAATTTCCGTGAAACTTAAGTGGTTGGCCAGGCCAACAATACATATAACATTTTTCTTAGGCAAAATAAAGACCATGAATTGACTAACGCGTTGTTTACTTATGTATATTTTTTTTTTTGTTTCTTTTGCTACAACAAACTGCGCGTCGAATTAACTTCCGGCAAAGACCCCGCCCAAGTGATATGATGGCAAATTTCCAACGCCTTACTGCCACTGGCTCCTCCAAAGACAATTTTGCTGGCCAGAGGCTGCCTGCTTTTGCTCCTTGTCTTGTTTTGATTGTGCGTAATTTTTTTTTAAATATTATTTTTAGGAAGCACTTCGCACGGATGCCAGCCTAGAAAATTTTCAAGCAGTCTTGTAATAAAAGAAAAATTTACCATTTTTCCCAATTTAATGCAGTTCACGTTCTTATCATGCTAATAGACAACATTTATGTTAAATTTATGAGAAGTAACAAACCACAATTTGTGTTGCCTTACCAAAATGTTTTTGAAGATTACATTAAGGTCAAGTTTTAAAGAATTGTTATGAATTTCTGTACACTTTTGTAGAATGTTTGCAATTAATTTATTTTAATTCAGTTTAATATAACCGAATATTTATTTATCACTCGCATGCTCGCATTTAATCATGCGTACAAAATATAATCAGTCATACGCAAACCAAACCAACATACGCGTACCGGATGCCAGTCAAATACCCGATATGAGTTATAATAACAATAATCATAATGAGTTTGCGCCACGTTGGATAATTTTGTATTCATTTCACAGATTCGGCTTGACATTGATTATAATTATTATTATGATTTATAGCACAATGCAGGTGTGATTGATGTTTGCCCCTTCACAGCAAAATACAATTGTGTAAACATAAACACAAGCAAGCAGACACTTCCTCCAAGGGTTGAGGGTTTTAGTCCTGATTGCAAAGTTTCATCAAACTATGTAGGCGTCAAAAAAGGGTGTGCCTGCTAGTCGTAAATCAAAAATATAGATGCGACAGCAAAACCAAAAACAAAACTTTACTCAACATCAAGAAAAAACCATTTGAATAAAAAATTTTGCACTTTAATGTGGGTTTGGCCAGTTGTAAAAAAAAAATCGACAAAGTGACCGCAAATTGCCGGTCAAAGTTAATTACAGAAATTATTAAGTACCCTTGAAGAACAGGGTCCAACTTTTTGTTATTTCCCATTAATAATTAGCAAAAATATGTTGCTTTGTACCTTAAAATTTTACACAATCCTGTTCCAATTACGAACATTTAATGCAATTTGAAAATGCTTAATCGATTTAACTAAACCATAATTAGTTTGCGAAAATGGAACTTTGTAATTAAAATAACAATTACCTCAAAAATTCGGTACTTTTGTATAAAACAAAATTCCAAACACGCTTGCTGAAAGGTTTTTTGATCGGTTGCTGAATAAAAAGCTTTTGTTCATTGAAGGGTATAGTTCTGTTCGAACCGTTTAGGCATCTAAATAATTGAGCGCTTTTGTGACACACTTTTAATGAAATCGAATGAAATGAAGTTGGTTGGGTTGATTGGGCGCGCCCAACGAGAGAGCTGCATACATTCTAGCTAAAAGCCCATTAAATTGATGGGGGAGTGGCAGTTGCTCTTCCAACCCTGCGTGCTGTTGTCGTATTGAGCAAGCAAAACGCTCTGGCGCATTTCGTGCAAAATTGAGTTTGCACAATAATTCAATTTGGCAAGCACATAAATTTTAGATATGGCGTTAAAAGGATTTCAATACAATTTCAGATAAACTCCCTCCCTGCCCTCTCTACTTTCCATCCTCTTGACACACACACACATATCTTTACACACAAACAGCTAGCTATATTATAAGTGCTTACTCGGATGGGAGCATAGAGTTTGGCGAAACAGTTCAATTGATGTCAGGCATCAAATTTCCAAGCGGCCCTCTCGCTAATGAGAGCAAGTACACACACACACACAAACGCAATCATGGTTTACCTCATGGGCTTTGCAAGGCTTTGTAAGGGCACCTTTTAATAGACACTTAATTAAGAGAATATAGATAGACTTACCAACTAACTAACTGTAGCCAATCTCTAACTAAATTATACCTATAAGTTAATGTGGACCTTTGACTCTCATGTATTGTAAGCTACCGACAGACACAAGCAGTTGGAATTCATTGTTTGTGTGACTGTTGTAATTCCGGTTCAATGAGTAGGTCATATCGATGTCTGAAATTCGTAAAGTCATTCAGACTGCAATTGACAGCTGAAAGCCGATACAAAATAACTTTTGTTTGGTGATGAAAGGTGGGCAGGATTCCAGGTGGAATGAGCATACGCACAATCCAATTGAGGCACGTTGCATAAATATCTTTTATTGTGAATGACTTGCTTTAGCTTTTCTTGTTTGTTCTTCCATTCAACCATTTACCTAGTGCCAGTTCTAGGTTACCTAGAACAGTAGCTAAACAACACCATTGTGGCAAGTATGAGGCAGGTGCAAAATAACGACGAAGCACTATCAAAAGCTGTCAATCAAAAGTTGTTGTTGGCCTTTTGTGAGCTTTCAGATATAAAGCATTTGCTACCTTGCGGGTTATGCTACACAAGGATAAAAAGATAGAGAGCAAATAGGTCACAACACCGCTCGACGACTCAATTCCATGTCGATTGGAGGTCAGTTGGTGAGATAAACTGCACCATAAGGCAACATTCATGCGTAGATTATGTATGCCCCGGCACTTGTTGTTGCCTTTTCTTTTTATAAACGTAAACGAGGACACTTTATTAAGTTTAATGCAAGCCCCGCGGGTGCTGCTCTATATATAATAGTAATCCCCTTAACATAAACTGCAGCTTTATATTTCAAAACAAAAAGCTTTAATTGGCAGTAAAATCGTTGTGCTCTCTCTTCTCTCTCTCTTGGCACAATATATTTAATATTTATAGCCACTGTGAGGGTCAATACCAAAAATTGTTCTAGTCAAAGTCATTGCCCTGCTGTGGCGTCTGCTGGCAGCAATGAAGAATGCAATTTACTAGCATCACAAAACCCCAACCTGCCATCTCTCCTTGTTCTATATGTCTGTTTCGCCGTCTTTTTTGCTGCAAGCGAAACAAAGACTCTTCACTCTGTGCTTCGCTTAGTGGCAATGCAATATTTATACTTTTATCTTGTTCGATTTTATCATGAATAAACACTATCTGAATTACAATGTTAATAACTGTTGTTCAAACAAAATGATCTTTGCTGTTGTTAGGAAAATCAAATAAACTGTAACAGTGAACTCTCCGAAAGTTATTTTTCAACCAAATTCAATCACAATGAAGAACTGTTCAAAATGAAGAGAACGACAGGTATATTCTCCCATCAGTTTCGAGGTTTTTAAGTGAATATTCTGAGTATTCAATCCGCATTTATATCTGAGTACTCTTGCCCAGTAATACAATCAAGGGATATTGGGAACACTTTGAATTGCAAATTCAACTTAACCGAAAAGGAAAGAAAGAATCGCATCAAGCCTCCCTAGCTAATAACATTTTAATGAAAATCCTGGCTATGAAACATTTAAATGCATTCTTATGCAATTTTCATTTTCTCCGTGCTTTCATTTTACCTGTGTACCTGGCAAGCACTCAGTTGTTGGCTGGTAATTAATTGAACGACCCAACAGGATGAAAACACACTGGACAATGGCAAAGGAAAATGGACAGCAAAGTAAACAACGAAAAATAATATGATACAAATAAATGCAGTGCAACTTTTGCGTGATGCACATTTTGGAGCTCAGCTGGAAAAATTGGCATTTAATTTAAAGAGTCGCAATTTGCAAGAAGATAGTGAAAGAGCTTCTGGATAATATCGAAAATACCATTAAAAGTGTTTCGAGACAGGGGAAATTCACAGCAATTGCAGTTCATGGTTTACTTCAGAATTCCCTGCGCTGGTATCGTTGTGTTTGCGTGCAATCAGGCTTATTCTGTTGCCTAGATTACGCTCCAAATTCATAGCAATTACGCTGGCAAGTGATGCATAGCTAACGCACCTGATTGATGCCATCCTTATTGTTGGTTGAGTTGGATTGGGCTTTAGGTTGTGGAAATATCAGCTGGCATTGAGGAGTGAGTTAAAGTGGCTGCAAGCAGCTGCTTAAAAATCACAAATGCTTCACATGAATACATTTGAAATAATACATAGCCCCAAACTAACACACCTGCCACCTCTTAAGCCATTTCTGCGCCATTCTGTGCCACACAGAGTGTATGATTGCTGTCACCATTTGAGCACATAACAACGGCTGACATGTAAATTGGACAACTGCGTTTGATTTTGAGTACGCATGTCTTGCCTGACACTGGCGCATTGGATACCCTTATATTTGCATACCAAATGTTAAATTTTCATTAATATTCCATTGAAACTGTAGGCTGTGCGACAAGCGAAACATTATTCTGTAAAAACCTCGTTCTGTATTCGTAAAATATTAGACATCTAGACTAACATTTAAATTGTGTACAGTTCTGCTTGCACTTAATATATGCTAAAAAAAGTACACACATTTTTGCTTGTTTGACTTGTCAAAATGTTGTGGTTGTTTGTTTTGTGTCCAGCTCTTAATGAAAATTTGTTGTTATATTCCTATGTTGTGTCCCTTGTTTGGGAAATCATTTTGAAGTGTTCGTGTTGTCTTGTTTTGTGTTTGGCTTTCACCTTTTTATTTATTTACGTTTTTTTTTTTTTGGGTCATTCTTTTGTGTCGTTGTCCAGCACATTTTGTAATGCCCACCAAACTTTGAAGTGGGACATAGGGTTTTATTTGTGTTTGCGTGCTTTGTTATGAACATTCTCGTCATATACAAACAGAAAATTCTATGCGGCGGCATTCAGATTGACGCACATCATATGTATAAGTATGTCATGTATACATTTATAACATATGGTTATAAGCACATCTAATACCATCAAATTGTTATGATAATAATAAGCTTGGGCAACGACCTGCTTAAAACCGGCATCAGTTGGCAAAAACAGCGTGCACGGGCGCCCCAATTCTTATGGAACGCTATTAAATGATATCACCCAATACAGAATGCGCAGTGAGTTCGTATGCGAATAACCTATAACACCAAATGTGTGCAACGCAATTAAAATAAGGTAATACATACTCTTTCTGACAGACAATCATAAAACAAAGCACACATATATATCTAATTAAGTCCTTAGAAAAGAAAAATTTAATTTCATTTTTGTAATCGAATTCCCCTGAAACCAATAACTTTCCCTAATATGACATTTCCTGGAATTATCTATTGAAACACAATACATACACGTATATAGCATTTCATGACAAAATCCACAGCACATCATAATGTTAAAAAAAAAAACAAAAAACATTAAATGAGAACAAAGACCCGACGGAAGAGCATACACTAGCTTATGAACAATAAAAATTAGTAAAGCGTAGAAAGAAACAACAAACAATAACTGTACGTGAGGGGTGGAGGTAAACAGAACTTAGTAAAGACAACAACCGGAACTCACATGTTTTATTTAGCGCACAAAACTATGCTACATTCGAATGTTCAATGGAGGGGGTTATTTGATTTGTTATTATCTTTCGTTCATTTTGTTTTTTGTGCTGCGAAACACATGTTTTTTTGTTAGAACTTAAAACTAATTTGTTTTTGTCGCTTAGAAAATTATATAATAATTTTTATAAATTTTTTGGCTCGGCAGCAACATTTTGTGGCAATAAACACAAACTAGCACAGGAAACACGCACACACACGCTCGTAACAGCCTTACTTCTTTTGCTATGAAGAATTTGCGTTCTTAAAACGTTGCTGAGCTGACCAAGAGAGACGAGACGACCAAATGCTACGACCGTTCAACTACGACTAAAGTTAACTGAATATCAAATGGAACTGACGAGCCAAAAGGCGCCTCAGCGAGAGTATATTTATGTAAAAGTTCGTGTCTGCAGTCACAGAGAGTTGACGAAGCATGCGAAGCACAGCAGGGCTGTGCAAAAACAGCGCGAATTTGAGTGGAAAGCCCAGCAGGACGGAGAAGCACAATCAAAGCAGCTGACACACATATTTTTTTTGGCTTTGTTTTGGTTGTTCCCAGGCGTCCCAAGCCGTATACATATATCGTTGCTAACGCTGCTCCGACCGGCGTTTTTTCTTTCATTTCTTCTCGTTCTCGTTCTCTCTCGCTCTCTCTCTTTTTCTCTTTCTGTTTCTCCTCATCCTATGCTCAGTGTCTGAAAGAGAGCCAGCGTCTGCGCGTAGAGTTCGGCTTGAAACTGCATAAGTTTTACGATTAAAATAAAAACACAACAAATATTTTTGTTAAAAGTCTCGATTGAGCAATTCGGACTAATCCGGATGACCTATTATCGAAAATACGTGAATTGGGCATTGGCGTTGACGATATAGTCGTTACAGTTATTCAATAATCAGTCAGTTAGGGGATTTCATTGTATTGATTTTATTTTGACCAATATTCCGATGAACGTTTTGTTTACGAATTTGTAGGGCACAAGCTATGAATGAATGAATACGTAAAGTACGTACATGCATACATACATATGTATATATACCACACACAAATCAAAAAATAGAGAGCAAAATATATAGTACAGCCACATACTACTAACCAACTATGAAAGTGTGTGTGTCAGTGTCTGTGTCTGGTTGTGTATTCTATCTCATTCTCACTTAGGTTGAATGACACTAGTAATTCGCCTTTCCTCCGCAATTTATACGTTACAAGCTTGCCGCTCAATTCGAAGCGGTAAACTTTTAGTGTGTGTGTGCTTGTGTGTTCGTTCGCTATAGGCCTCTGGCAAGTGTGCGTACATGTACAGCATCAGTTCGCATTTGCACGGGAAATAAGAAGGGCGTGACACACTTGCCTAAAAAGTAAGCAAATTAGTGTTATTTCTATTTGGAGAAAACATAATAACAAGTGTACGTATACGCAATATTCTTAAGGATTTTATCAGCGCTTGCAAGTATGCAATCAATTAAACTTTAAATGCCCGCTGAAAACTATGCATTTTATTGCAACCTTTTGATATACATCTATTAAGGCTCAGCACGAAAGTATGCTACTTTTTTGAGCTTATGCTTCATTAATTATAAAAGCATTGCATACTTTTATGTTTTCAACTCGTTTCTAATGTTTTGTGCATATTGAAAGTTAAATCGATGTCATTTAATATTTAATCAAACTTTTTATTTATTTAGGCAAATGTGCATTTGTCAAGTAAACACAAACAATACGGAATGTCAAGCGCAAAATGGATTGCATAAACAATAGACAAAATAATAAATAAATTAGTTAGTGACGCCTTTTTAACTGTGGACTAAGCCAGTGTTTAAATGGACGCATTAACTTTGGCTTTAAAATGAGGACTGAATTAGTCTTGGTCAGTCTCTTGCAGCAGCTGCAGCCACGCAATTTATCAACGTTCAAGTGGACGAGTTACAATGTGCAGTGAGGCAGAGGACAAAGTTGCCAAGGTACAAATTATAAACAATCAAAACTTTAGCTTGTAATCCCAATGTTCGTGCAGGACGTGACGCTTCCCACATATAATATATATATATATATACATATGGGTCATACGAATGCAGTTACAAAAACTTTGTTGAACTTTGACAAACTGCTTTGAAATTTTTTACATGCACTTGCATGTTTCAATTTTTTACTGAAAGTGGTTAGTTTCTTAATCTAGTAAAGTTGAAAAGTTGCAACAAAATGCAAACTAATAAATTACATAGTGTCCGGTAGCTTGTACCTTTTTTTATTTGTATCCATACCATTCAATCTTTAATAAGCACAACTGCAGCTGGAACAACTGTTTTGAATGCATCGCATGATTAAAGTTCCCTATAAAAAGTTGTACTCATAGATCTTCAACTTTTCCACATGCCTTACCTGGGTAGCGTGCATCTCTTTTTTCTCAATTGTAGGAAACGAAAGGCTTTGCAGATAAGATACGCCACATATCGATACCGACTGGCATTGAAAACTCACTCGCTTCGTCGGATTAGTCTATGTTCAAACGTTTCGAGCAGACGATCGTCAGTCAGGTGAGAGACTCTGTACAAGTCGTACGCTCTGTTTTGGTGTGCACAAAACGAATGTTTTGAGAGAGCAGACAATGAGTGCGAGAGCATAGGTTGCTTATAAAGTATTTATGTATAGGAATAAATAAATAGCAAGAGAGACGTTTTCCGCTCCGACCGGTTAAAGGTGTATAAAATAACAAAAAAAAAAAAGATCCAATGAGCAAGAATGACAAAAAAGTGCGGCGTCGCGTTATTACGCCGACAACAGACGCTAGCAATAAAGATCCATTGCTAAGACAGCGGCAGACACATTTTGATGAACAAGAGGTAAAAGAGTGAATCAATAATTGGCCAGTGCTCAAGTGGCTCCTTCACATACTTAGTAGAACAAGTGCCGAATGTGTGCTAAAGTACAAATGTATTTTGAAGGTATTCATTTGATAAGATTAGCTAATTCGGTTGGTGCAATGTTGAACTATTGAATGTTCTGATAAGAAGGCAATATTCTCAGCAGTGGCAGCTGCAAATTCAAATTCCTAATCTCATACCAAAGAAAAAAACACAGTCATATATCCTTTATACCCTTCATACCTTTTCGGTGGCAACAGCTGCGCTGATAAGATTAAGTTTTGATGGATTTATTTGACCTACTGATACACTTTACTCGTATTTTAAACAAGCATTTCCATCAAAAAAGTAAAAAAATGTTTTCTCTTCCAATAACAGCAAGCCAATGGCTGCGAGAAAGCCTTCATTTACCGCGAGAAGATCAAATGGTATTGGGCACCGGCATTTATTGCCTTTTGGCTGCTCATCTACTGCTCCATTTCGATACCCGCCGCCAATCATCTGCCGCGGCCACTTAGCGTTAAGGATGAGGCAAAGCATCCGGAACGTTTTATTGCCGAGCGTGCCGAGCTGAATCTACAACGTCTGGTGGCTTTGGGACCACGTGTCGTGGGCAGCAAGGAGAATGAGATGGGCTCGGTTCAGGTAATCAGTTCCACCATACAGAAGGTGCGAGCTGAGCTTAGCGCTCTCCACGACATTGAGCTGGACGTGCAGGTGGCCTCCGGCAGTTACATACACTGGAATGCCATCAATATGTACCAGAGCATTCAAAACATTGTGGTTAAGATCAGTCCGAAGGGCACCAATAGCAGCACCTATGTCCTTGTCAACAGTCACTACGATTCGGTTCCCGCGGGGCCGGGAGCTGGTGACGATGGCTCAATGGTGGCTACCATGTTGGAAACTTTGCGCGTTTTGGCCAAATCCAAGTACCAACTCAAGCATCCCGTTGTTTTCCTCTTCAATGGCGCCGAAGAAAATCCCTTGCAGGCTTCGCACGCCTTTATCACTCAACACAAATGGGCAAAGAACTGCAAGTGAGTAAAGAATCTCTGTTCCTCAACCAACACAAATCGAACAATCTGTTTCTAATTGGACAGAGCGCTAATCAACTTGGACTCAGCTGGCAGTGGTGGTCGGGAGATTCTTTTCCAGTCTGGCCCCAATCATCCCTGGCTTATGAAGAGCTATCGTCGTGCCATCAAGCATCCCTATGCCTCGACAATCGCTGAGGAGATGTTCCAGCATAAGTTCATACCCTCCGATACGGACTTTCGCATCTTTCGTGATCATGGCGCTGTGCCTGGCCTGGATATGGCTTATCAGCAAAATGGCTATGTCTATCACACACGCTTCGACCGGGCGGAGATCTTTCCACGCGGCAGTTTCCAAAACACTGGTGACAACCTTTTAGCCCTTATTCGTGAGTTAACAAATGCCCCAGAACTAGAGGACACATCGGTAAGCAGCAATGATTGAGAACACTAAATGCAAGAGAATAACCTTTCAGCCTTTGCGTTTGTAGAAACACGCTGAGGGACACACTGTTTACTATGATGTTCTGGGCTGGTTCCTGGTCTTCTATACCGACACAGAGGGCATCATTCTCAATGTAGTTGTCTCCGTTGCGGCAATCATTGTTTGCTCTGTTGCCATAAAGTTTATGTCGCATAATACTGGCATAAAGCTGGAGAAGGTACTCAAGCGAACTCTTCACACATTTGGACTGCTCATCTTGGGCGATTTTGCTGGCGCCTGCCTCTGCATATTGATTGCCTGGTTCATGGATGTAACGCATATGCCAATGTCATGGTTTACACACAACTGGTTGGTTTTTGGACTCTTCTTGTGTCCATTCTTCTTTGGTGTGGCCATTGTGCCTGCTATTAACTTCCATTATACGCCAACTGTAAGTAGTTTCATTAAAAGAATTTTTGTATATTTATACTTATACTAATACTTTGCTTTCTTTAGGATCGTTTTCCAATTGGACAACGAGTGCAGCTTTTGCTGCATTGTCATTGCTTGTTCTTGGCGCTGCTCACCCTAGTTCTGACCATATGCAGCATTCGCTCTGCATTTGTGATCATGCTCACTTGCTTGTTTTACACAGTGGGATTGGTCTTCAATCTGGCCACAAACCTTCATCGTCGCAGTAAGTAGTCCCTGAGACCGTTGTGTATTAAATCTATTGAACCGGAACTTTCCACCCTTTCTTCCATAAAGACGTTCTTTGGATTATTCCCCATGTTGTGTGCTATGTGCCACCGTTTTTGTTCTTTGCTTACTTCTCGCACAGCTTCCTGGTTGCCTTCATTCCGATGTTTGGCCGCTCTGGCGATTCAGTTAGCCCGGATTTGGTTTTGGCTTCTTTCAGTATTTCAATTGGTCTGCTAATTGGTGGAATGATTGTGCCATTGCTTCACATGTTCCGCAAATCAAAGACCATTATCTGCACCCTGCTGGGCATTACTTTGGTCTGCATCATTATTGCCGCCACGCCCATGGGCTTCCCCTATCGACCTGAGACGAGTGTGCAACGCTTTGCCGTATTGGTAAGCAATTACCTTTCTGTAGGAAGTCAGCATTAAAATGTTGATTTAATTTTTAATAGCATGCTCAGCGCACTTTCCACGATGCTAATAACAATGTACGTAAATCGGAAACAGGATACTTTATCATGCCACAGGACAGACGCACTTATGCTGTGAAAAGTAAGTTTACCATCAGATAGAAAAGATAAAACCAAATCTTATTAATTACCTTATTTCAGATGAGGTCATAAACATGACTATGGCTAAATCGGTGCGTGAGGAATGCATGAAAGAAACATTTTGTGGTTATCCCTTGTTCAACATGCGCTGGGTCAAGACTAGGTAAGGTTTATCTTAAAAATGCAAGCGAAAATAAATTCATCTCTTATCTCCAATACACAGAGAACGTGGTCTTTGGATACCCGCATCGGCACCCGTCTTGGAATCACTTCCAGCGATTAGAGTAGTATCCAAAAGACAACTTACGCCCCATAGAACTCGTTTCGAGATGGAGCTGACAGGTCCCGATCACATGGGCATTTATATAACGCCACTGAATGGCGCAATAGTTGTAGGCTGGTCATTCCATCAGACTCCGTTGCGTCTTAAGTTTAAGCCTCCATATTATATTTACTTCTCGTATGGTGTCAACGGTAATCCATTAAAGTTCTGGCTGGAACTAGAGGTGAGTCAAGGAACTAATAAAAAACACTGAATATATGTTTCTAATAAAAATTTCGATGTTGTGATAGAAACCAAAAGGAGACTGGACAACGCCCACATTAGAGCTGGGCCTGAACGGTCATTGGACTCACCACAAGGAAATGTTTACACCCGATTTTAAGAAGTTCCTTGATAGTTTCCCCAACTATGTGGATGCAACACCTTGGCCAGCGTCTTATGAGACGTATATGTACTAAAAACAAATCCAGAAAATTTTATGAAGTTTGTAAGATAAAGTACGTGTTTGTGAGACCTTTTGATTGCCAGCATGCATTGTGCGTGATCTTAGTTTGATTGGAGAAGAATTAATGTAAATGTCAGTTTCGTTACAAAAATATATTTCGTGTAGTTAGAAGTTTTAATAGAAGTGTAAGAAATTGCTGCTCTTATATCCTACTGCTTGTTTAAATTATTATAGCTAATACTATAAAATCTTGTTTTTCCATGGACTGGTATCTAATTAGCAGTTTTATTGAAAAAGCTGTTGGATACAATAAAGTGCATCGTCAATCGAAAGGTTAAATTTAACTTTACAATCTTTTCTTTTTTCCTTGTTTGTATTCATTGTTTGCATGTGTTACCAAGTCTCCAATATTATTAGTGAGGCGAAACAATATATCTCTCATTAGTCCCAGGCGTGTCATCAAACTGCAGGAAAGTATATTAATATTATTATTTTATAAGAAAAAAAACTTTTCATACATATCGACCTCCGCCTCGATTTCTGTATATTCCTTCCGCAAATTCCTGTCAAAAATGAAATGTTTTTTATATTTTATAGTAATAGGGTGTTACAAATATTCTGACGACTTACAATTCCTCTATCTTTTTTTCATCAAGTGCGTGGTTTGTTCCATAATATTCCTGATACCATTTCGGATATTCGGGCGCCTTAAAAAGCCCACATGTTAACCGATACAGTTGCTTTCTAACATAGAACGACAAGAAACTGGGCTTGAAAGCGACTGTCGCTGTGGCTGTTCTATAGGATAATACTATAGAGGCAAGAGACATGTTCTGAAAATATATTAAACACAAAATATACTACATAAATAGACTCTAGTTACAAGTAAGCTGCTTACCATTAATACAAAAAATATTAACAATATGTAGGTTAAAAAGAATATTGGGCCCAATATGCTAGATTCATGTTCTAATTTGAAGTAATCAAAGTCAGACACCAACATGCACACCATTGTCAAGAAAGCTGTTTGAAAATCTTTAAAATTCTCATTTACGCCACCAAAAAGTAGTAAGCCCAGATTTCCATAGGCAACGAACGCAATTAAAAACATTATTGCAAAAGCACCCAAGTCTCCTGAAGCCTTTAAACATATCGATTAATATTAGTGAGTATGAAACATTGGATATAAACTATTAATTTACTATTTTCATGGCAATTCCCAGTGTCCGTAGCACCGGATTAAAGTCCATAAATCTTAGCAATGTCATCCAGGAGAAAAAAAGCAAAAATGCAATTAAATCACAATGCACCACAGTTGAGAGGCTTACATAGTCCAATGGAACGAAATCGTTTCCTGCATTGTTAAAGATCTTGTAAGATTTTCCTGCATAAAAAACCAACATATAGATGGAATAGCCAAGTGACACATACGTAATCTATATATTAATATAAATCAGTTAATCATGCTGAGTAAGGTAAGTATTTTTTAGGAGTAAGCTTACAGATATTACGGGCAAAGTTAAAAATATTGGCAATCGGGTGAAGTAATTCTTGAAACCATAAAGATAAATTTTCTTTAACTCAATAAACGTGAAATAAAAGTTAATTGAATATACGACAACGGCGCATGTCAAAATAAACCAACTAGAGGAGGGTGGCAATAGATCCGCATAATGACAGTGCGATTTATATACTGGATGGACTAAGCCGGTTGGCAATATCTCAAAAACTATCCTGCAGTTTAAAGAACGTTATCGAAATATTTGTGTTTATAAATATATATATGTACATACTTAACAACTATTTCAAGATCCATATTTAAATTGATCATGTTAAACTCAAGCACAACCATTCGCGAAGCCTCATCTAACCAATCGATTTGTCTAAGATGTCGTACGATGCCAAAATTCACATCCTTTTTGTATGATAACATCTGCACATAGCCTCCACTTTTATAGGTATTAATCAATCCGCGAATAGGTGTGGCTTTTAGTTCTGCCATCGTACTGTACTTAGTGCTGCAAGTAATGGAAATACATTTTATCTATTGAGATTAAGCCGAAAGTTTAACGGTATTTCCAAAGCGCTTTCGTATGTTCATATATATGATTATATTTTACCAGTCAAGCATTACGACCGCACTTACCCCTTATATGTTGGTTTTGTATACTCGGCATCCACTGAATATTCGGCGTAGCATGTGTTCGTGTATCGTGTAAAGTCTGATTGCACAAAACAGGAGTCTTTTTTAACGCGGACTTGGCGCAATCTCGGTGCTCCAAGCATTAGACTTTCGTTAAGGTGCAAGCGGCCAAACAGGTTAGGTGGAAAGTCAACCCAAGATGGGTCCCATCGAACGGTCTCATCATAGACAACGCCATGCAGCAAAGGAAGCACTACATACTCCATATAGTTCCAGAAATCCGATATTGTCATGACATTTGTCAATGATAAGACCGAATTGTTTGGCATATAATTAGTGACCTCAAATGATTGCCTCAAACTTTTGGTAAATTCATGTTGGTGGGGGGTTGTCAATGAATTGCCAGCAACCGTAACACAAATCAAGTGTATCAAATATATGGTAAATTGGATCAATGCATTCCTAGTACCCTCCTCGGTTGTGTATGAAACGGTTCCGTAGTCAGAAACGAACGGATTTGCCTTAAACATATTTATTATTCTTAATTTTGTTTAGTTAAAGCTTACTATGACTTTTAGCACAATGAAACTAAATGGATTACAGCACCTATAAAAGCCAATAAATAGATTTTAAAAAAAGTCTTTAAAAACAAAACCACTTCGATTTCGATAATCTGATTGTGGGCTTAATGTTCAACGTGTGCTTCCAATAGTCAAACGCTTCCAGTCGAAAACTTTGGGATTCATTCGAATCAATACAACTATTTCATTATCAGACTTTTAAGTTTGTTATCATAAATGTTTACGTACCAAAAGTTCAATTCGGCAATAAGATATTCATATGCCGACATAAACCTTAATATAAACTCGGTCATCAAACCATAAAATAGCCACGCTGCCGCTGATAAGCCCCAAGTTAATGTTATACTACTAGTACTACTAGTAATTATTTGCTTTACATTTGCTTAGCCATGGCAGTTTTCAAACTCATGTCTCCTGCTGCGGTCGTATTTATTGTCCGAAGCGCAATAGTCTAAGGAAAGTTCACTATCAATAACACAATTTCTATAAAAAAAAGTGATAAAAATATATCTTTTGCGATATTTTTACAGATGCCTTCCGCTAGCTTTGACTTAACGTCTCCGGACAAGGACACGAAAAAAGGCGGCAAGAAATGGCCTTGGTATGGAGCACCCGTATTTTGTATGATATGGTTCACACTCTTCTATGTGAGCGTCATTCCAAGCTTCTACTCCTATCCCAATATGATATATGTGCGAGATGAGGTCAATCATGCAAATGAGTTCATTGGCGAGCGTGCCAAGATTCAGCTGGCCGAATACTCATCGATTGGCAACAAGATGACGGGATCCGTAAATAATGAGGAGCGTACCGTTAATTTTCTACAACGAGAGGTGCAAAAAGTTATGGATCACTCACGAAAAGATCTGTATGACATCGTTTCAGAGGTGCAATACTCATCGGGTTCCTTTTATTTATGGGATATGGCTACCAGCTATGAAAATGTGACTAATGTTGTTGTGAAGATCACACGCAAGGATAGTCCCAGTGAAAATTATTTGCTGGTTAACTCTCACTTTGATTCTGAGGTGAAAACTCCCGCCGCGGGTGATGATGGTGTCATGGTAGTCATCATGCTGGAAACCCTTCGCGTTATCGCAATGTCCGACCGACCGCTCGCTCATCCCGTAGTCTTTCTCTTTAACGGTGCCGAGGAAGCAAACTTGTTGGGTTCCCATGGATTCATTACACAGCACAGATGGAGAGGCAATTGCAAGTGCGTAGTTTTTAACAGTTTTCTCTTGAATCTTTGACTTCAGAATCTAGTATATTCCAGGGCACTCATCAATCTGGATTCAACGGGTTCGGGTGGTCGTGAGTTACTGTTTCAAGCAGGTCCCAATCATCCTTGGCTAATGAATTATTATAAGAATTATGCACCACATCCATTCTCTTTAACGATTGCCGAGGAGTTGTTCCAGAATAATTTTATACCATCGGATACGGACTTTCGCATATTCCGCGACTTTGGCAATGTTCCCGGCTTGGATATGGCGCATAATATCAATGGTTATGTCTACCACACCAAGTACGACAACTTTAAGAATTTGGCACCAGGAACCTATCAGACCACGGGTGATAATGTCCTGGCCTTAACCTGGGCGTTGGCCAATGCACCGGAACTGGATGATACCGCTGCTCACGAGGAAGGACGTGCGGTTTTCTTCGACTTTCTCGGCTGGTTCTTAATAGTGTACACCGAATCCGCCAGCATTGCTATCAATATTGTTGTATGCTTATCTGCGCTTATCTGTATTGCTCTTTCCTTGTATCTCATGACTAAGAACAAGGATTTATATATGCCACCTAAGTCAGTTGCACGGCGTTTCGGCATCATCTTTCTGGTGCAGCTGGGTTCAGTGATCATTGCCTGGGGACTGACTATACTGGTAGCACTGTTTATGCAAGCCGTTGGGCTGGGAGAATCGTGGTACCACAGCATTTGGATGACATTCGGACTTTACTTTTGCGCCATGTTCTTTGGACTGGGCATGCTGCCCGCCTTCTACATAGAGTGGACCAAGTACACGACGACCATGAAGTTAAATCAAACCATTGCCTGCTTTATGCATGCCCATTGCATCATAATTGTATTCTTATGCCTTCTACTGACCGGTCTGGGCATACGTTCAGCTTACTTCCCAATGATCGGGCTGTTTTTCTATACCATCTCATTGATTCTACAGCTTATCTTTAAAGCGACCATTAAAAGTAAGTAGATTATTCTTAGACTTTTAACTTAACGTTATGTTTTTTTTCATCTTTTTCTGCAGAGAGCTACTTTGTTACTGTGCATTTGTTGTGCCAGGTGCTTCCGTTCTTTTTCTACACCTATATAAATTATATGTTCCTCGTAACATTTGCGCCCATGCAGGGTCGCAATGGACCTGAAAGCCAACCCGACCTTTTATTGGCTGTCTTTATTGCTTTGATGACGATGCATTTCGCCGGCTTTATTGTTAGTTCGCAAACTATTTCTAAAAACGGTCCAATATTTAAACGATCTTTTTTCAGATACCAATTTTAAATAAGTTCCGCAAGTCAAAGATCTTCATCTCAATGTTTGGGGTACTTGTCATCATATTTATTATATTAGCCGCAACGCCTGTTGGTTTCCCCTTTAGGAAGGATGTTGCTGCACAGCGTTATTATGTTCTGGTAATATCTTTAAGATTTTTTTTAAATACTTTTAATCTTAAATGATTTTTTTTAGCACACACAACGCACACTTCACAGTACAGATGGTAGAACAAAACAAGAGTCAGGCTTCTATATTCAACCCGTTGAAACGCGTTATTCTGAGCTGTACGAAACAACGCTCAAAAATGTAGAGCCCGAAAGCTGGCTCAAGGATAATTGTGCTGCAGAGCCTTTTTGTGGACTGCCGCTTTATAGCGGTCGTTGGCTAAACTGGAAGTATGTTTTCGCTATAATGATTTATCAGTCATTCATCTGACACATAAACTTTACTTACAGGGATAGTGCACGTTGGATTTATAGCAAGGCTCCAGTTCTTCCAGTTGCCACCGAGCTCACAGAGCTCTCAATACAATCCATAAGCATGAGCAAAAAGCGTTATGAGTTTAGATTGAAAGCTGGCGATAGCATTGTTATGTATGTTGACCCAATGGAGAACGTGAAAATTACGAACTGGTCTGCTGATAAGACTGTCTTAGTGGATGGTCACACTTCTCCATATTTTGTACACCATGTTTCTTCCATGGTTAGGGAGCCCTTTCCTTTCTGGCTAGAGTTTGAGCACGATCAGGCCAATACGAGTGGACCGTACTTTAAGCTGGCTGTAGGCGTTCATTTTCTTTACCATTCGGAATATTATACACCCGAGTTTCGAGAGTTTCTTAGCACGTTTCCGGATTGGACATATACAAACGATTGGATTGCCTCTTATGAGAGCTGGATCTTTTAAAATTGTTTTTAAAAATATTGTTGATAAACTGAATTCTGTTACTTATTAAAATATTTAAAGTATATTTAAAGACAATCATACGTTAACTGCTCGTTTCGACATTATGTCAATAATTTACCAAAAATTAAACGTTAACTTTAATTAAATTCTAATTCATTAATATACATACACGTTTTGTTCGTTGGATGTTCGCTTATGCGAGTATCATGAAAGTATGGATGAATATTAAAACTTAACAACAGTTCCAAAACTATAAGAAGTGAGTATGAGTGGTGTGAGTTTGCCAAGAATATCAAATATGAATATTGAAAATTTCAGATGTTCTTAGAGCTGCCAGCTGTTGTAGGAACCAATCCACGAGTTAACGTGCGCCCAAGGTGGGAACTTGGACAGAAACTCCCGAAAGTCCTCCTCTATAAACATATCATCGTGTACTCTATGGCCCATTATGGCGATTTTGAACGTTGCACCTGACCAATTAGTACTGTCACGCTGTGAGTGTAGAGTTTTGTGTTACTCAAACATTTATGGAATTGATCTTCAAAAAACCTACCTGAAACTCCAAATTAAAGCGTAGGGGTGTCGGATCTAGTGCATACGACCAATATACAAAGTGAGGCGGCGGTAATGACTTTTCTAACGGTTCCTTGGTAAAGCTCCAATCCACCAGTTTGGCATCATTCACTGGATCAATGAATATGCTGGTATGATCCGGTCCAGAAACCTCCAAAGTGAACATTATATTCGTCATCGAAGTGCTCTCTTTGTTGATTATTCTCAACGTGGGCAGATAGTCTTTGTTTGGCTCGGGTCCAGGCACCCAATAGCTATTTTCCCTGTAATAATTTATGTAGTTTATTGTTTAAGCTGTTTTTTTAATCTAGTAACTTACGCAGCCTTTAGCCAACGTGAACTGTAAATGGGAAAGCCACACATAATTTCTCTCTCGCACTCGCTGCGATCAGCTTTTGTATAGTTGGTGCCATCAAAGAGTATGTTATCCAGTGACTTGGGATGCCGATCTACGGGCATAACATAGTACCCGGCATCGGTGTGGTTCACTGTGCTTGCTGCATCGCCGTTGTGGAAGGTGCGTGTTGTATGCTGCAAAGAAAAAGAAGTCAAGAATCCACAAGTGAAAAGCTGTTTAATATACAAAGTACTTACCACAGCAAAGAATCGCTGAACTGCTGTCTTTTCCATGTAGGGAAATGCAGCAGGAGTCGCAGCTAAAATAATAAAGATAAGCGTGCATACACCAAAGAGCGAGATGATGGTCTTCGATTTGCGGAATAGGCAGAACAATGGTATTAGGAATGGAGATAGCAGGCAACAAAACAGTGCCGTATAAGCTCCAATGAGTATTTCAGGGTTGGAGTCACCTTCGCGACCCTGCATTGGCACAAAAATAACGTAAAAGCCATAGCAACAATATGTATAGAACAAAAAGGGCAGAAGTTGTAAAAGACAGTGAGGTATAAGCCACATAAAATCTGTATAAGTAAAGAATTGCATTTGAAATTCAAATGTTAGTTAAAAGAAAAATAAAACTCACTTGTTTTGTGGGCACACGTCAACATATTAATAATAACGGAAATCGTGTAAAAACCAATGCAGATAAGCAATATAAAGGTCGATCGTATGTTATAGGATATCATTACAATAGTAATCACAGTCAATATCAAGCAATGCGAGTGCATTAAGAGCTGAATTCCATATCCAAGCGGTAGACCATGCTGTGGACAAAATGAAAAGCATTATATTTGTGCAAGGATTGTCCAAAAAAGATACTCACCTCTTTAGTGCGACTAAAGTAGATGGCTGGCAGTATGCCCAGACCAAAGAACATGGGACAAAAGTACAAGCCAAAGACCATCCACGTTTGTGAGAACCACGACATCGATAAGCCCACAGCATCCAGGAAAAGTGCTATACAAATGACCAGACCAAAACTCAAACAAACGCCGCAAAGTTGAATCGCAGCCAATATGCCAAATTTAGCAAAGATTCTTCTTCGAAACATGCCCGTATTACTAGCCATAATCCAAATATAGGTGATGATTGTGATCAGTACGGTCACACTGACGCATATGTTAATAATGACACCAACATTTTCTGAATAATAGACAAAAAACCAGCCGAGAACATCAAAAAATATCATGTGGCCCTCGGCATATTTCTGAAAGATAGAAAATAATGATCTTGTTATAAAAGTAACGAAAATAGAATCGAAAAGGCTTAGACTTACATCTGGATCTTCTAGTTCGGGTGCAATAGCCAGTGCTTTAATTAAACCGAGAAGATTATCACCAGTTAGCTGGTAGGTGCGTCTTGGTATTACATTGAAGCGATCAAACTTCGTATGGTATACATATCCATTCAGCGATTGAGCCATGTCAAGACCTTAGCCAAACAGGATGAACAGCATTAAAATTTGTTTGCCTGAATATTGAAAATATTAATATTTACCTGGTATATTTCCAAAGTCACGGAATATACGATAGTCTGTCTCCGAGGGAATAAAACCATTTTGGAATAGCTCCTCGCCAATAGTTGAGGCAAACGGATGTATTATGTGTTTTCCATAGTACTGTACAACAAATATTTTTTTAGCTCTTAGAAAATCAACAAAACTAAAATTTCTACCTTCATTAGCCAGGGATGATCGGGTCCAGACTGAAAGAGTATCTCCCGTCCACCACTGCCAGCTGAATCCAGATTAACCACTGCACTGCAAAATCGAATAGACGAATAGAAGAGTTAGTTTGCAATGCATACTAACAATATTTCATCTCCAACTTACCGCACATTCTCCGCCCAGGGATGCTGTGTAATAAAGGCGTGTGAGCCTTGCAGAGGATTCTCCTCAGCGCCATTGAATAGAAAGATTAGAGTATTGGTGAGCGGTGTCTCATATCTGGTTATGACGCGCAGCACCTCCAGCATAATCACACACATCATGCCAGAGTCACCGGCACCAGAGCTGCCCGGCACTGAGTCAAAGTGAGTGTTGATCAGCAGTGACGCCTCGGTGGTTGCATTTTTAGGCGAGAGCCTGACAACCACATTTTGCACGCTCTGATAGACGTTCACCATTGACCAGAGCAGATAATTGCCAGAGGCTATCTGCACATCCTTCTCAATGTCATACAGATCGTTGCGGGCGCCATCAATAATCTCACTTATCTCGCTAAGCAGAAACTGCACAGCAACCTGCTCGTTGGCTGCACTTCCAACGACTTTGGGTCCGATCTTTGATAATTTTAGAAGTGTGCTCTCCGCTCGCTCTCCAATAAACTGACCCGGCTGCTGCAATTCATCCTGAAGCGTTTTAAGCGGTGGCATACGATGAAAGCTTGGTATCACCACCAAATAGAACAGCAGAAACCAGAACGCCACAAAGAGCGGTGCCCAGTACCAGCCAATTTTGCTGCGATTGTAAATGATTTTCATGTTCTCATATTTAGAGTTCATCTCGTCGCTGTAATTGAACATTGAATAAAGAATATATATTATGCTATGAGTGCAATGAGTAAATATGCATAAACAGACTTTGCTACTGACTCATTTATTTAACTGACAAATTCAGCTGGGACTGACAGTCATTAGCATCAACCCCAACCAAAATATGACGACAGCTAACAATTAAATAATTGGGCAATCTCGTTTCCGCATCCGAAAGTGTGCGAACATGCTAATGAAGTGTCTGAGGATCTCAAGTGTGCCCTACTCGAAGCATGAATGATTGACTCTTGATATATTATACTAAATATTATGCCAATCAATCAAGAGCAATAATGTACTTGCTTCTTTGAACTAACGAAGGTAAGTTAGTTAACTATCAAACCCTAAAAGTAGAATTTCCTTTTTTAATTAGAATTGAGGAAACCCAAGTGGAGACGATTTCTGTTGTGCATTTTGCTTTTTTGGTGAACTCATCTTTCAACAGATTTGGTCATAGTTTATTTCAGTTTGCTCACTTTTGTAGCTTTTAGTATGCAAACATCTGTTGCCCCAAAACCATTAACCATTTTTAGCTCGTAAACAGAGAAGAAAAAACATACAAACAATGCAAAAAAACAAATTAAATTTCATCAAGAGATGGGCAAATATTTGAATGTAAATTAATTCTAGACATAAGCAATGAGCACAACAAACGTAAATTATATGGGACACATTTTGTAAATTTCAATGAGATGTTTTGTACATATTTATTTATAGCAAACTATGCCTTTTATATTTAAGTTTAATGATCTGGTATATGCCGTTTGCATGAATAATTTGTGTGTATACGAGAATTTTTGAAAACCGAATTGTTCGAGAAATCACTTTATGGTACCCTGTAAAAATTGCAGAGTGCATTTCAAATTTAAATATGAAGTTTTTGTAGACTAGTATTTAAGCACCCTTCGGCATATTTCCAGCTTAAAAGCTTTGAATATAGCTTTGACTAAAAGCTTTCATTTACTTAACATATGCAACAAAAGTAAAAGCCTCTCAGCTGTTGTTAGTGGTGCAAAATGACTTCGGGGAAATGTGAACAACAAGGAATATTCTTGAATACTTGCAGTCCGAATAGTCTTTAAGCAGAAAAGTGACGAAAGTGTAGCAGCAATGTGTTGGTTGTTTTGTAGCTAATGATTAAAGTCTATGTAATATGCAATTGGGGTCCATGCGACAGCGACCCATTTATAGCAATGCGGCTCGTGACCCTCAGGGGCCAACTGCGGTGCGGCGATTAAAAACGACCGTCAGACCGAGACGCGAAAAAAAACAAATTCACAATGCAGACGGACAGAGACGGTGGTGGTGGAGCTGTGTGTCTGTAAGTGGAGCACCCTATTTACACATGCATTAGTAGTATGAGGAGTGTGTTTTTAGCAAATGCAGGGACGTGCTGTTAATCGATTTTACATGCAAGTGCCTTTAATCAGTTCCAGTCTATAATTTCCACAAACAATCAGAGATTGCGAGTGTGCAAGTGTGAATGTTTATGAGAGGGGGCCACGCCCACACCGATAAGTTAAAACAAATTGAAAACAATAAATAAACAAAAGTTAGCTCGTTTCCTTAAGTCATGCAAATGAGCTTGTGTGGGAAAGAGCGAAGAAAAATCTATTTAAAGACTATCTAAATGGGAGAAAAATCCAAACAGTCGGCGAGGCGACGGCAATCAACTGTGACAACAACAGCCGTAGAAACAACAACATTTGTTTTGGTTTTTGGAGTGTTTTTGAGGCCAAAGCGGAAGAGGCCGTCAAATCCGTAGTGTTTGACAGATACAGATACAGATACAGATGCAGCAACAGCTACATGCAACAAGCACAACATGTGCGACATTTGCCGCAACACCAAAAGTCAATAACCTCCCTCACGAAGCTACAACTTGCCACGGCTTCAACTTGCCACACACACACACACACGAGCGAGAAGTCAAACAAGAAGAAAAGGCAAAGGAAGTTGCGGTTGCGTTTTGTGTTGCCGTTGAAAGAAAGCAAGCATCTGGCAACTCGGCTTTTGTTGAAAGGGCACCACAAGAAGCCACACAAAATGTTAAGAATACGATGAGTTCACTTGTTGAGTACACTTAATAACGCGACAGTCCATCGATTGAGCTTCAGCGACACCTGTAACACTTTATTCAATTCTACTCACAGTTCCGGATTTATAATGCGCAAGACAAGACGAACAAATTAACACGAATATTTATATTTTTGTGTCTTATATAAAAAGGCGATGACAAAATGCTTGAAATCGGTCAAGCAACAACAACACCAGCGGCAACATGTGCCATCAGCTGGCACAAAAACGCGACACACAACGAGGAACAACTACAACTGTCGCCTTCAACGATCGCTGCACGTCTGGCCTGGCACTGAATGACGCAGCAGGAGACGTGCAGGAGAGTGTTAGAGAAAGAGAGAGAGAGAGCGAGAGAGACGGAGAGCAGAACAGTGGCAAAGAGCAGAGATCACTGTGGCGCGAACTCATATAAGAGTAAATGAGAACTTGGCGTTGTTGCTCATCAACAACTCACTTGATGTTTTGCTCTTGACTTTGGCACCCATCACGTAGCCGAATGATAATCCTAATTCTGTACAGTCACTGATAAGCCAGAGATCCTGTTTTACTGGACGTGAACGCGTGCCGACTTTTTGCGTACTAAACTGTTTGCCAGCGAATGCTAGTTATTTTATACATAACACCCGAATTTAAAGACTTGAGGTGCTTGAGCTTCAAGTGTTGCCAGGCTGCGGGTTAATCGTGATAAGCCACACAATCAAATAAAGCGAATAAACAAGCTGAGAAGTAAAATTCCATAATCGATTAACAATATCTGAATGAGTTTTAATAGTCTGCTAATAATTAAAGAGCTTAAGAACTTTTGACTGCTGTCTGAGAAACAATTTTGTGACAGAAAAAAACAAACGCCTTACAGCATATGCAGTTGCATCTGTTTTGTTGTAGCAGCATACTGATTGTGTTTTTAACAAATATGTAAAGGTTTTAAGTCTTCGTTTTGCAATTTTATAAAAGCACCTCTTTGAACTACTCAGAACTCTATCAGCGCATTGCGGGGCCTAGTTCAAAGGTATGGTGTTATAGTAGTTTTATTCGGTGTGGGAAGGGTCGAATTCGAATGGCAAGTGCATAGATAATGCGACAACAATTTGCAAACCGATAAGCCAGTGACTTCACTAATAATTAGCCATAATTATATGAGCGATAATGAAGCGCTTGGCGATTAGTTCTCAACAGCTTTGGATTAGGGTACAAGCTATAATACTTTCTGATTTCGATGCTCCAACTGAATTGGAATGTGTTGTGCTTTGATTTCAAATACGGTTGCCACATTCACGCACATAAATCTACACACACGCCACAACTCAAAGCAACAATTCAAAACAAACAATTACAAATTGTTTTGTGCATTCAATGCGGAGCAATAAAACACATTACCAATCTTTTAAACTAAATAATCACATGAACTCAGTTTATTCAACGCCACATTTGATTTCTTGTTGGTTTCTATTGTTTACGGGAGTCGCAGATAATCGAGTATTTATATATATCATAAACATAAATACATATATAGAAAATGCCAGTCGGTAGTTCAGATTGTGGCAATCTAGTGTTTGCGACCTTGATATATGTACGAAGCGGTTTGCTGACAATCAATTCTTGCAATTGGATATTTAGGCAGTTTTTTTTTGCATTATAATAATATGCATGTTGCACTCTCAAAGTTCCAGCTATGTGCTTAAAAATCAGTTGCTCAATGGTGTCGTCTTTTCTATTTTTCTAATTATAGACTGTAAAAATAATTTCTAAATCCAGTCTGTTGTTACAACCAAATTGTTAAGTTTTCCATATGTCGATGTCGATCAGTTAAGCGTATAAATAGTATATAGTTGACATAATTTTGTTTTCGGATCGGGCCGAAACATGCAATACAATTTTCCAGAGCTGAATGCATTCAAGCGTTACTCATTCTAAAATGTTTTTAGACGATTTCTCGCTGACTTTTTTAAAAAAACACTCACACACACACACACTTCTCATTTGAACACAACGATGAAATGAAAACAATTTGTTAATCAAGTGAAATCAAAGTAAGTCGATGTTCAGCCCAATCCCTACATCCAAACCCAAAGTCAGAATTCGCGAGTACAACAGATATGGCAAAGCAAAACAATGGAATGACACATAAACTAAACTGAACTGAAATCAACAGCAATATAACGCAAAAAAAAAACAAAAAATTAAAATTAAAATTAGTCAACTCACAAGAGAAACATGCATTACAAAATCAAAGACAAACAGAGACAACAAACAAGAGGCCAGAGAGACAGGTGACATATTCAGCCAGGCACAACAAAGCTGCCTATCATGGGCTGTCCGTCTCTGTGTTTGCCAATGTAGTATCTGGGTAGGGTCTGGGGTCTTGTACGCCAATTGATGCTACCTAGTCAGTCATTTAGTTAGTCAGTTAGTGGGTGAGGCATCGTCATGACGCTTAACAAGGCCCTGGAGCAAAGCTTGTGATATTCATTCACCAACTTTTTACAATATTACTTTTACCTGACGTTTTTTATTAGTTAGATAAACGGTTATATTGCGAAAAGTTCTAAGGTCTTGTGCCGCCGTGAAAAGTTTTCTCGCCACATGAAGAATTTTATATTTTTTTTCACCATAAAGATAAAACCTGTTCAAAACATAAACAACCAGCCATTATCGTAGAACACTACAGACTGCTACTATACAGGTGCATAAACACTACCGTACCATACGAACCCCAAGTGCGATATTAACATCCAATAAGACAAAAATCAAGCCGAGTTCGTTGTCGTTGGCGTTAAAGGAACCATAATAATTGCGCGTGTTTATTGTATCAGCGCTAGATATTGAATTCCTAACGATAACTCTACGGTAACTACCAATGTGCCAATATTTTAAGCAGTCGACACAATTGGAAATTTCAATTGGGCAGTTACAGTGACGGCTGACAGACGTGGTCGATCTTAACGATCCACCGAAACGTCAAGGAAGTGCTGGTGCTCTGATGTGTTTTAATACTAAACACTGAAAGAATAAATCTTACGCTCTGTTGTGTTGGAATACCGAAGGATTAAACAATCAGTGACAGTCGAATAACTTCTTAAATATTACTAAAATGGGTGTACGTATTCAAAAACTGTTTGAAAATATATTTTCAAATATTATAACTTAGTATTTTTATCGACAAGATAAGTGATTTTTGATATTCAAGTGAAAAATTTTCATAGTGCGTGACCGAAAAGCTTAAAATATTATGCTCTTACGTGAATTAGAATTCAATTAAAAAATCAATGGGAATTATGAGTAACTGATTTTTGCAAGTTCAAAACTTAAATCAAAGCTTGTCGTTACATTTAAGAGATTAGCTCCAAAATGGTGCTAGCTCAATTCACTATTTAATTAGATAAAAACGGAAAAATAAATAAGGAAAAGAAGCTCACATTTCAAAATCGCATTGTTAATTTCTGAACTTAACTTTTCAGAATATAAGAATAAATAGAAATCGAATTCTTGCATAATTTTATATCGATTTAAAAAAATCTCCTTTTTAACTATTTGTTTTTGTGACTCATAAAGATTTTTTATTAAGTAATCTGATTACCGAATCTCACAGTGCCTCGTCTTCTTGATTCTAATCTGAAAAGTTAAGCGATCGATTCGAATCGGTTAACTCAAGTGCTGGGCACGTTTTGAACGTGCGCAAGATCCTGACTTTCTTATCGCACCAAAATTATGGCCGAAATTGGCAAATTGACGAATTACTTCAGCCTTCTGCAAACTATGTATGTAGATAGGCAATATATCAAAGAAGCCGCAAAGATTTGCGAATCTTGTTGCCAATGTTAGGCGACATTGAATACCTTATCAATTTATTGGCATAATTCAAGCAATCAGCCAAGTTTAAAAGCACTTTGCTCACAAGCTTTCATGAATCATGGATAGAGCACATGTAGTTTTTCGGGTATTAGTATCAGGCTTTGTGTTAAGTGGTAATCTAGCATTCAAAGTGTTCAGGTTTCGCAAAAGAAAAGCTTATCAGCAAAATGATAAAACAATAAAAGTTCAAATACCTCAGGGGGCCGATTACCCTGTCACCCTTTCGCCATAGCTATTCTTAATCGAAATGCCGCCGAAGTCTGTCATATAATTCCCATAGCTGTCAGTTGATGCACTTGGATTTACTTGTAATTAGTTCGGTAATTTCTGTAATTAGCCCTGACAATGGGCCAGTTGCATGAAAATTATCGCGCCCCCTAAATCTACAGTTAGATATTGACAAGCAGTCGCTTACGATAAAGTGAGCTACAATTATAGTTAAGAGCAGGCAATTGGGCAGTTAATAATTTCATAAAAGTCGTTTATAATAAATAAAAATTATTTCAGTTCAATTCCAAGTACCATATCGAGGTTGACTTTGAGGTGCCGAAAAAGCTGCAATGGTACTACGCACCACCGTTTTTTGCCTTCTGGTTTGTCATTTACTTGTGTCTGGTCAACACGCAGATCAATCATATGCCCAAGCCACTGAGCCTAAGTGATGAAGCATCCCATCCAAGAGACTTTATAGCACAACGTGCGGAGGACACTCTAATCGAATTGACGCGCACCGGGCCACGTGTTGTGGGCAGTGTTAACAATGAGGTGACTACAATTCAGTTCTTCCGCGACGAAGTGGCCAAGGTGCAGGCCGTGGCGCACGAACGCTTCGAGATTGAGTTCGATGTGCAGCAAGCAAGCGGCGGCTATATGCACTGGACCATGGTCAATATGTACCAGGGCATACAGAATGTTGTCGTCAGGCTGCGAGAGAAGGACAACACGAATGAGAACTACCTGTTGATTAATAGCCACTACGATTCGGTGCCTGGTAGTCCCGGTGCAGGCGATGATGGTTCTATGGTGGTGACCATGCTGGAGGTAATGCGTGTCATTGCCAAAACAGGGGAGCCCTTGGCTCATCCCATTGTCTTTCTGTTCAACGGTGCTGAGGAGAATCCACTGCAGGGATCCCACGCTTTCATAACACAACACAAGTGGGCCAAAAATTGCAAGTGGGTCAGGATAAAGCTCATTTCACATTAACTTTATTAATAAGGTCTGTTTTTGTTTCTAAATTTTTTAGAGCTCTGATTAATCTGGATTCGGCGGGTAGCGGCGGTCGTGAGATTCTGTTTCAGTCGGGACCCAATCATCCATGGCTAATGAAGTACTACCGCTCAGTGCCTCATCCATTTGCCAATACATTGGGCGAGGAGATATTTCAAGCTGGTCTTATACCCTCCGATACAGATTTTCGCATTTTTCGAGACTATGGTGGTGTTCCTGGCCTGGATATGGCCTATATATTCAATGGTTATGTTTATCACACTAAATTCGATCGTGTTAATGTCTTTCCACGCGCTTCCTTTCAACACACCGGCGATAATGTGCTTGCGCTGGCCCGGGCACTTGCCAATGCGCCTGAACTTGATGATATTGAGGTAAGTACGCTTTAAATTTACACTTTTGCAACAACTTATCCAACTATTCTTTTAGGCTTACTCAGAGGGTAATAATGTCTTCTATGATTTTCTGGGCTGGTTCATGATATTCTACACAAAAACCACAAGCATTGTTATAAACGTTATTGTCGCTGTGGCTGCACTTCTAGCAATTGGCATCTCCTTGTACTTTATGTCAGCTCGATCCGGCATCAGTTGGACGGGCATTTCAGTGCGATTTGGCATTATATTTGGCATACAGCTGGTCTCGTTGGCTCTGGCTTTGGGCATGCCTCTACTTGTAGCAGTTTTCATGGACGGTGTGGAGCGTTCTATGAGCTGGTACACACAAATGTGGATTATAATTGGCTTGTATATGTTTCCAATTATTTTTGGCATGACCGTTTTGCCTGCATTTTATCTGGAGAAGACCAAAAAGGATCCTCTCAGCCTGGGATTCCGTATACAGCTCTTTATGCATTCACATTGCGTTTGCCTCGTCATTCTGACCATTGTCCTCACATGCCTGGGCATACGGTCCGCCTATTTTATAATGCTTAGCGTACTGTTCGACATTGTGGCGTTAATTGTAAATATGATAACCAAATGGCATCGCAAAGGTAAGTTTCAATGATTACTTATCAGAATAATTCTAAGCTTTAACTACCTTGCATTTGCAGCCTACTGGTTTGCCATCGCTGTCATTATCTGTCAGATACTACCCTTCACGTATTTTACCTACATCTGCACGGCGGCACTTAAGACGCTGATTCCAATGCAAGGTCGTTCTGGTTCGTCAACCAATCCGGACATGGGTATAGCACTTCTGATGTGGGTGTTTTCCCTTGTGTTTGCGGGCTTTATTGTAAGCACTTGCTTAAACCCAGGCGATATTGAAAAAAATATATCACATCCAGCTTCCATTTCTTTCAGTTGCCACTCATAATGTTCTTCCGCAAGACGAGAACAATTGTGTTTTGCTTCTTAGCTGGAACCGTTCTCTTCATCATCATTGCAGTCACACCTGCTGGATTTCCCTATCAAGCCAAAGTTTCAACGCAACGCTATGCTTTAATAGTAAGTTGAATTTTCAATTATCATCCGTGAAGTACACTAAATTATATTTGTTTTTTGGTATTTCAGTATGCACATCGTATTCTTCACAACGCTGATGGAACAACACGCACTGATGAGAGCGGCATTTATGTTTATCCACAGGATCGACGTTACAACATAGCTGAAGGTCTGTCCATACGAAACTTGCCCAGTAGCAACCAAAACATTATCGATTTCATGCAATTTTTTTTAGACGAAATTAAAGCAATCGGTGAACTAAATAAGGTCAGTGAGTACTGTGATGAGGAAATGTTCTGTGGCATGCCATTATATAATCATCGTTGGAACAAAGCTCGCGAATATAGCCTTTGGATTCCGGTTAAGGAGAAGCCACCGATACCGTCAGCTTATCCCACTTTAATCCTTCAGGAAATTACTGAGTTGGAAGACGAGACGCAGAGACGCTTTAACTTCTCGTTGACCGGTCCAGATCACATGACAATTTTTGTGAATGTGAAAAACGATGCAAAGCTTCTAGACTGGTCCTTTAATAAGACGCTGATCAGGGATAATGAGCCACCACCGCACTTTGTGTACTTCTCCTATGGTCTAGATAGCAGTGCTCTCGAATTTACAATCGATGTTGAGGTTCGTTGGTTAATGCATTAAAGACTTTAGCTCAATGTATTGAGAATTTATATACTTACAGAAGACGACTTCTACGTTTGACACATCAACGTTAGAAATAGGCATAGGTGGTCATTGGGTGCATCATGATATCGCGAGATCCCAAGGCCTTGGTGCACATCTTGACCGGTTTCCTTCTTACGCCTATGTACAGGCCTGGGTAGGAACCTATGAGAGCTGGTACTTCTAAAGCTGCCATCGATCCGAACTACAAAATACGCCTAAAATAGATATTGTTATTGATTTACTTTTTGTAGTTAGTTTAAGTGGTTGTACGTTTGTCGAATCAAATCCCAAATAACTATATTTGCTATTTATATTGATAGAATCTTCTAAATATATACTCATAAACATAGTTTAATGCTTTTTGTTATTTTATAATGATGTTTGGACAACTAAAGTGAATATGCGTATGTGGGAGTGCTTGCCTACATAAACAAACAAACTAAATACAGTCAAACTTCCATGTAACGAATCTCAAGGGGACAAGAAAAACTTCGTTATAGAGAAAATTCGTTATAAAGAATAGGTTTACTGAATCAAATTGCAGGGTTCTGGTTTCTGACTTCGTTGTATAGAAAATTCGTTATACGGAAGTTCGTTATATGTATATATATAAGTTCGACTGTACTCGTTACGACCCAATCATGATTTATTGAAACTAATTCTAATTCTAATTCTAAATAAAGAAAAAGTGGATCAATTAAAGCGTATGGTAAGGATGAAAAATCTACATTTGTATGCTCTTATGGAAATCATGCCAATTTTGTATTTGTTTAAAGTTCCTATTTTACTGTGCCTTCCTTACTCACTTCTTGAATATACTGCGTATTTTATTGCTAATTATATTTTACTATTTAATCTCGATAAAGCGGTCTGAATGTACAGGAGGATAGAAAACCATTCAGACATTTTATCATCAGATGCGAATGTTTTTGTTCATAACTTGACTTCGAGCGAGACGCAGACGTTTATCAATCAATTAAGCACACATTTTACTCCTATAGTCAGATTATTGATATCGTGAAATCATTAAAAAGTGAACACGATCTATATTGCCATAGTTAAAGACATAAATCTAAAGTTTTACAACATTTTTACTTTGATAAGCTTTATGCTCATACTCGGAGCAACATTTTGTGTTGAGTGCGTGTCGTGCTATATTTTTCAATATAAACAGACACGATTTTCATTTCAAGCGGACATTCAGATTTGTAAAAATAATCTAAAAATCTGTGCGAATATGGATTTATAATAATAATCTTTCTTTAAATCAACTACTTGCTAGCTAAAAAATATAAGTACATAAACAGGGAGTCTTATGCGTTTAAAAGTGAGAGAGTTTTATATATTTCTACATCGAAATGTTAGTTCAAAGCCTAAAATTAATAAACAAATGTTGCTTGCAACTTAATCCAAATAAAGTAACCAAAGAATCCAAATGAATAGTTATCTCCTCAACGTAAAATTGCATGGCGATAGTTAAAATCGCCAGCCCCAAAATTACGATAAAAAAGCCAACAAATATTGGACTTTATTGTGTTTTTTATCAAGTTAATTTATGGAGTTCACGGTACATTTTATCATAAAAGTGAAACTTTATAAGAAACACTTTTTATGATTGCGCTTGTTGATAACTATTAAAGCGGTCTGCGTTTGCTTTAGATTTGCAGTTGTTTGTTGCCAGACTTAGCTTTCACATCGGCAGATTAACTTTTAAAAAAATGGGTGACAAGGAGAATCTTGTAGGACACTAAAGTGTTCATTATCCTAAAAACTAATTTTATTTGAGAATCGCTTTGATTTTATAGATAGCTCATCAATCTGACAAATCGGCTGAAAATATGGCCGGATTAAAGGTTAATGCCAAATTGCCTTGGTACTATTCGACTGGTTTCCTCTTGTTCTGGGGACTTCTCTTTTTCGCTGTTGTTATACCGTTGTCTAATAGGCTACCCACAGCATTAACTATGGAGGATGCAAAAAAAAATGTATTCATTACTGAACGTGCTTACAAAAATCTGTACACTCTATCTAATATTGGAAACAAGTTGACCGGCAGTAAAGAGAATGAGATTGAGGCAGCACAGTTTATTTTAAATGAGCTAAACCAAATCAAAGCGGATTCACTTAAGGATTACTTTGACATTGAGATAGACTTATCACAAGTCTCTGGAACGTATATACGCTCACCAACATGGAGAATGTACCAAGGAATTCAAAATATTGTAGTAAAAATAGCTCCCAAAAATTCAAAGAGCGAATCCTACCTCCTTGTAAACAGCCACTTCGATTCCGAGGTGTCTACTTCATCTGCTGGAGACGCAGGTTTTATGATAGTCACGATGTTAGAAGTTTTGCGTGTTATAGCAACAACAAGACAAACCTTTGATCATCCGATTGTATTTCTTTTTAATGGTGCAGAGGAAAGTGGTCTGCTAGGATCTCATGGATTTATAACTCAACACAAATGGGCACCAAATTGCAAGTAAGTCATATTATATTAATGAATATAAAAAAAGTAAGTTCAATTTAATTCAATATAATCATAGAGCTGTCGTTAACCTTGACGCTGCTGGCAGTGGAGGAAGGGAACTCCTTTTCCAGAGTGGTCCCAACCACCCATGGCTTGTAAATGTACGTAATTTGCAAAACTTTTACAGTTAAAATTCGTTATGAAAATGTTTCGTAAATATTTTAAACAGTACTACAAAAAACACATTAAACATCCTTTCGCAACAACTATGGCTGAGGAAATGTTCCAAGCTGGCTATATACCATCGAATACAGACTTTCGACAGTTTAAATTATTCGGAAATATTCCAGGTACATATGAACTTGTGTTTATTGTAATTAAATATAAATAATGTTTATTTTAACTTTTGTAGGCTTGGACATGGCACAATGTAAGAATGGATATATATACCACACCAAGTACGACACAATTGACATTATCCCTCGAGAATCATTGCAGAATACGGGTGATAATGTTCTAAGTTTGGTTCGAGGTTTGGCAAATGCAACTGAGTTATACGATACACAAGTAAAATCTTTAATTTAAGTTTAAGTTCAAACATATATATATTTATAAACTTTTTAATTCACAGGCACATCAAGCTGGACATGCTGTCTTCTTCGACTTTCTGGGAATTTACTTTGTGAACTATTCAGCAACTACGGGAGTCTTTTTAAACATAGCCTTTGCAGGAGCTGCTCTCATTTTGATATTCGTATCAATGTGGCGGATGTCAGAAGTTTCTCAAATATCTTTGAGCTACGTAGCGCGTTGGTTCATCGTAGCTTTTGTCATCCAAATTATCAGTTTTGTACTCGCACTAGCACTTCCTTTAGTGGTTGCACATGTGTTTGATAATTTGGGACTTTCGCTTACTTACTATAGTACTCCCTGGCTAGTGATCGGCTTATATGTATGCCCTTCTCTCATTGGACTAAGTTTGCCTTTAACTATTTACTATGGTTCACATCGTAACGTAAGTTGATTAATTTAGTTTAGGTACCTTATGTCAACTATTTACATTTGAAACTTTGTTTCTATAGGAAAAAATCGCAGATTCCTACTATATTCAACTGTCATTGCATGCTCAGGCCGTCATTCTGGCTCTTCTTGTGATTGGTCTTACTGTATTTGGGTTGCGCTCAACGTATATTTTTGTCATTCCACTTATTTTTTACATCTTGTCATTGGCGTTTAACTTGTTGACTTCTTTACATGATCGTGGTTACGCGTGGACCGGTTTGCTTAAGTTAAGCCAAATAGTACCTTTTTTGTACAGTAGCTACTTATTTTACCTATTCATTGATGTTCTCACTCCAATGGGTGGTCGTGCGGGCAGCTCCAGCAATTGGGACTTGTATATTGCAGCCCTGGCAGCCGCAGGAACAGTTCTTTCGTTTGGTTTCTTGGTACTTATTAAGTTCTCTTATCAATAAATGTGCTAACTTGTCTTGTTTGCAGGTGCCGCTGATCAACTCTTTTCGCCGTCCCAGCTTTGTGGTGCTATCTCTGTTTGCGATTACAGCAATCTCAATGTACTTGGCTAGTGGAACACAACTAGGATTCCCATATAGACCGAAGACAAGTGGGCAACGAGTGTTTTATGTGGTATGAGTGATGAGTGAAGGTGAATAATGGTTCACTTTATTGTTAAAAAATGTCAATGATTGCAGCAAGCTCGAAATTTGTTCTACGATTACGATGGTACTCTAAGTAAGGATGAGTCTGGCTATTTGTTTAAATTTGAAGACAGACAGAAGGAAAAATATCTTTTGGGCAGAAATGTTAACCTGACTGGCTTGGTTAACATAGAATCGAACTGCGATGCTCACATGATGTGTGGCATGCCGATGCTCGCTGCAAATCGTATCAACAGCAAATGGTTGCCACGCTCTGAGCCTATTAAGCCGCCAGCACTAACGTCCCTAAAACTGTTACGTAAAATAGCTCTGAATTCAACGACTGTGCGCTTTGAGTTTCAGTTGAAAGGGCCTCGGTATATGCATTTGGTCATTCAACCCTATGAAGATGTAGCTTTGACTGATTGGTCCTTCATGAGCAATTCTCGACCTCCACCATCATCTATACCATACGTTATTTATTTTAAATACGGAATCGATAACTCGCCTTTGAACTTCTTTTTGGAACTATCGGTAAGATATAATACAAACATTTTATAATATGTTTTATTTATTATTTTTTTTTTTTGTATTATTTTAGAAAAACAACATCGATTTGCATGTGCCGTTGTTCCAACTGGGAGTTTCATCATACTTTATGCAAAACAAAGGTGATGCACAGAGCGTGAAGTTTGCATCATCCTTTCCTTCTTTTGCAATTCTTTCGCAATTTCCTGCATTATATCAGCGATATATTTTTTAAAATCACAAATTAAAACTAAGCACCTTGTTATAAGATGAGCTGGTGATTTGCATAATAAAAATAATTCATGAGTACTAAAGTGCAAAAAGAGATAAGAGGTTTAACAATATACATTGCTTGGCCAGAAATTTGAGTAATTAATATAGCGGAAAACAATTTCCGAAAATAACTATCTGATAGGTCTAGGTATGACAGATGCATTATGCATTAACACTAATAACTATTTTTAATATCAATGCATTGAATTATTTTGGAATAATAAATGTTTTTACTTTTACAATACAATATTTTGTTTGTTTTAATAAACGTAACATGTCAGTGTGTTATTTCTGAACCTCGTTTCAAGTTGCCTGCATTATACGAGAAATTAGAAATTAACTTTATCTAACATTAAATAAAGAAATAAAAAACTAAGACCTAATATAATCATAGAAAGCACTTTTATTATATTTTGATTTGATTTATTTCTGAACAAGGTGTGGTTTTTAAATGATTGCAATTAAATCAGACAGTTTCTGATAAGAAAACCAGTTGACGACTGAATAATTAACATCCAATTATAAACATTCATATCAAGGGATAATAAACTTTAATGCCAACACGTGTATATTCGTACAATAATCTTGCAATGCACACGAGCTATTAAACAACTATTTAATTGATTGACATGCTATGTTGTGCTGTTATGGAATATATATTTCATTATGGGTGAAATCATCTTAGTTGCAAAACTGATCCATATATTTATTTTTAATTGATAATATTTTTCTTCAGTGATTCAATAAATTATATTAATTATGGGGTTTCAGTTGATCCAAGCACAGATAGAACAATTTATTGAATAATTTAGATATTGAATCATAGAATTTTATCTCCCACACCCTCAAATCGGTGTTTGTCTAGACACTATAAAAGCTTCTCTGCATATAGAAGTTTTCAACAAGAATTGCTGTGTGTTTGCTCTGGTACCGAGATATATGCATATAAAGTGTGATTGTTTCGTCGTAAAGAAAAAAAAAACAACATGCGATAAAGATATTTATCGTTGACTCCATGGCTGTACCCAGTGATTGAACGCACGATACGCATTCATCTTCTTATCACCATAATAATATTATATTATTCGATTTCAATTGATATTAGCCTATCATAACACACGAAAAATTGTGTTTTATAGGATTCTAAAGCAATCACTATAAATGTTATTTAATTTGATATTTAAATCTTGTGTTTATGACTCCGTCTTTTGGCAAGTATAAAAAGGGGCTACATTTGCTTTGGCTCAATAGTTGTCAGTTGCGCTTTGCAGGAACAGGAACAGTATGGACGACAAACAAAAACTTGTAAGGACAAAAAATTAAAGAAAAAAACCATTTCACACTCTTGTTGAAAAAGCTCGAGAAGGAGACACAGTCGTTGTTTGTATGCACTTGCTACTGCATGCTTGGATAAAATTCAATCTTCGATTTATTTTCTATCGAAAACTTTGGTGTATTTGAAAGCGCAAAAGTTATCGATAGCTTACAATTATTACATCCTTTTCACCCATTTCAAGGGTTGAGGAGTTTATAACACATAAATACTATAATGCTATAGCTTCTTACAACACATTTCATAGATCTCGGACAAATCTGTCGAAGCTCCTTCAAATGACGTCAAAAAAGAATCTTCTGCCAAATTACCATGGTACTACGCAAGTGGATTCCTGCTATTCTGGGGACTACTTTTTTTTGCTGTTGTAATACCATTCTTCTACCGGTTACCTACGGCACTGACAATGGAAGACGCCAAAAAAAACTTGTTCATTACCGAGCGTGCATACAAAAATCTTTATTATCTCGCTAACATTGGTAACAAATTGATTGGCAGTCGTGAAAATGAGGTTGAGGCTGTGAATTTTATTATGAACGAATTAACTGACATAAAATCAAATCTACTGGAAGACTATTTCGAAATGGAAATCGATGTGTCGCGAGTTTCTGGTGCATTCCCATATAAGAATATGCTAAACACGTACCGAGGAGTTCAAAACATTGTTGTGAAATTATCGCCAAAGAGGAGCGACAGCAATTCTTACCTCCTAGTGAACAGTCATTTTGATTCCAAGCCAGCAACTCCGTCTGCAGGGGATTCTGGCTTTATGATTGTTACAATGTTGGAGGTCTTGAGAGTTATGGCAACTACAAAGCAATCGTTTGAGCATCCTATCGTTTTTCTGTTCAATGGCGCGGAAGAAAGTGCTATGCAGGCTTCTCATGGTTTTGTAACCCAACACAAATGGGCCCCAAACTGCAAGTAAGCCACATCAGACTTTATGTCAATAATAATATTAGTAACTTGTCTAAACAAAAATCTTAGAGCTGTCGTAAACATTGATGCTGCTGGTAGTGGAGGTCGGGAAGTTCTGTTTCAGAGTGGTCCTGGCCATCCATGGCTTCTAAATGTAAGTGTTATAAAGTGCTTATGCAGTTGGAATTCGTGTTCAGAATTTATTTATCTAACAGTACTACAAAAAATACATCAAACATCCTTTTGCTACAACCATGGCCGAGGAACTCTTCCAAACAGGCTTAGTACCTTCGGACACAGACTTTAGACAGTTTAGATTATTTGGCAACATCCCAGGTAATTTTCATATAGAGATCTACCTCTCAAGAAAGTTAACTAATAATTCTCTAATAGGTTTGGATATGGCGCAATGCATTAATGGATTTGTGTACCACACCAAGTATGACGTGATCGACGTGATCCCCCGTGAATCCTTGCAAAATACTGGTGACAATGTTCTTAGTTTAGTGCGAGGTTTGGCAAATGCAACTGAACTACACGATACAGAGGTAAGCATCTCATTTCAAAAACGTATTTTGAAGCATTATTTGTATTAATTTTTGAAAAATTCCATTTTCAGGCATATAAGGACGGACGGGTCGTCTTCTTTGATTTCCTAGGAATATACTTTGTTTACTACTCACAGGCAACAGAATTAGCATTGAACTATGGCACTTCTGGAGTTGCTCTTGTTATGATCTTCATTTCAATCTGGCGCATGTCAGCTGTTTCTAACGTTTCGATCTGCCATGTGGTGTTCTGGTTTATCCTGGTTCTTATCCTCCAATTTATCTCTGTTGTACTCGGTCTGGCACTTCCTGCAGTGGTTGCTTATGTATTCGACAGTTTCGGACTCTCGCTTACTTACTATAGTAATGCCTGGCTACTGATCGGCTTATATGTGTGCCCGTCTCTAATTGGTCTCAGTTTGCCCACAACTATTTACTATAGTTTACAGCGTAATGTATGTCTCAGCTGTAAAACTCTCTACGGACATATTTATTAATATGACAATTTCTTTTCAGAATAAAATATCAGCATCTTACCACATCCAGCTGTCATTGCATGCTCAGGCCGTGATCCTGGCTCTTCTAGCTATTGGTCTTACAGTATTTGGTGTGCGTTCCACGTATATTTTTGTCATTCCATTAGTTTTCTATGTTATTTCGTTGGCATTTAATTTACTGACTACTTTGCACGACCGTGACTATGCCTGGACCGGCCTTGTTAAGGCGAGTCAGATAATTCCATTCCTGTACAGCAGCTATCTTTTTTACCTGTTCACCGTTTTGCAAATACCAGTTTTTGGTCGTTCAGGCAGTTCTTCCAATCGGGACTTGTTCATTGCAGTCGTGGCAGCATTGGGATCGATTCTCTCATTTGGATTTGTGGTATGTTTGGATAGTAAGATTTGTTCTCTTAGATAAATACTTAATATTTTTGATTTACAGATGCCGCTGATCAATACTTTCCGGAAACCCAGCGTTGTGGTGTTTACTCTCATCGCGCTTACTGCTGCTGCCATATACTTGGCCAGCAGCACACAAATCGGATTCCCTTACAGGCCAAAGACCAGCGGACAACGAGTTTCATATCTGGTAAGATTTCCACATGCTTTAATCATTTATATTTCTATATAATACAACGAATTTCATTGCAGCAAGTGCGAAATAAGTTTTACGAGTACGATGGTACTCTCAGTAAGGATGAATCGGGCTATCTGTTTAATTTTCAAGATCGTCGTAAAGAAAAACCACTTCTGGGCACAAGAGTTAATCTGACTGGTTTGGTTAGCATAAAGTCGAGGTGTGAGACATCTATGATGTGTGGAATGCCTTTGTTTGACTACCGTTTTGTACAGAATCGTTTGCAAAGCAAATGGCTTCCACGTACAGAAAAAGTAGAAATACCTGAACCTGCAACTTTAGAAGTGCTTAGCAAAATTAATGTTAACGCAACGACTGTGCGTTTTGAGATGAATGTGACAGGTCCTTCTCACATGAGCTTGTTTATTAAACCCTATGAAGATGTCAAAATCAGCAAATGGTCCTTCTCGCTAACTTATCTTAACGAGCCACCACCTGCACCTCTACCGTACCATATCTACATTACCAAAGGCATTGATAGTTCTCCGCTTAACTTATTTATAGAAGTTTCGGTAAGTGATAAGTTAAAAGGCTTATTTTTATATGTATATATATTATTTAATCACTTGTAGAAGTCGGATGGTGATTTTGACGTACCGTGCATTGAACTGGGATTGGTCTCAAGTAACATCCAAAGTCCAGGCGATGCTCCAGCTGTGAAGTTTGCATCCTCATTTCCATCGTATTCAATTTTGGCACAGTGGCCCGCTTTATACCAGCGATTCATTTTTTAATTTTGTGGCAAGATCCTAAAAATGAATAAAGGCAATTAATAAAATTTATGTTTGCAAGCGTATAGATCAATTAATTTGTTCCACAATGCATAATGCACAGTGCGAAATCGTTTCAACATCTGGTACATCAAATTTGATTTGTTAACAATGCTGACAACTCTTTGCAGCGCATGATTTCTTTCACCGAATATATTCAGAAACACCCCATTCGAGATTTTGCAGCTGTATCTTAGAATGAAGTCGTTAGCATAAAGATGACATAGTTTTAAAAAAAAAACATATTATGTAATTCTCAGTCTGACAGTCAACCTACAATAAGAAAGAAATTTAAGCTCAACATAAATAGCTTTCGCAAATTGAGCACGCAAAACCTTTCCCCAGCTAACCGAGTTCCACGAGGCTGTTAAACATAAATACTAAGCGAACAGACAACATGTACATTACAGCATTATCCTCTTTCTTAGCTACCTAAAGAAGTTCGTTCTTAATTTAAGAGTGCAAACCTATCTGACGAGTAAATAAACGGTCGATTAATAAACACATATAGAAGAGGCATACTACGTCTAAAAATTCTATGAGCAGACAGCAATTAAATTAAAGAGAGCATTTTAAGCCGAAAATTTCCGATAAGATGATTTCAGAAGCAGTGTTTTCAAATCTACGCAAACAAAGAGAGATCAGTTGAATTTTGTACGCCTTAGTGAGATGTTTCGCGTCATTTGCAGTAGCTTTGGTTTATGCCAGAATGAGGTTAAGATAATAAATGGAAGCAGTTACAAACGTTAAAAGCTTCTCACACATTAACTGCATGTTAAAATTTGTCAAACGATCATTTATTCACAAGGAAGCAATTGGATATAATGCGAATGGTGTTTTTACTCAAAGTATTACATATACAGTACATTAAAATCAGTACACAAGCACTTGTATAAATTTTTGTACACTAGTTTTATAAACAAACAATTCTATTTTGGTATGATGAGATATCAAAAGTTCATAAATGTTAAAGCTTTAAGCTAACAAGACTTAAGAAAAGAGTAAGCATTTTTCATAGTATTAACTCGTATTACCTCTGTTCATATAACGCACAGGTCTCGGGTGAATCTATCGAAGCTTCCGCAAATGTGAACAAAAATGATGACTCTGAAAAACTACCGTGGTACTATGCCAGCGGCTATCTGTTTTTTTGGGGACTTCTCTTTTTCGCCATCGTAATACCATTTTTCTATCGGCTACCTACGGCCTTAACAACAGAGGACGCACATAAAAATGTATTCATTGCAGAACGTGCGTACAAAAACTTGTACACTTTGTCGAAAATTGGTACCAAATTGACTGGAAGTAGAGCAAATGAGATTGAGGCAGTGAACTTTATCACAAAAGAGCTGATGAAGATTAAGGAAAATCTCATTGAGGACTATTTCGATATAGAAATTGATTTTTCGCATGTCTCTGGCGCATTTGTATATAGTACAATGCTTAATATGTATCAAGGAGTTCAAAACATTGCTGTGAAAATAACTGCCAAAAACAGCACGAGTGAGTCCTATCTGCTCGTTAATAGCCACTTCGATTCTAAGCCATTTACTCCGTCTGCGGGCGACGCCGGTTTTATGATAGTCACAATGTTAGAGGTCCTAAGAGTAATTGCAACTACAAAGCAATCGTTTGAGCATCCAATTGTCTTTTTGTTCAATGGAGCTGAAGAAGGTGCTATGCAAGCCTCTCATGGTTTTGTAACCCAACACAAATGGGCTCCATACTGCAAGTAAGCGAATTATATTTTAATAATAAAAAACTGCATTTAGAATCTTAGCCTACAATCGCAGAGCTGTCGTTAACCTCGATGCCGGTGGTAGTGGAGGTCGAGAAATTCTGCTTCAGAGTGGTCCAGGCCATCCATGGCTTCTAAATGTAAGTGTTTTAAAGTACTTAAACAGTTGAAAGTCGTGCTCAGTACTTATTTTTAAACAGTACTACAAAAAGTACATCAAACATCCTTTTGCTACAACCATGGCTGAGGAAATCTTTCAATCGGGCATAATACCATCGGACACAGACTTTAGACAGTTTAACTTATATGGCAACATCCCAGGCACGTTTTATTTAGAGTCTTGACTTGAGTTAATTAATATCTTTTAGGTTTAGATATGGTGCAATGTATAAATGGGTTTGTTTACCACACCAAGTACGACACAATTGATGTAATTTCCCATGAGTCTTTGCAAAGTACTGGTGAAAATGTACTTGGATTAGTGCGCGGGTTGGCAAATGCAACCGAACTTCACGATATCCAGGTAACATATTATATTTAAGATCATATTATCTTGTTGACTTATACTCTTGTAATTCACAGGCTCATAGGGCAGGACATGCTGTCTTTTTTGACTTCCTGGGAATCTGTTTCGTTCATTACTCACAGACAACAGGAGTATTTTTAAATTTAGGCATTTCCGGAGCTGCTTTTATTTTAATTATTCTCTCAATGTGGCGCATGGCAGCTACATCGCTTCTTTCATTGCGTTACGTAGCGCACTTGTTTATCCTGATTTTCATCCTCCAGCTTGTATCATTCTTACTTGGACTAGCACTTCCCGCAGTGGTTGCTTTTATATTCGACAGTTTCGGACTCTCGCTTACCTACTATAGTACTCCCTGGCTAGTGATCGGCTTATATGTGTGCCCGTCTCTTATTGGCCTCAGTTTGCCCACAACTATTTACTATAGTTTACAGCATAATGTACGGCTATTTTTAATCTATAAAAATTAAGACATTTACGATAACATTTTTATTTTCAGGATAAAATATCAACTTCTTACCATATCCAACTAGCTTTACACGCTCAGGCTGTCATTTTGGCTATTTTTGCTATTGGCCTTACATCGTGTGGCGTCCGCTCTTCATATGTTTTTGTCATTCCATTAGCCTTCTACATTGTGTCTTTGTCCTTTAACTTAATGACTACTCTGCACGATCGTGGCAATGCCTGGACAGGATTTGTGAAGGCGTGTCAGGTAATTCCATTTCTGTACACCAGTTACCTATTCTACCTCTGTATTGTGGTTATGACTCCAATTGGTGGTCGATCTGGCAGTGCATCTAATCAGGATTTATATATTGCTGTCATAGCAGCAGTAGGGTCTGTTCTCTCATTTGGTTTCTTGGTAAGTCCATTTAGTAAAATTTTAGTTTAAAAACTAATAAAAACGTTTGGTTGGTTAGGTGCCACTTATCAACACTTTCCGAAGGCCTAGCATTGTATTATTTATTCTGTTTACAATCACTGCTGTTGGAATGTACTTAGCAAGTAGCACACAAATGGGATTTCCGTATAAAGCTAAAACCAATGGACAGCGAGTTGCATATCTGGTAAGCTAATAAAAAAATAACATTAAAATCATGGAATATAACTTTTATCATTTAAGCACGCGCGGAATGTGTTTTACGAATACGACGGTACACTCAGTAGAGATGAGTCGGGCTATCTGTTTAGTTTTCAAGATCGAAGGGAGGATAAACTTTTCTTGGGCACGAACCTTACTGGCTTGAGCAGCATAAAATCGAAATGTAAAACACACATGATGTGTGGCATGCCATTATTTGATTACCGCTATGCAAAAAATCGTTTACAAAGCAAATGGCTGCCTCGCTCTGATCCTATTGTACCACCTGTACCAACAACCTTGGTGCAATTAAACAAAACAATACAAGATGCTTCGACTGTTCGCTTCGAGTTCAATTTGACAGGTCCTTCCCACATGAGTTTGTTCATTCAACCCTTTGAAGATGTGAAAATAACCAACTGGTCGTTCCTGCACAGTTATCTTGAGAAGCCACCAGAGTGGCCTCTTTCATACCATATTTACTTTACATACGGAATTGACAACTCGCCATTAAACTTCTTTGTGGAACTTTCGGTAATTATCGATGTGATTTCAAAGCTGAAAGATCACCAAATAATATTAAATTAATTACTTTTTAGAAATGGGATGGCGATTTTAGTTTTCCTTCTTTCCAGCTAGGAGTTTCGGGACATTACATTGAATATGGTGGTGATGAACAAAGTAGGAATTTCGCATCGTCATTTCCGTCCTATTCCATTCTGGCCGATTGGCCTGTTTTGTACCAACGATACATTTTTTAGTTAGATGTGACAATTATATTAAAAATTAAAATAAAACTGTTAACATTAAAAAAATTGGAAACAGGTATCAAATCCAATAGTTTAAGGATTTTATTGTAGTTTAATATTTCGATTTTACCTGTTAAATGAGTGCAAAAAAATAACTAAGTTATGTCAATTGTATTAATCAGTAAGTCTTTTAAGTTAAATATTTATGCACTTTAACCATGATATGTGGATAACATAGAGACGCAACATCAATGATTTTTAAAGTGTCAGTCGATCACGCTTTTATTTGAATTGGTCGTGATCGTGATCAAAATATTGCTGTGAAATTCACACCACACTATGTCCTAGTTAACATTCACTTCGATTCTAAACCACTAACGCCTTATGCCGGTGATGCATGGTGCAATGATGCTTTTATGATAGTCACTATGTCAGAGGTGTGGAGAGTAATTGCAACTACAAAGCAAACGTATTCCTTATACATATTTGCGACTCACCTGCTAGACTCTTGTTTCCAATTCATCAATTCATTACGTTAATTTTGGCGCCTTATGCATATCAACACCAGGTGTTGGCGAAGTGCAATAGCATCCCAAATGAGCGACATCTATTGCCTGCTAGCGCTCAATGAAACTGTGGTTCAGTGAGTTTTTACAGTTATAATTTGATAAAGGTGACTGCTTTTCTTCACATTTTTTTATTTATGTATAATGTTTGTATGCAGTTACCTCACTTACCAATAATGTACAATAAATATTACGCGCGCTGCGATTCATTTTGTCAATAAGGTTTTCATTTTGTTACAAAATGCAACACAAATTCATTTTGTTGCGTGGAAACGACACCTTCACACTTTATTTCGGTATTCACTGAACTAAGGTTGCCAGTCTGTTGCGATACGCTGCCAGTTTCATGTACTGTTAAGCTCATATTAAAGTGTTAAGTTAACATGATTTCAAACGGCGTCATTAAGAAATGCCGGCTTCTTTGTGCGCGCAATATTAAGTAAAATTTGAGTACCATAACAGCAAAAAACTAATTTGCGAAACTATATATGAATTTTGTGCATTTGCGACGAAATTCGTGAAACTTGAATCTTTTTATAACGCGACACAGCAAGTTTAAGTAAATAAGATGGTTAATATCCATGGAAGCTGCATAAAATGTGTGCTTAGGAAAACTTAGACACATTATTATTTAAATATTTTGACTCGCTAGAACTGAAAAACAGAAGATAAATATTAGTTTGAGATTGGTAACGTTTCGAAAGATTTCTTGAGTACATCGACGTTTTGAAATCTGATGTTTTCATGCTTTTCTTCATACATAATTATTTGGAGAGTCTTCTTAAAAATAATAGTAATAAATAAACACTAGACTATAAAATAATAAATCGTTCTGTTTTGGTTTAATAACTTCGCGAATTATGCATTCAACCCAATTGGTTATTTCCCAAATGTTAAATTCGTCATCAACCATTATAAAAGAAAAACAAAAACAGAAATTGTTAGTAATGCAAACAAGCCAACTATGTGATTGCCAATTAAATGGAGAAAAAGGTATATATCATAGGTTGGTAGGTGGGCTTCCTTATCGAATGGTATGCCATAAACTACACATAATTTAGATACTAAACTTCTCAATTGACCACGACGAAATCAAATCGTTTTGTACAACAGGTTTGAATCGCAGTTGTTTTTGATTTCCGCTGATATATCTATCATCCATAAACCTTTATCTTAACGAACTTCAAAGTACAAATCAGTGTCAATAAAATCCATGCCTCGCCACAACTAAAACATTCGATATACGTTTAGTTGGCCAAGGTTGGTCAACAGAACTGCTCGTCTGAAGAGCTGGAAAAAGGAATACAAATAAAATGTCACTAAAAGAAAAGGACGAGAACGTATGTTCTTATCATAAGTACAAAAGGTGTTAAATATTAAAATGCGATATTTACAGAATGTTGAGGGTCTGATCAATGTTGTGAGAAAATCAAAAGATATCCGAGCAAAGATATCCTGGTACTATGCTCCAGGATTTCTGCTTTTATGGCTCGCGCTCTTCTTTGCGGTTGTTATACCACTTTTCAATCAGCTGCCAGAGGGTGTTACAATCGCCGAGGAGTCCCAAAGGCCGGGCGAGTTTGTTGCAGAACGTGCACAACTACAACTACAAAGATTCGATCAGATTGGTCCTAAGGTCGTAGGCAGCATTGCCAACGAGAAGCTAACGATTGACTTTCTACTCAGCGAGATGGAAAATGTGCGAGTAGCTATGCGATCGGATCTATATGATCTGGATGTGGATGTGCAGCAGCCATCGGGTGCATATATGCATTGGAATATGGTAAATATGTATCAGGGTGTACAGAATGTTGTCGTCAAGCTGAGCGCACGCAGTTCCACCAGCGAATCCTATTTGCTGCTGAACAGTCACTTTGACTCAAAGCCCAGTAGCCCTGGTACTGGGGATGATGGCACCATGGTCATTGTTATGCTGGAAGTGCTACGTCAAATGGCTATTTCGGAGCAAAGCTTTGAACATCCCATTGTTTTTCTATTCAATGGCGCTGAAGAGAATCCTTTGCAAGCTTCACATGGCTTCATTACCCAACACAAATGGGCAAAGAACTGCAAGTAAGAGATGAATAAATTTGTTATTTGTCCTTTTAAATATTTTATCTATTAACAGAGCGCTCATAAATCTAGAAGTCGCTGGCAGCGGTGGTCGAGATTTGCTATTTCAAGGTGCGCCGAATCATCCCTGGCTAATGCGTGTAAGTTTATTATGTTGATATTTGTTTCTTATCTACAGATTTCCTATATTATTTATAGCGCGTGGCGTCGAGTACAAGTTAGATATTTATCAAGCTATAACTATAACAATACTCGTTCACATTGATAATACATTATTGTTAAATATATTTATATTTATTGATTTCAGTATTATGGAAATCATGCCAAACATCCTTTTGCCACAACAATGGCTGAGGAAATCTTCCAGGCTGGTGTACTTCCCTCCGACACGGACTTTCGCATATTTCGTGATTATGGTCAGGTGCCAGGTAGGTTAAGCAGTATATATCTTTATGGGGCCGCAATGTTTAATTAAGATATGTACTTTTAGGTTTGGATATGGCTCAAATCAACAATGGATATGTGTATCATACCGTTTTTGATAACTTTGCAGCTGTACCCCGCAATTCGCTACAGAATACTGGTGAAAATATTCTGCCCCTAGTGCGGGCTTTTGCTAATGCTAGTGAAATGTATGACACTGAGGTAAACTAGTAATCTCGATTAAGTTAACTCCCAAACTAACTTAAACCCTCTGTACCAAATCAAATTGCAGGCGCACAGTGGAGGACACACTGTCTTCTTTGACTTTTTGGGATTGTTCTTTGTCGTCTATACGCAAACAACTGGCATTGTGTTGAACTCTTGCATTGCAGCTGTGAGTCTATTGTTGGTTTGCATCTCTCTTTGGCGCATGGCACGCGTATCGGAGTTGTCGCTGAAGCAGGTCTTCATTTGGTTTGCCATCCTACTTGTTCTACACATTCTTGGCGCTGTTCTCTGCCTTGGCCTACCTTTGCTTATTGCTGTTATGTTTGATGCCGGAGATCGTTCGTTGACCTACTTTACAAACACATGGTTAATGTTTGGTCTGTTTATCTGTCCGGCAATTATTGGAATCAGTTTGCCCACAACGCTCTATTACAGTTTTCTACAGAAAGTAAGTACTTATCAAACAATTAACTCACAAATATTTATAGCATGCTATGTGTGTTTAATGTGCAGGAAAAAATCAGTCACGCCTATCATCTGCAGATGAATTTGCATGCTCATTGTGTGGTTCTGTCTCTAATAGCCATCGTACTTACTGCAATCAGTTTGCGCACACCATATCTCTGCATGATATCAACGATCTTCTATTCCGCAGCTCTACTTATTAATCTTTTGAGCACTTTGCACGACCGAGGTAAGTTGATGATCATATAAAATCAATAGTTTATCATCTTTGTTTCAATTTCAGGCTATTATTGGGTGCTGATAACGCAGATATTTCAACTAATGCCCTTCTTTTACTTCTGTTCGCTGTTCTACATGTTTCTTGTCGTTTTCATACCCATGATGGGTCGCAATGGCAGCGCTCTAAATCCTGATCTTCCCGTTGCTCTCCTGTGCGCATTTGGCACCTTTTTCGCTTTGGGTTTTGTGGTGAGGTTCTAAGGAACAAAGCTGATTTACACACATGCTTATTCTCTTCTCTTGTTTCTCATAAAGTCACCGCTGATCAATATGTTTCATTGGTCCAAGTTTATGATGCTTGGACTGGGTGTTATAACCTTTATATTTAGCATGATTGCCGTTTCGGATGTGGGCTTCCCCTATCGACCCAGGACCAGTGTTATGCGTGTTAACTTTTTGGTAAGCATAGATAAACATTAGTTCGTTAGAAAAGTTGCTTAAACCTTTATTTTGAAGCATGTGCGACGCATCTTTTATGAGTATGATGGAAGTGTCAGCCTCAGCGATTCGGGCTATTACTTTGACTTTCAGGACAGGCGCCTTCAATATCCACTTGAGGATGCTTCGGTTAATCTTACGGGCCTGACTGGCATTGGAGAGCGTTGTGATAAGGAATTGATGTGCGGTGTGCCTTGCTTTAACCATCGCTGGTGCAAGGCACGTTTCAGAGCTTATTGGATGCCACGTGAGGAAGAAGTTGGCATACCAGGCAGCTCCTCCTTAGAGCTTTTAGGTAAAACCCACTTTCCACACAACAACACAGTTCGCTATGAGTTTGAATTGAGTGGACCACCACACATGGGTTTGTTTATACAACCATTGGAAGGTGTTTCTGTTGCGGATTGGTCCTTTATAAGGAATCCACTGGATGAGCCGGAAAAATACACATTGCCTTATCAAATATTTTTCTCTTATGGCAAAGATAAATCACCCTTAAAATTCCACATAGATTTTGCAGTAAGTTAAAAAAGATTTATCACCTGTAGTTTATGCTTAACTTTGAATATTTACGTTTATTGTAGAAACCTGGTGGTGATTTCAATGTGCCCATCTTTGAATTGGGCGTAGCGTGGCATTACCTCAGCTATGACTTTGCACGGGACTCCACTAGTCTAAAGTTTATAGCAGACTTTCCCGATTTTGTGCACGTGATGGAGTGGCCAACGCTATATAAACGTTACATATTTTAAATAATCAGAATTTTTTTTTAATAATTGTTAATGTCATGCACGCAATACTATAAGAATATATACCATATATATAATATAAATATAAACGAAATACAAAAAAAATCAACTAAGATTTATTCATATTAAATACCAAACGTAAAGGGTATATTGTTTTCAACGTCATGCTGTCTCGCTATTCTTGAAAGCCCTTTAAATTAGAGACTTCAATCTTTGCAAATATCGTAGTTCTAGTCCGCGTCAGACAAAGTGTTACTATAGGGACGCTACGGGGGCCTGAGATACACCTCAACAACATCTTCGATATGAAAGAGCTTCAAACCCACTTGAACAGCAGTTAATACCAGCACTTATCCGGTAGTAGCTTAACGGATGCGAAGTAGTTAAGACAATAAATCCAGCTTATTAGAACGAATCTCGATAAAATTCGGTACTCAATCTAAAGTTGAACCGAGTTCCAATGTGCCACAATTTTGATTTCCCCATGTGAAAGTATATTTGTACAAGTTGGTCAGGGTTTAGTGAAGGTCAATAAATAGAGTATCAGTTATTGGGTCATAAATATCTACATTTATCCAATATGAGCGTGCTATCCATCTAATACATACATAGAAATTATGACAGCAGTTAAAGTTAAAGATATGAAATCACAGCTGATAAAAGTTGTGAGTACCCCCAAAGTATATGTAGGTATTTGCTTTAAAATTCAAACAGACACAAGAAACTAACTTAGTAGTACAAAACAGTTGAACATAGCAGGATCTTCAAAACAAATACAGATCTCTCATGATGAATAAGGACGTAGGCTGCATTGAATAAACTAACTATTGTTTTCATTTAATAATTCTAGCTTCGGTTTTTCTTAGGAATTTGGGTCCGGACAAGTTAATCCTGATTCATCGACAATGGATAACACCATAATCTTAGTTAATGGAAAGGATACACGTCAAAAAAAACTAGCCTGGTATTATGCACCCAGTTTTTTGCTACTTTGGGTAGCACTTTTCTTCGCAGTGGTCTATCCGCTCTTTAACTTGTTGCCCACACCGGTCAACATAGCGGAGGAGATAAGCAAACCAGGTCAGTTTGTGGCTGAACGAGCTCAAGCCATATTGCTGCAACTAGATAAAATGGGTCCCAAAATTGTGGGCGATATAATGAACGAGGAGACAATGATTATGTTTATGCTCAATGAAATCGGGAAGATTCGTAATGTTATGCGTGAGGATCTCTATGATCTAAAGGTGGATATCCAACAGGCATCTGGTGCTTATATTCACTGGAAGATGATCAATATGTATCAAGCTGTACAGAATGTGATTGTCAAGCTAAGCACAAAGACTTCAAATAGCACATCCTATCTGTTAATCAATAGTCACTACGACACCAAGCCGGGCAGTGTGGGTGTCGGAGATGCCGGCTTTATGATTGTTGCCATGCTGGAGGTGATGCGTCAATTGGTTATATCACAGGAAACGTTTGAGCATCCAATTGTTTTCTTATTCAACGGTGCCGAGGAACAGCCGCTTCAAGGATCCCATGCATTCATCACACTGCACAAATGGTCGCCCAATTGCAAGTTAGTAAAGTTTAACAAAGCTTAAAATGCAATTGGTATGATATACACTTTTTAATAGGGCACTTATTAATCTGGATTCTGCTGGTGCCGGTGGTCGTGAGATCCTCTTTCAAGGCGGTCCCAACCATCCCTGGCTTATGCGAGTAAGTTTGCAGCTTTGTGTAAAAATACTCACTTAGAACTAGTTGACGATCTTATCGGGAGTCAGGCGTATAGCGTTATCAGATATGCCTATCTTGTTTTTATTTCAATCTTGCAAATAATATCCGCCTGCAGCACTACAGAGATGCTATCAAACATCCGTTTGCAACAACAATGGCCGAAGAAATATTTCAAGCTGGCATCATACCTTCCGACACAGACTTTAGAATCTTTCGTGATTTTGGTCTAGTGCCAGGTGTGTATTCGCTTCACTCCCCCCTCACGTGTTAATTGTTCATTCTTATGTTTTAACTCTAAGGTTTGGATATGGCTCTTCAGTACAATGGCTTCGTCTACCATACGAAATACGATCGCTTCGATGTTATTTCTCGAGATTCATTGCAGAATACGGGTGAAAATCTGTTGGCTTTAACGCGTAGTATCAGCAATGCCGAGGAGATGCGAGATACTAAGGTTCATTTCGTTTATTATATCGAGTTGAATGTCATGATAAGACTTATCTTTTTTTTTCTTCTTTTTTTTTCAGGCACACTCCGAGGGTAACTCGGTATTCTTTGATTTCCTAGGTCTGTTCTTTGTCTACTACTTGGAATCCACTGGTATTGCCCTGAATATTTGCTTTGCTTTTGGTGGCATCATCCTGGTATGTGTTTCCCTTTGGCGCATGACAAGAACTACAGATGTTAAGACAGGTTCTGTTGCTGGCGCCTTTGGTATGATGTTTCTCTTGGAGCTGGCTTCATTTATACTGGCTCTGGGTCTGCCAATGCTTATGGCGGTGTTTTATGATGTCAGTGATCGCACTTTGACGTACTTTTCAAACAGCTGGCTGGTAATTGGACTCTTCATTTGTCCCTCAATCATTGGACTGGTGTTGCCTTTTACACTCTACTTCACTTTCAGACCCAGCGTATGTTTTAATTATCGTTTAAGTTAATAAGGGAACTTTGCAAATAATCAGACGTCTTTGCAGAAAAATATTCCACACACCTATCACCTGCAAATTGCTGGACACGCCCATTGTATTTTGATGGCTATACTATGCATAATTGTTACTATTGCTGGTCTGCGTAGTGCCTATCTCCTTATGATCACTCTTCTCTTCTATGTGGCTGCACTGGCTATCAATTTGCTAAGCACTTTGCATGATCGAGGTGGATTTGAGATGGCAATTTGGAATACGAGTTTGTTGTTATAATTTTTGTTATATTTGACAGGTTACCATTGGGCACTGGTGATGTGTGCTTGCCAGGCAATACCCTTTCTTTACTTTAGCTATTTGTTCTACGCATTTCTTGTTATTTGCATTCCAATGACAGGTCGTAAGGGCACCGAGGTGAACCCCGATTTGCTTATTGCACTTCTTTGTGCTTTGGGTACAATACTTGCTCTGGGTTTTGTGGTAAGTTGTATTAGGAAATAACTTAGAATAGAGTTGGCTACTTACCTTACTCGATTCACTCATCCAGGCTCCGCTCATTAACATCTTCAAGCGACCCAACTGGATGATTGGCGGCTTGGCTGTCATAATGTTTATATTCTGCATGATATCTGTATCAGATGTGGGTTTCCCATACCGCCGTAAAACAAACGTGATGCGTGTCAACTTTTTGGTAAGTTACTAAGCTAAGTACCTTTCGGTTTCTACGTTTTAAAACCCCTTTAATATTGCAGCAAGTGCATCGCAAGTTCTTTGAATACAATGGTTCCATTAGCCTTGAGGATTCTGGCTATTACTTTGATCTGCAGGATCGTCGTTTGGATATGCCTCTGCGTGCCAAAATGAACTTAAGTGGTTTGATTCATCTGGAATCCGAATGTAAAGAAAAAATGATGTGCGGTGTACCTTGCTTCAATCATCGCTGGTGCGAGGCACGCAATGCAGCTCGTTGGTTGCCACGCAATCAACCGGTTGAGGTGCCCGATGAAACTCAACTGGAGTTGGTTAATAAGGAAGTGCTAGTCGGTGGCTATATGGTTCGTTATAGTTTCAAACTAATGGGACCTGCACGCATGAGTATATTCCTGAAGCCGTTAGATGGTGTTAAAATGGTTAACTGGTCATTTTTGCGAGGCATGTTGGATAATCCGTTGAAATTTAGGCCACCATATCATATATTCTTTGCCTGGGGTACTGACAGTGCGCCAATTGACTTCTTTCTGGAGTTAGCGGTAAGTAATTTAATTATTTGATTTCAAAAACAAACTCAAATTTCTTTTATTTTATTTCTTACAGAAGGTGGATGGCAAATTCGATGAGCCTGTTTTGGAAATAGGCATCTCTGGTCATTATATAAGTCATGTCCACAGGCGAGATCCGTACAGTGCACAGTTTATAGCTGATCTGCCAGATTTTGTGCACGCCATGGAATGGCCAGCGTCCTATGATCGCTATATTTATTAAAGTTGTTTAACAATATTTGATTAATAGAGTATATTTTAAAAACTGTAACAAGTTCAGCTAGATAATACAGACTTAACAATGCAATTGTATTTGCTCTTCCTGTTTACAGGCCCAGAGAAAAATCCATTGTCTTCAATTGGGGCTAGAGATCAAACTTTGCGTGCATTTCATAACGTAGTCCAAATAAATATTAAAACTCCAAAACAGAACTTTTACTGTTCTTCTTTCAAACATTTGTGTAAATACAAAACCATATACAGACTGTTGTAATAGCTGAATATTTTTTTCTTGACGGAGGCATATAAAAAGTGATGTTTGGGGGCATTGAAAGACACACTTCGATTTGGGCAACATTGTGGTGCACAGCCAAGTAGCAAACAAAAACAAACAGCATAATGAAGTTCCTGGTTGCATTTATTGTAACCGTCGCGTTAGCAGCATTAATGGCTCCAACGGTAAGGGCTCAAACGGGAACGGCTGGAACGGGAGGGGCTGCAACGGGAACGGCTGGCACGGGAGCGGCTGGCACGGGAACGGGTGCAACAGGAACGGGTGGCAACATCGGTAGCCTGATCTCTCAGATCTCAAATACTCTTCCCACTTATTCGTATTCCTATTCGTATCCCGATTATACGTATCCCTCTTACGCTTACTACGATACTGCGACAACTCAAAAGCCATTCAAGCACCCATTCTTGAATATGCTCTTCAACAAAAACGGATAATAAGGAAACTAAACAGCCATATCCTCATCCAGCCACATCCCACAACCACCATCAAATATTGTTTTGTTAAAATGTGAAAAATAAGTAATTCTCCCAAAATAAAAAACCTTAATTTATACTTAAAAAACAAAGATCAAAATGTATTATAAGAATTTCTGATGATGATGATTAGAAGAGTGAATGACATTTCCACATGTCCCAAATGAAGGCTAATTAACGCCTCTGGTCAAAATTGAGCGAATCTCAATAAACATGCCTCGTTTAGTTCAGCTATTCTGAATGCCACCTCCAAACAAAGGTCAGCATCTGACAGAGAGAGAGAGAGAAAGAGATGCAGCCAACTAGACATGATCATGGTCAGGTGGAGTGGCAGCAATGTATAGCATAAGTATAATGATACTCGTCTAATGCTATAACGTATAATGATGATGTTGTTACCGCCTTCACTTGAGTGGGAAGATTGTGCAATTTGATTTCTTGTGGCTCTGCCACATCGGAATATATGTGCATAGGTATATATTTATGTATATGCTGGTGAACGCTTAAAGTTAAATGTCTAGCAAATGTGGCTGACAAATTGATTTGAAATACAAGACGTGTTCTTTGAATGCCACGACTATTCAAGTTTACTTCTAGATAAACATACTCAATTAACAACTGACCAAAAAAATGCTGTTATAATGTTTTCGTGTACACTGTACAGTAAAGTGCCACACAGGCGGATATAATAAGTATATTTTTAAATACCTACAAATCCGATTAAAACTTAACATTTGTTAATGCTCAATATTATTATTTACTTGTTGATAAGAATGCAAATCCTCGAACACTATACAAATGCTTTTGCTGAGGTGCCGCATAAGTTACAGGCTGTAAACAATAAACAATTATTCGACAAATTGGAGATTTAACAACAATTTAACAACAACACCATAAACACGCCAACAAATGAACAAATTGAAGAAGTTAACAGAAGAAGATTTTAATCAGTTTGGCCAGGCTGTGAGTTTGGCTTCTGATCTGTGCATCTTTCAACCAAAGGCTAAACACCCAGCAACAGTGGCCTAGCTGCAGAGTCGAGTCAAGTCTAGTCAGCTCTCTGCTACTCTGCTGCAAGCGTTGCGAGACTCTAAAGTTCAAGCAATTGCATTCAGAAGTACTCAGTACTCAGATGCAGCGGCGCTGCAAACAAGCTTTTGCTATAAATATGCAAACCTTTGGCGTTGCTGGTCACAGTTACAAATCGAGACGCTGACAGAACCCAACACAAGGATTAAAGCACACACCAAATGCAATACTTTGTAAGTACCTACCAACCAAACTAGGTCTTTAGATTATGTTGAGGATTGGCGTTTTTGTTTATTGGCAGCTACTGATTGTTGCAGCTTTGCTGCTATGCAAAACACATGCGAGACCGCAAGGACCTGCCGCGGAGCCCATTAAGATCGTACGACAGGAGCAGGAGGTGAACTTTGATGGCTCCTACAAGTACAACTATGAGACAGAGAATGGCATTAATGTCGATGAGCAGGGCTATCTCAAAAATGCTGGTACCGATAATGCAGGACCGGTGAGTCAAAGTGTCTTCAAAACCATTTGACATTTGCATGGGCATCAGATGCCACACAATGTCTGACAATTTGTTCATGTCTTGTAATTAGCTACAACTGCATTTTTGTTTTTTCATTTCGGGCTAAAAGGTCGCACAGGGCTCCTTCTCGTATACTGCGCCCGATGGCACACCAATTCGGATTACCTATGTGGCAGATGAGAATGGTTTTCAGCCGCAGGGCGATCATTTGCCCACAGCTCCGCCCATTCCACCAGCAATACAGAGAGCTTTGGATTATATAGCAACAGCACCACCGCAACCCGCTGAGTCGCAACAAAGCTACACAGCTCAACGTAGAGGCTAAATACAGCGTGCTTCAGCTTGAGCGTCGAGCGAGAGAGAGAATGAACGTGAGAGAGATGGAGACAAAAAGTGAAGAAATAGTAAAGAAACTATAAATATGTACATAAATATGAAAATTGAATAAATATACACACACAAAGGCTAATGGTTTTGTTACACTTACCCATTTTGGTAAATTTAAAATGCTGTGCGTCTTGTAAATGTTTAAAAATTGGTGATTTCATAGCTTTTTAGTGAAGTGATTTGAATAAGTCGACAGCCAGCAGCAACTTGAAATATCAAAGCAAAGACTATACCATACTTAAAAAAAAACTCGTGTTAATAGAAAAAAAAATATAAACAATTTGTATGCCACATTATCGTTTTAAAATTGTTACTATAGATAAGCTTAGTTGAAGTAAGGTATGGGATTATCTGTGTTTAAATTGCACAAGCTGTTAAAAATAACTTACGGATACAACATTGTTGCGTGCATATTCATACTAGTTTTACTTGCCTCTAAAAGTGTCAATCGCTTACACATCTCGTAAATATTTGATTTCCATATAAAAGTCAATTAATAACTGCATACTTTCAGGCATTAAAATAAATTTTGCAACCGACTAGTGTACTTTTTTTAAGCTCTTTGCAATAACTTTCGTTCTGACATGCTCCATATTTGTCAATTATATTGAGTGCTCATCGAAAATTAATGGCTGCTTTAAAAAATTGACAGCGTTTCCGTATGGCTATAGTCTGTGATATACTTATTAATTCAAATAATCTCCATAAGAATCGCTTAAACGATTTATGGCTGTGTGTTGAAGCGGAGATGCTTTCCAGAAAATATGTATTGAATGGCTCATAAATTACCACGCCTAATAGATCTAGTTTTGAGAGTGTATTTTCGCAAATGTTGCCCGGTTAGCTCCGAGTTCAGCTAGCAGATTAGCCAGTTGACCATAGCACACATTGAATCGAGTGAATCTTCGGTAAGCCAGTGGGCGTTGGTACGCCTCTCATTGCAGTATATAAAGCTCTGCATTTAAGCCAAGAACCGCATTGCTAATTAACCATGTTGTTGCGTTTAACGGTAGGTTAAGCTGTTGCTGCAGCTATTGATTTCTGTTAATCCATTGTTTCACCTGACAGATTTGCTTGCTGATCTGCGCTGCTGTTGCGCTGGCCCAGAGCGATGGCCGTTATCGTCCTGCACCTAAAGCACCTAAACCACGGACTATACTGAGAACCAAAACTAATGCTGGCGTCAACGATGGTCGCTATGTGCCCAGCGATGATGGACGTTATAAGGGCGGCAACGATGGTCGCTATGGCGGCAACAATGACGGACGTTATATACATATTGACAACAAGTATATGCACGACAATCGACCTGGTGGTGATTACTCCGGCGCCAACGGACGTTATGTAGGTAATAAGGACAAATTTGGAGCTGGTGGAGGTGCTGGACGTGGTGGCAGCGGTACTGGAGCTCAAGGTGGCAGTGTAGCAAGCGGCAGAGGTGCCGCCACAACAGCTGCGTCGGCCTACAAGCCACGCCCAACCAGCTCTCAGTCACGCCCTGCTTATGTGGTTGATCAGCGCCCCAGCTTGCCACAAGGACGCGGCACAGGTATTGGCAAAGGTGGTTTCGCCATTCTGCGTCAGGATGGTGCAGTGCAGCCTGATGGCTATAATTATCTGTAAGCTATCAGAGTATCCTTAAAATCCTGCATCACTTAGTCAAATATTTCATCGTTATAGCTATGAGACTGAGAACGGCATTCTTGGCGAGGAAAGTGGTCGCATTGAGAAGCAAACTGAGGGCGATGCTATGCGCAGCAAGGGCTTTTATGAATACACCGGTGATGATGGACTGCTCTACCGAGTTGACTATGTGGCTGATGAAAATGGTTTTGTCCCTGTTGGTGCGCATATTCCCAAGGAACCTGAGTACATTTCCAGAATGTTGGCTTACCTTAAGTCTAAGGGTGCTTTGTAAATTTCGTAAAAAATATATTTTTGTTATTTTGTAAATCAGGCAATAAAAATGTTATTTAAGACATCCAAACATACAAGAATTATAATAGACTGCAAATTTTCTGCAAAAAAATTTACAAATCCAAGGCTTTCACATTTTCAGCCTTTAAAATATTTATTGATCCATAAAACAACAATGATATTTTCATAAAAAATATCTTTTCACAAAACATATTGTACATAATGAGGAGTAATACGTATTTATTTCTTAAGTTTCACACCGAATTTTTTAAGCTTTTAGTTAAGAGTTGGTAAGATATTCTGCTGTATATACTCAAGCACTTCATTTATGGTTGCCTGCACTTCAACGGGCTATAAAAAGAATGAGAACTTATATAGAGAATATTTTTAAACATTTTTTGTTCATTAACTTACATTCTTTTCCGTTTTGATTATGGTATCCTCGTATTCCGTGTGGGATTGGTCCTGCTCATAGTTGGGCACGGGCAGCGCTGCCTGAGGCTGCTCATATTCATAGGCATGCGCTGGTTGCGATTGGGATTGCGCATCCGTATCCCATAGCTTGTTCTCATTCACATAGCTAAACTGTCGATGTTCATCGCCATCACGCACCCATTCAAATTGGATTATTTGCCAGCCGGTGCCATTGTAATTAAAGTCAATCATGAAGCGCAAATGGTCACGTGGTCCTAATGCAAAGTTCTCTTCGGCTTCCTGCACACTAGCCCTTAGCTGTTCCTCGGCCTGTCTGAAGATGCCACGCAAATCGTTGGAATACGGTTGGCCACGATCACCGTAGCCGCCATCGTAGGGCCTTGGATCATGACGATATTTGCCACTGTTATCTGGCATATACCACCCGGAAGCGCCATACAGCTGAGGATGATAATGACCCGGCTTGGCCGTGGGTAATGGTGGCTGATCTTCAGATCCTTCCACCCAGCTTCGGGCTAGTAAGAGAATAGAAGTTATCAATGTTCTGTACATGTCGACTAGTTAAATGCGTTTAAATGTCGATAATCCAATCACTGGCCAAGTTAGTTAGTTTCAGTGTCTAATTACACGCGTAGGGGGCAGCTAATTAATTGTCAGATTTTATGTAGAAGATCGTTTAATTACCTTGTTTATTTGGTAGTAGTTGCGACTTGTTTTCGCACGAGTCACTTGAAGCCATGCAAATTCAAATTCTTTGCATACTAACAATCTATTAAGCATCTGCTATGTAATCACAAGTAACACAACTCGTTTCCATTGCTAGACCTCAATTGCATTTGACTTTTGAACGTCGGTAAAATTATTTTCACACGGAAATTAGTGAAAATGTGTCATAGTCCGATCGACAGATTTAAACAAAAGGAATTTTTAAGAAAGTTAGAGGAAAAGATCTCGAAAAAGCTAGTCAGTCTTAATCCAAATATTCTTCTTTAATCATCCTATCTCTAATAGCCATAAGTATTTATAATCGGCTTTACTTTGTAACTGTCGGAAGTTCTTTACATCAATTGAGAGGTCAATAATTGAATTTCCGCTTGGGCGATCATTTGTTAACATTTCAACACATATCATGCGATAAAAGTTAATGAGTGTCGTTTCAATCATATTTAACGCTCATAATAAACAATATAACGATCGTTTACCTTAATGGGCATCAAAAATAACTGGCGATCAATCACAACAGTCAGAAGATACTCATCAATCATTTGACTGTTTAAAAAAATGATGGGAGCAAGTCAGAATTCGCTCATGATATCAAGAATATTTTAAACTGTCTGTGAGAAATCGAAAGCAAAAAAATTATCAAAAAAGTTCGCAACTCATTATTGTAGTAGCTGTGAAATTTTTAAAGTAGCTTTAACTTTTTGCCATGCAGGTAGGCTTTTGACATAAAAACCATACCAATATGAAATAGTAATAAATAAAAACATATTTACAAATCAATCAATCTTGGCTGTTGATGTGATAGATTAGTTCACAGAGCAATGATCTTTAACCTTTTACCTTGCAAATGAAAACTTCTAGACATTAGAATAGTTTACACAAAATGTGAAACATTTATATATGCACAGATCAAGTAGGAACTCTTGACCATCTAAGGAGTACCTTTAGTAGTCACAGTGCAAATTTCTCTGAAGTAAAATATTTTATATCTACTCATGCCCAACTATCAAAGCCATAAAACCAAACAAAAACCTTGAAAAGCTTTTAATATCCAAAGTCTAAAGCAGCTTAACCAGATCACAAACTGATATCACGTTAAAAATAAAGATTGCTACAGTTCTGGACATTTGGGCAGTTTCCATTGTTATAATTTTTATCGATTATAAAACGTGCTGCATCAAACAAAAAGATCTGAGGTAATGATCTAACAGCATACAAATTTATTTATTAGTTGTTGCTTATGTAAATTTTTAGGCTTGATTATTTGTGATGTTCTGAATTATACAAAGCACACACACACACACACACACCGCTATAGATTTAGATATAGATATACAGGCTGTGATAATCCAAACAATATTATGCGTAATTTGGTGTTTTGCATGCAATTAATTTATTTCAAATTATCAGCACCCAGCACTGCTTTATTTAACTTCTCCTTCTTTCTCTTCTCATCGCGCTCAAACTTATGCAAATTTATGTGTGTGACAAATATCAACAACAACAACAAAAATACCAAACAAATCATTGGCCGCAAAAATTAATAAATTTATCTCTTGACAAATTTAAGACTTTTGATGTTGATTTCGACAGGCATAAAAAAAGAATTAATTGCATTTTTGCGGTAGCGCTAATGGGCCTAGACAATTATTTTCGGAACAGCCCGTAGGTCATTTAACAGAAACTCAACCTTGAACTTTACTTTACATGCAACTGAAATTCCTTTACGCTGAGCTCAGCTTACAAAAATAAAATAAAAAAAAGCTTTCTCTTTCACACTTGGACACGAGCTGCGAATTTATATAGATGGTAATTTCTGCTTTCATTCAACTCATTAAACACGAAAGTTAATATTTTATTTATTTAGCACCTAATGATAAAAATCCCACCCTTCCAGCTCTAAAAATTTACGGTTTTTAATGATTGGTGCTTTGAACTGTGCGCTCTACGCTCACAGATATTTACACATTTATGTACTATATAATGTTGATCATATCTACTTAATTAATTCTCAGGTTGTTTTTGGTAATTTGTTGTATTGTCTCATATGCAGATCGGCATTAACGCCTTTAGATTAAAATTTACATTGTGTTTTGTATGTATTTTGTAAATTAATTAGTTAGCAAAACAAATGTAAACAGCTAATGCCACAAATCATTTGATTTAAGCGATTCGATTAAATGTGCACACCAAATGCTATTCAAACTCATCCATCTACTATTTGGTATTTCAGCTACCAATTTGGCTTGCGTTTTGCAAAACCCGCTACAAATTTATTTCGAATATAGAGCGCTTGATAATTAAGCAAACTGAAATCAATACCAAGCTGGCTACAACAAATGTTAAAGGAACGAAAAAAATAAATGTTTATATAGAAACCCACGCCTTAAGCAATGGCAATTAATGGCTTGTACTCAACGTTTAATACTCACCCTATAAAGATGTCAACTGCTTAACAAAGCAGGTGAAAATACGCATATATCATATGATTGTTTGGCGAAGTGCTGAAAACGGGAAAGGGTGCACTCAAAGTCTTGAAATTGATAGGAATGCGAGCGTTAATAATTTCTTAAAACAGCAAAAGAAAAGAATTTCAAATATTTTATTCCAACGTAGCCGACTTTGTAATACACTACTCCAAGTTAGCTTGGCCTGGCTGCATGGCATAATATTCATTCATAAATTACCGAAAACTAAAAAAAAAACTCAAATTTATATATATTTAAGGAATGTCTCATTGGTGCGTGATAAAAAACCAAATTGTATATGCTGTATTTATGCAGTGAGGAAGCAAAATACAAAAATAAAGAGTCGACCGGACGTTTAGTCATTCAAAATATATAATTTCGTGATATGCTGAAACTTCATACCCAGTCGAGCAATGTAGTTTGTGTTGTGACTTCTTGCTGAATGCTCGTACCTAAACGAAGCAAGTGCATTTGTTGTTATCAGCGGGCAAGAACATAATGATAAGCCGAACTGTTCTCACACTCTTCTCGGGTTTCACTGTTGCACTTGTTATCATTTTGTGGAGCTGCAGCAGCAGTGTTGCAGCTGGGATATTGGAGTGTTACCAGTGCTTTGAGGTAAAGGGGAGGAACATTAGGGAACAACTTCCGGTATGCTCACAGCTACAGAACACAGCCAAATACAGGGTGCTGTGTCCCAATTCCACAATGTGTCAGAAGACCGTGAGCACAATAACATTAATGAATGGAACGAAATGGTCAACGTCACTTCGAGGCTGTGCGAATCAAGTAAAGGTCGTTCAGGTACTCAATAAGAGAATATTTGAGGATGTCGCCGTCATAGATGAGCCCTACAAAGAGGGCTGCACTAATGAGATAACCCACCAAATGCTGACAACCACAATAAAGCATTGCTATTGCCGAGGCAACTTGTGCAATTCGGCGTCTTATCGCAACGACCTCAAAAGCCCGCTAAAAATGTTATTAATACTGTTCCTGTTAAGCAACTTACGACTTCTCATTACGATATAGCTGGTGTGTTCAAAGCTTTGTCAGATTTAACTCAGTTATATGTGGGGGATTATAAGCTTAGAAGGAAAAATCTATTTAATTAACTTTAAGTATTTTAATGAAAAACAATTCCGTTTGTATGCCAAATCTACTCATTAAGTGTAGCTTAAGCTAGAATTTGAAATAATAAATTGATTAAGCTTTTAAAACGATATGCTTGTTGTTTGCGATATAATCTCTCTGTTCCTCTCTTTTGATTCGAGAAAAGTGTGAAATTCATATTTACTAAGCCCGTGATATATGTGAATCAAGGTCATTGCCAAGTTTGAATCAGCGGGAAGCCATATAAACTTGCATTTCCAATGACCATTCAAAGTGAACTTGTAATTGATTAAAAGCCAGCATATTTAAATATTTATCAAGTATTTGTGACTTTTTTGAAATGCCATAATTAAACCTACTATAAATACATATCAAAAATGATTCAAGACAACAACAATTACAGACACGCGTCATGATTCACAGTGCGCGGCGGAGATTTTGGAGATTTGGTACGAAACGAAACGAAACGGATCGGATCGGAACGAGTTCAGTGGACGACCTTTGCAGTGCAGTGACTGTGGCGCCCAAGCATCTTTTACCTCTTACCTACACATTTCTTTCTCTCTCTATCTCCCTCTCTCCACTAGTGATTTTTTTTGGCTTGCTGTTTAATCACTGTTTATGTTTATTGTTGCAATTAATCCGCATAATAAAAGATATGCTTAACAACGGCGCAGCTGCAGCCTGTAGCCTGTCTGCATTATAATTTTTAGCTAGCTTGCCCCATAAAAATACCGTTAAGTCAAGTTAACTTAAGGACACATACCGCAGGCATTCTGAAGCGACGTGAAGCGACGCCACATTTGCCACCATTAAAATCACTTTTGTCAACATTTTTCTTCCCTGCCTGTAGCCGACTTTAATTTCCGACTCTGGTTATAATATGTACATATGTACGTGCAAGCCCATATGTTGGGTTACCAAGCCCCAGCCTCATTTAAATTCATATATTTTACATTGCGGCAGGCGTGTGCAATGTATGAATGTTGTTGTTTTTTTTTTTGACACTGCTGCTGATGTTGTGTTTCCGATGTTGATTTCATTTTAAATTTATGATTTCATTACGGCACTTTTATGGCGCTTCCGAGTGTCTCAGGTAGTTTGATGCGTGGATACGATCTACCCCAAGACCAAGTACCAAGTCTCACAGCAAAAGTGATAAAGATTTTTATAGCCAAAAACCGTTCCGCACTCAATGTTGATGAGCCCGAGCTTATTCAGGAACTACTACATTTGACTTTGAAAGGCAATTTTTGGACAGAAATGATTGGCTTACGTTTTTATCTTACTATTGTTGCTTGATAAAGATAATTTATGTATAAAAACATTCTTTTAAAGTATCTTAGTGTAAGGAGTGTTAGGAAAAGGAAAGAATATCTGCCCTTAAATATTTATGTGCAAAAATTCATGAATCATTCAATAATAATTTGTCTCTAAAAATGTTTTACTTGCATTAAAAAAACAATATGGGATTTAATTTTAATAAAATACAAAGTCGCAATAAATAAGAAAGTCATAAATTAACATTGCCATATGCAAATGCAATGATACAACACTGATGACTAAATTTTAAGAGAATACACTTTATAAACGTATAATTGTTTTTTTATATGAATAAAAATTCTCTTGCAGACTGATCCTGACCTTTGTTAATCAGTAATTAAATTAAATTTTGATAATGTGCGACTCACACGTTGTTCCAAAGAAACAAAACGACGTTTTGTATTTGGGAAACTTTGACAGACATAAACAAAATAAGATGGTTCAATGCATTAGTTGGAATCCTTGATCGTTAAATGCGAAATAACATTGTATTATTCATTTTTTTGGGGGAATAAACGCCTTATGAATAATGGATGAATGCCAAAGTGCATTCGCATTGCAAGCAATAATTTTAATTTTTAATTTGTAATCAAAAATATTTACCAAATGTGCACCCGTTTAATAAAGCTCACACTTAATTCCATAGCAAATGCCAAAAAATAAAAGCCAACAACAATAAAACAAGAAATGTACAAAATGAAAACAATAACCAAATTAGCAACAGCAGAACTCGTCTGAGTCTAAATTAAAGGGAGCGCAGCTCAAAATATTTTTTATTTTTTTCGTTCGTTATTTCTTATTGAACTGAACTGAGATGAACTGCGTGAACAAAACGTCTGATCGAATACGAAACGCTATGCTCTCGAATTGAGGAGCAAATGAGGCTAACTACCTCTCGCAGCAGAGGCGAGAATTTAGGAGCGGCTGTGAGAATCAGATTGTGCGAGATGCGCTCACAGCGAACTTGGCACATTTCTATATAAATCCGGTGTACCTCAACGGAATACAAACATTCCTGTTGCAGCAGTAGTCGCGTTAACCGCATCAGGATCTTAAAGCATCTTAAACACAAGGATAATATCCAAGGATATAACAAGCAAAAAAAATGTTCGCGAAATCAGTGATAAGCATTTATGTGATTGTGGTGAGTAATGTGAATGAAAAAAGGACTAAAAGCAAGTTCAAGTTTAGTGACAAAGCAAAATGGATTAAAATTAAAGTATATCTAACATACGCATAATTTAACTACACATATAGACCATATAAAAATGTATCTATATGAAACTGGCAATAATAACTGGCAATAACCTTATTAGCCTCATTTGTGGCAAGCCAGTAAAAGTTCGATTTCATGGCTATGCAGGCGTTGTTTTGACATACAGCTGACTCAGAGTCACAGTCTTTTTGATACAAAAATTCGTACCTCAGTGTTATTAATAATAATTTGAAATATCATAAGACATGTCAAAAACAAAACAAAAAATAATAACAACAAATCACATCTGCGCGTGTTTAATGGCATTCATTACTTGTTTAATGCTTTAACACTTCCGGCCGGCTAATTGCACTGTAAACGAGGCTTGAGAGCTGAGTTCAATTAATATACCAAATTCCGTAAGTCACAAAACTTAAACAACAACATTTATTTACTTACAGGGACTTGTTGCAGTCTGCCGCAGCAATCCAGTTGATAACAATGGCAAGTATTCGGTTCCAGAGCAAAATTCTAACGATGGCAAATACAATGCGCTAGATGATGGGCGTTATCATGCGAGATCAGCGGACGAAGGTATTTCGGCATTGCAATCGACTAACTAAGCACCTGATGCTGTTGCATGCCACAATACAACAATACTGCATGTTGATGCTAACAAACAACGATCTAAACGAGCAACTTAATCCAATTAACTAACCATAATTTATACAAGTATTCTTATATTACTGATAACACTTAGACGTGTTCATGGCAAAGTTCAAGCTCAGGCTACAAATTTAATTTGATTTTTGATAAACAACGAAATATTTAACAAAATTACAATCTTTGGCAACTTTGAGCTTCATTTTGTCATACACTAACCCAAAAACTTTCATTGCATAAATTTAATCCATATGTATATTAACATTTAATTTCTTATAGGCCAAGGTGTTTATCAGGATTCTTTAGGTAAACATTGAAGTGTATATTGAAACGTAACATGCATCCATATCATATAATTACTGTAGATTTTTAAATAATTAGCTTTCATGTCGATCTTATAGTAAACTCTACGTTTTAATAATTTAATTTAATAGTATAATAATTAATATGAGTTCCATTAGTAATTTCTGTATATTCTCACTTGCATTTTCTTGTAAATTATGTTCTTAAATTTAAATTTCATTTATTTCTGTAGCTTCCTCGCGAAGTACTAGTTTACACAAATACTCACTCAGCCACAAACACTTAAACTTAAATATTTTTCTAAAATTAGATTTGTTTGTTTTTACCATAATTTAGGTCGTTATTATCACATGCCACAGCCATATACGCATGTTTATGATAACCGTGAACTTGGAGCTTATCATCACATTCCCTATCCATACGACGGTGGCTATGGACCATACTCGGGTCTCAATCGCCCCTACGTTCATGATGGCAGACCATACAAGTAAGTCAAATTGTACAAACACTTTGAACTTGTCACATAACAATTGCCTCTTTTATCTTTGACAGTCACGATCTGTACACAGTAAGTAAAGCCGAGTTTAATGTACCCGAAATACGCTTGGAATACGGCTTTCCCGATCATCAACACCCAATCGAAACGCAAGCCCATTAATAGGCGAGCTTAAGCTATTAAAACAAAACAGTATTCATGATCAGAGACCCCTCCTAAACTATCCAGAACACCACCACACACGCTTTCATAACTTAAACAGCATAACACAACCAAGAAGCCACTTTTATTTCCTGCCAAGCGTTTCCCGTTTCCCGATCTGCTTTTCAAAAACGCGCTGCATGAACACAAACCACCCACCCTGCCTGCATATGCATGAACCACAAAATCCACCCACCACACAATCACACGCATCCAAAACTTCTGCCAAAAATTTGATGAGCGAGTTACTTAAATCAAATCAAAACAAACACAACAAACACACAGTCTACAACAACAACGACGACAAAGAAGCCAACCACAACAACACCACGCACAACAACAACAACGACAACCACAACGACGACTGCCCGGCCCATACTCTTCAACTATGATGACGAGGGACGCCACAAGATTCTGCATCAGGAAGAGATCCGCAAGAAGGACAAATACGATCATGCGTAAGTTTTGGGATAACAACACTTAAATTTACACAATTTATCTATTATTTTTTCTGTTTAACATTAGTTACTTGACCGAGAACGGAATCTATGGCGAGGAGCAAGCAAAACTGCATCATACTGGTGGCACTCACGCCAAGGGCTTCTACGAATATACCGGTGACGATGGCAAGCTTTATCGCGTAAACTATGCCTCCAATGATGGCGGCTTCATGCCCGAGGGCGAGCACATTCCCACACCACCACCCATTCCTGAGGCCATTGCCCGTGCTCTCAAGTATGTGGAGGAGCAGCACAAGGCGAATGGTGATAAGCCTTTGTTTGATCATCGTGGATTCCGCATCAATCACATGACCAAGGACATTAAGGCACAAATCAAATCCATACATCTGGAACGTATGCCCAAGGAGCTGAGCGATCAAATCCGCATGCTAGAGCGCGAGGTTGAACTGGCCGAGGAGGAAGAGAGGCGTGAGCTGGAAGAGCAGCGCCGACTTAAAGCTCATAAGCTCTAAGTTCGTTGCGGATGCATCCATCCATTGCTGTACTCTCATCTAAAATGCCATAAGGCTTGTGTTGTTTCCACAACACACTCTTAAGTCCCTACACCCACTCCCCCATAAAAAACACTAAAAAAAACTACACCCCCATTCCCATGCATTTGCCAACGGCAATTGGCTAAAATATAACAAGGTAATACAAAAAAAATAACAAAAAAAAAAAAATAATCACAAAAGAAAGTTTGAAAATTGTGCTTAAAATTATTGTTAAAAAATTTTCGACCACATATGTTAATATTGTATTTATTTATCGATATATATTTTTTATATTTAAAATGTGTTATGAATTTATATACTTCAAATAAACAATAAGCATTATTTGTTACAAAAATTCAACTACGATTCAAATTTAATAATTTTTTTGTCAAAATATTCAGTTATCAGTTTGAAACAAAACAAAGACCAAGGTCAATTGAAAATGCAATTAATTCAAACTCAAAATTAAGATTGTAAAACAAGTGAAGACGTTGAAGTCGGTGAAAACCAACTGCGAAATACTCTGTTATCCGTGCAAAGACGGGTGAACGTCAGTAGCTACATTATAACCAAATTCGGTAACTCTAGCTGGAAGGATGTCGACAATATACAGTTTTATCAATATTTATCGATAGTATCTATTTCCCAGCCGTTCATTGAACTTAGCCCCTAATCTTGACACTTTATCTAACAGACTTTAGTGATATAAAAAAATGAGTTCATACAGACATTCATGACGCCCATCAATATTCCCTTTACCTTCGGTAACAGAGTATTACAATGAGGGAACGAATGGTTAATTAGTTTATTGAACCCAAGCTATGTTTAACGTATGTGTACTAATATCTCTGAATATTTTAAACGAAATGCCATTGCTTTTATTTCTGTATTTGATTAAAATTTGCGAACAACATTTTATATTGATACTGTCAGATACTTTTAATTTTATGAATATTAATTAAATTTTTTGAAATTAATTTATTATGTCAGCTATGCTGATCGATTATGGAATACATTATTGTGAAAATTTGGATTAATAACAAATTTATAGCTTAGTTTTTCAAAAATATTCAAAGCACACTTTTGTGCTTAACTATTAAATATGACAATTAAGCTTTACATTATTGTAAGAGCTTTTGAGCGACAAAACAAACAACAAGTAATATTGACTAAGCTTGAATCAATTCAAAACTGACCAATTAAAAGCCAAGGCCTGGTCGCCATTTTCAGTGCATAGTCACAAAGTGAATGATAGAAATGATAGGTGAATTTTTGTATAGTTTGAAAAACTGCAAAGGCTGGCACAGATCTATATTGTTTCTGAAGTATGATGATTTATTTTTGTTCGAGCCTCATTTTACAATCCATGCATATAATATATTAGCATCGATTTAGAGCCAAAAAGTACTTGATTTTCGCATTCCTAACTTTAATATGGCCAAGCTCGCTTAAGGTTTTGGTTTTAAAAGAAAAAGCTTCGATAATGATTTAAAAATATTTTAATTTTAAAACTTGTTTAAGGAAAAAAGTTGCGCGAAGTACCGCACCAGTTTTATAACCAATAAGAATTTAGTGCCTTGTGTAGACCACATTGGCCGGCGCTGGTTGGTTGGCATAAAAAGCAGCATTTGAGCCATCATCTGAAAAACATTTACAAGCTAAGCATATTTTTCATGTTGAATATGGATATACTTACAGGTAATGATGGGACGGAAACCGTTAGCATCGGCAACGTATTTGACACCAACACGAAGACCCTCAGGTGATATGTACGAATAGGCGCCATCTACTTGCTCCTCCTGCTCCCCATAGCCAATGTTTACGGGCACGCCACGCTCCTCGCCATGGATACCGTTTTCAGTCTCGTAACTGTAGTTATATTCACCGGTGCCAGAGTTGGGTTCATTTCTTTGCTCGACCGCACGTGCAACAGCATTGGCAATGAACGGATTGTACTTCTTATAGAAGTTGTCGTAGTACCGTTGCTGAGTGTACAAATCACGATTTTTGTAGTATGAATCTCTGTAGTAGGAATTCCTCAGATACGGATTGTACTGCCGTTGCGCATTGCAGGCAATCATCACAAGGGACAGAACCAGCAGGCAGGAGGTCTGTGAATATGAAGATATTGATTTCTGTTAGTTCTCTTGCAACTATTTGATTTTTTCACTTATTTGATTTACCAATTTGAAAGACATTTTGAATGGAATGTGCGTAAAGTCTGTTAGTTCAACGTTGATCTATCAAACGAAACTGTAACAGAGGCAAGTTTCACAGCCCCATTTATAACGACATGTGCCTCCGTTAAGCTATAACATCAAATTTTAGCCCATTAAACCATTATATTCGGTCAACGCTTAAAGTTTGACAATAAAAAGCCAATCTCGGCAGCGGCTGAGCAAACTTTGTTTTGGCCAGTTTGCTAATTTCCGTTTAGAATTTTGATTGTCATTTAAATTGGTTTATCCATAATTCAAGCTTATACGCTCTAAATTATGACACAGTGGGTTTGTTTTGACTAACAAGAACTCGATAAATAAACTTCATAATAACTTAAACTTCTTAGGTTCAATCTATAGCAAAACTCAATTGTAATAGGGTATCTAAAAGTCAATCATTTCAAGCCATTAATAGATTTGCTATGTTTTTGCATAGCTGAGTAACAATAAAAAGCAGCTGGAGGTGGCTGTTCGCATTCGCACAGGAAATCTTTTAAGCCAAATAACGCAGCCTCGCGAGGAATTTAAATTTGTAGCAAACCGAACGGAGAAATCGAATCGAAGCGGGGATACCTAAATTATGCTGCTGCTAAATATAGATGAATATGAATGTGATTTTAGCATACAAATTGAAAGTTCACTGATTAAGGCGGAGACTTGTTTAATTTTAAATTTTAATAATTTTTGAAACTTGAGTAGCTGCTAAATAATCATATCAATTAAATTGCAAATTTTCGTTGATTCGGCCTAAACACAACAATAAAACTTGCTATACATACAAAAACTAGAGACAATCAAAGAATATGTCTAAAACGTGTGCGACAACAAGTTTTAAAGAAGTATTATTTTATTTTTTTTTTTTAAGAAAATAAAGACGTTTAAATTCGTACTGAGTGCAACACTAACTACTGTCGCTGATATCATATAGCAGATTATACAAATTACATTGATAAATTACAAATGAATGCCTTCAAATTGCCATGAAAAGAGTGCTCAATAATGAATGGAAGTTGCTTACTGAATGAATGACTAAGTATGAACCGCGGAGTAGAGGGGAACGTTGCTCGTGTTGCCATCGTTGTGCTGGCCTTCACATTTCGCATGCGGCTGCAACAATAGGTGCCACATTGCTATTGCAACAGCTCTGAGATCTGAAATCCACGCGGCCCAGAAGCAGACTCATCAGATCGAAGCCAATGGGTCAACTAAGAATATAAAATTAGCAACATTTAAGATAATGCCGATAGTTTATAGTCATAAAATTTAACACATAGTTGATGGCCCCTGGTCTAAGCAGTTTAACAAATTAAACTCAGTCAACAAATCATTCATTCATCTATAGCAATCAACTTTACGAGCAGTTGTCCAATTTCACAGAGTTTTTAAAAATAATTCTACTACTAAACATACTAATCTTATAACGAATTCTAGCAAAACGAGAGCGCGCATCAAAAATTTAGAGTCTATTGGAGCATTTTTACGGGTCCAAGCTCAAAACTTGTTTTTCGAGCAAGCCGGAATGTGTTAAAAAGATTAGGCAATGCATTGACAACAAAAATCAACGAACAAAAACTTTTATTAGCCAATTTACATAAATAAGGCGCAGAGATATCTGTTTTTTATTAATTGGTTTGAATTTATTTATGATTTCAAAGGCGTTTCTGAATATTCATGGCCTAACTGGATTAAGCTGTCATAGAATATGGTGTAACATATGAATTTATGATATTGATTGATTTAAGAATGGTTTATAGAGTAATGTTTAGTTGGAATAGAAACCAAATAACCTTTTCTCACATTTCTAAACAGTTGACTTTATAAACAATTCATAAAGTGTCATTTATAAATATATTATGCATTAAACAGGTGTCAAGCAATTAAATCATGCTCAATTAAACGCACGCCCCAAATTTAGGTATAAAAAACACCCTTGCATACTGAAGAACAATTAGTTGATAAAGACACTTTCTACTAAAATGACAATCGATAAGCCGGCTAGTCAACGGAGCTACGATGACTTCACTTACGTGCCGAAACTTATATTTAGTTCAATAGGCTACGATTTCTTGGACACTTCAAGGCCCCGGTGGCTCAACATAATTCTACGTATTTATTGGGTCCAGTGCCAAATTACCCATTTGTATTTTGTGTACTATTTGATAAGAGGAACCATTGAATCTGACGAGTTGGCTGGCAATCCAACTGCAATGATGAGATATGCGATAGTATATTTCTTTTGTCTCAATTCGGATGTGAAATTTTGCATCTTTTTGTACCATCGTCGACGCTTGAGGGCATTAAATGACAAGTTGCAAGCTCTGTATCCAAAGGATGACAAGGAACGCCAAGATTATCGAGTCAATGAGTTTTTCTGGCCACGCATTTCACGCCTTGGAGTGTGCTACTATTATCTGGTAGCGTTTGTGATTGTTTGTAGTCCCATCATCCAATCGAGCTTCATCTATTTCAATCAGCGCCTCACTTCGGAGGGTAATGTTACATTTCAATATCTTAGTACTTATCCCATGGAACGTATCAAAGTTATGACACCGTTGAAATACGCCTTTAGTCAGATGGTGGACATAGTGTTCACACACTTTGTAGTGAATATCAATCTTGGCACCGATATCTTTATGATGTGTTTCTCTGGCCAGCTGTGCATGCACTTTGCCCAGTTGGGCAGAAAGTTGGCCTCCTATAATCCTAGCAAACAACGAGAGAACGAGGATTGTGAATTTTTAGTAAGCTTGGTAAAGAAACATGAGATATTGTTTAAGTGAGTAGAAATACTAAAGCAAACTTTTGCATTATTTTTGAAATAATATTAATACTTTTCTAGTCTACATAAGGATCTAAACGATTCTTGTGGAATGATGTTGGCCTACAATGTGTTTAGCACAGCGACAATACTTTGTTGTGTTGCCTTCTATACGATATTACAAGGCTTGAATAGGGAGGGAGCTGGATTTCTCATGTTTTTCTTTAGCAGTTCTTCGCAGTTCTACATGGTTAGCTACTATGGGCAAATGTTGATTGATTTCAGTGAGAGCATAGCCTTAGCTGCCTATTCCCATAATTGGTATAATGGTACTCCCAAATATCGGAAATATCTGCTCATGATAATGCAACGTGCTCAAAGACCCGCTGAGCTATCGGCCAAGGGTGTCATTATTATATCAAGAGACACGTTTAAAAATGTAAGTCTAAAACGAAGATTTTGCTTTAAATCATTCTTTAAACTTTCTTCTTCAAACAGATGATGAACAGCACGTACCGTTTACTTGCCCTTCTACGCAGATTACTGGGCAAATAATATACTTACATTTAGCTGTTCTTCAATCTAAACTTGTAGTCCTGAAATTGTCGTTAATCAATTTATTAATTGTGCATCAATATTAATATAACCAGATGGATTCTGAACAACAGCACCCAAAGCTAATCACAAGTATAGATTCACACACATTCAGAACTGTGGAAACTATCAATTTGCAGGGAAAACTTACACGTTAGTTTTTAAAGACAAGTAGCTGAAGATTCTTGATGTGCTTCAAACTAGTGACATTTAAACAACTGGTTTCACAGCATTTTTAATCATGTGATTCTGTGAAAAAAGTAACACAAATTTTCAGTTTTATCTATTTTATATTCGTAACGCCGAGCATTGTTACTCAATTAAATTGACAAAGAACAGAAAATTAATAAAATTTAAACTGCAACAATAAATTATATAACCAACAAGTTTCAAAAACGTGTCTTAAACTTCTCATGTAATTTAATAAGTTTAGTTTTTAGGCACACAAAATGATTTATGTATGTCATACAATTAACATATGTTTGAATACGTATATAATTTTTGAACAATCAAATGAGGAGCCAGTGGTGAGGAAGGGGCGGTATTGGCCATTACGCTTTTGGCCTTCACATTTCGCGTGCGGCTTGACAGAATTGCAACGTAGTCAAATTGTGTGCAACAATAGCGGAGATTGCCGCAACACAACAAATAGCTTCAAACTTAACACAGAAGCTAACGAAAATTCAACATTTAAATTCAAATCTACTTTAATTAAATAATAAAGACAACAATACCGAAAGTTAAAGAAAAAAACTAGCTAATCAATAAACAGATTTAATCTTGTTTTATTCGAGGCGCATTGTTATTTAAAGCTCTTTAATACAACACAGCCTGAAAATCAATGAGTTAACTGAACTATTTCCCACATTTATTATGTTCCCCTACCCATAAAATGAGTGGTGTGAAAACTGTACGTTGGTTAATTGCAGAACGCTAGACAAGCTAACAAGCTAACACGTTATATATACTTGTGAAACATATTACATATACATTTATTTACCGTATCCGACAACAAGTTATTAGATTTGCTTAAGTTTTAGTTAGGCACCATACCTAAACAGTTGCCCTTTTTGTTAACCTACGCAACTTCTAAATTCTTGTCTTTGCCAATGTAATGGATATGTAAATGATGCACCACACATCATGCTGTGCGAGCACCACACTGACTTATAACATTTATGAGTTAATTTGCATAATGAAGACTCACCTTCGCCTTCAGCGTGGCATCTAAAGATGCTTAGACGGATTAACATTAATACGAATAGTGCGAGGCGGCTATTTAATGTCAGCCCAAAGAGCATACGATATGCATAATTGAGATACAAAATAGATAAGAAGTTAGATCTGCAGTTCTACATATAGTTTATTCAATTACAAGTTCAATATCTCTCAGTGAAGCTGATCTGGTTTTGTGAAACTTTAGAGCAGTTCCTTGACCATGAAACCCAGCCCGTTCAAGTGTTACATATGATTGCTCTGCTTTGCACCTGAACAGAGAGATCAGAGCTGAGAACCAACATTTTGTTGGTAACTTAAGATTCTAGACATGACCGAATCCAACTGACATTTAAGCGCAGCAAGTAGCCAGCCAGCAGCAGCAGTAACTGGTTCGACGGCTACTGCTGTGATAACTGCTATTTGCAATTATTTATTTATGCCTGCATTGACATTAGCATTAGCTATTAGCCAAGTGTCTTATATATACATACACACATGCATGGGTGCCAAAAACTATGCCGGCTGTTTAAGTCTAGACAAAGCTAAGCCACGCCAGTTTGGGTGATTCTTACGCAATGGAAAATCAATAGTTGGTAATACAATTTGTACGACAAAGTTGGAGGTGGGGAACAACACTTTAGAGTTTAAACAAATTGCGTTTAAAGCCATAAAAAAGATGGCACGACCTTCAAGGCCAACAGCACATTGCCATAAAACGCTGCACAGCGCGTGTCAAAGTCAGTGGATGAAGATGAAGATGCAGCTGGAGCTCGAGGCATCTGTTCTATGGTTTATGGCTAAAAAAATCAACTGACATTTTGCCAGGCATATGCGAGTTGAATAGCTAATTAGATATGTCAGGCGTTGTATTTCAAGGTTCAGATTTGTCAAAAATTTATTAAATTTTAATATTACATGTTTTTTGCACTATCAAAAGCAAAAGACTTAGGCAACGAACTTGTTAGATGAAAACCTTTTTTTGCGCTGCGCAAAATATTAAGTTAGAAGTAGCTGTTGTCGCTTTTGCTGCTGCTTGCGTCATTTTAATTAAACCCATTATATACATAGTATTATAAATATTAAAATTAATGCAATTGAATATCTTCATAATATTAGAAGCCGCTGTCTAACACTAGTCAACAGGCAATAACAATAGACCAGACCCAAAAATAAAAACAAGAAAAAAATAGCTAGCAATTGTTTTGCTGATTGCCACAGTCTGAACAACAACAACAACAACAAAAACAGCAACAAACACTACTTGAAATACAATATGGCAACAATCTTTGGGACAATCTTGTCACGAAATTCTGTCGCCGTCTAAGTCTGTGTCTGTGTCTGTGTCCCCATCTGCCTGCTACAGCGCCAAAAACCGACCCAAGCTATTCATTAGACGCGCCTACACTTTGGCAGCAACAGCGACGGCGTCGTCGGCCTCATCGCGTTTAGCAATTTTTGGCATTTTGACCCCACAGCACAGCACAGCCACACAAACAAAGACACAACAGCATGCCCTGAGCCCGAATTTGGGCGCACTGTGGTTTGACATACAATTTTAGGCGACTAAAATGATTAAGAAAAAAAAGCTCTACACAATCTAACATTAATTATTACTTAAGCTGACTTTTTCATATAAATGTTTTCCTTCTTTATAATTATATATAATTTACCACTCACGCGTAGCTTTCGACCCACTGTACTCGACCGCTGTTGGAACTGCCTGACTTTGATTGCATTTGCCGATTATTGGCCACGTATTTAAATGCAATTTTTAAGCTCGGCCCGACAGACGAAAAAAACCCAAAAAGCAAACGAATACAATGTTGCAAACTTTTAGGTGGCAACGCCGTGAGGGCGATGTCATCGATAAGTGGCCTATTTTCTAATTTCCGCTACTGTGCGACGCACCTGCCGCTTAACAAATGCTAAGCTCAAGTAATAGTCGTTAGTCGTTGCATTGACTAAGAGTCTCAAACAAACAGCTCGCAAATCTATTTGCCAAAGGGCGCGCTAATAACGTTTCGTAACAGATCTGCCGACTTGAAATTGATGCAAAAAAATATATGTATATTTTCTGTAATGTGAAACAATTGAATAAAAATAGTTTTGCATTCGATTCTCAAATGGCCAGAACAGCTGAGCCAAATAACCAGAGGCGTATGCCGAGAGGGGTTTCAACTGGCAACCATTAAAGTGTGCCTCAAGTGCCTTAAGCACTCAGCTGTGCAGCTGCTATGGATGCTGATGCTGCTGCTGCTGCAGCTGCAGCTGCTGCTCTTTTCATACAACGCTGGCGTAGGCAGCGACGCTAACGCTGGCAGCGACAACAACGACTACAACGAATCTTTAGTTTAGTTTTCTATATATGCATTTTTTTTAATATTTTTTTTTTTTTGCATCTTTCATGTGCGATGCTTTACCCACTGAATTTGCAGCTTCGTCGTCGGCTTTGCCGTTTTAGATTCGTCTTTGGGCTTTTCGTATAAATAGACTCACTTGCCGGCACTTGGGCATCATTAAAAATCTTTTGTTCAATTAACAACAAGTGTGAAGTGTAGTGCGACGATCGCTGGAAAGGATACAGCACATCTTTTGGATTACCAATAATAGAACAATATCATTTTCTTATACAAAATGAAAAACGTAAGTGTGAGTGTGTGATAAAGAAATGTGTTTTAAATCTACAAGATTTTGGAAAATCTTTGTAAAGGCTTGACGACAGTCCTTCAAGTCTTTGCCAGAGAATTTTGTACTTTATATTGAGTCTTAACACTTTTTGGCGCTGCATAACAAAAAGTCCTTTTCATGGAAATAACTAGCAAAGTGAAAAAAACATTTTCAAAATATTTGAGTAGTAAAATACTTTTAGAATGCTAAAATATTAAAATCTTCAATCTTGGAGATCCTATTGAGCTTTAGAAGTATTAAAAAGTTAAGATTTTTCATAAATAATTTGTACAGCTTACAACGGTTTCAAAGTGTTTTAATTTCAAGGAATATTCACCGTCAGGAAAATATCCCACTTACGATTGTTATAGTTAAGTTCTTTTACAAGTTTTGACAGGTTAACAAGCCAACTCATTTCGCAAATTATTAACAGTTGGATCGTAAATCGAACCATAAAAATAACTTTAGTTTTGAGGTAGAAGGTCATAGCAGTACTAAAAGGTACACTATAACTCAGTTTAACGTGCATTGTTTCCGTGTTGGTTTCAAAAACATAAACAAAAAAGACTGTTGCAGCCATTTGGTTAGCCAAATGGCCAACAGTCGTTGCAGGCCGGCCGAAATGGCAACAGCAATTAATGAATGCTGGGAGACGAGGCAGCCACTTAAAAGGTTCGAGCACGATGCCAAACCAAGCCAAATAACATGCAGCCAGCCGGCATGCAATGCAAAGGTCAAACTACGACAACAACAACAACAACGACACCAATTGTGCGACTGGACAAGCTGTGAGGCTGTAGAGACATTTGGTGGAAGAGATTCGCAAAAGGCAAAAATAAAAAATGCTGACGATGAATGTTACGCTAAGTTGGCAGCTGTCTGTCTAGCTGTTTAAAAGCGCAAACTAAACTGAAACATAAATACAGGTTACACAGTCGCCCATTGGCAATTGCTCAAGACCCTAGACATACAGGAAAATGCTTTTGGGCGTAGTTTTAGCACGAGCTAAAATAAATCTATCGAATCTATTCCACTGTACCAACTGTACTAAATCATCTATTGCGATATTTAACATAACTCATGCTTTGCGCTCATCTCTAAATCGCCAGGCCCCACAATTTTTCATGCACTCGGGAAATAATTGCCAAGACCCATAGACAACAAGCTAAATATCATATGTGTAAAACATTTAATTGGCGCCTAGTTATTTAACGACCTTAAAAAAAAATCTGTGGCAAAATGACACATGTCCAACTGAACAACCAATTTTGTGTCCACTCGTAGTATGTTTTTGAGCACAATGTAAACAAGACTCATAAATCAAACAACTATGCGAAACGATGGGCCAAGTTTTAAAACAACACAAAATATCAAACAAATTTAAACACAGGTTGGCGACTGCACAATACACTGACTTTAAGTACAATATCACCTGAAAACAAAATTAACATCTATTAATTTTAATGAAATAAACCATATTTATTGCAAAAAAAAAGATAACACAATATGCTCTGCTTCTCCTCGCTGCAGTGAATATAAAAAATAAACAAAATCACGATTTCTTTAACTTAGCCTCCGGAGTGTAGTGTTATTGCGCTTATTCTAATAAACAATTGCCAATTTACGTAAATTATATTATTTTCCGGTTTTTAAATCATTTGCAGTTCGCCCTCTGCCTGGTCGCTACTGCGCTGCTCTGCCTGGCTGACGCAGCACCCAGACCCCAAGGTGCAGAGCCCATTGCAATTATAAGCCAAGAATCGAACATCGAGCCGGATGGTGCCTACAATTATGCGTAAGTGCAAAATTCACAATACAAAATGGAACCAGCTATAAGCTCGCAACTTTAGGAACTAGTTTTGGGATTCTGTTATGTTGCATACTCTTAGGCATATAATAATAAGAATAATAACAACGATTTCGCCAGTGTTTGCTCTTAAATATTTAACATATTGTTAGTTGACCAGCAGTTTAATTATTTGAAACTCAATATGCTTTTTTCTAAGCTAGGTTAAATAATATACAGAATTTAACTGACACCTGATCTACATATGATGGGATATGTATTACTAACACCCAAATTAGCACAAAATTTATATCATTTTTGTTTGTTCTTCAAACTAATCGCATCATAAATACATAAAAAATCAAGTTTCAAATGCAAATAAATAAATTTTATTATGCATTTATTAGCAATATACAAGTTCAAATCGCAAACCATATTCGCAAATGTTAATAAATAAATGAACGAAGTGACTGGCGCCACAGACAACGATATAAAGTATTTATTAAGTTAACCGAAGAGCGGATACTCTGGCCCATATTTGTGCTTAACACTAAGAATTTGTTTAGTGCAAGTTCCGACTTAGAGATTAGTCTAATTGGGCCACTTCACATTTAAAAAGGAACTCAAGGCATTTAACTGACATTTTTTCACAGCTTTCAAAGCAGTTCTGTTTATTCAGCAATAGAAAGAAATAGTTTTTAAGTAACAGCTCGTCACTTTGCTTGCAGCTATGAAACGGCCAATGGTATCAAAGCTGAGGAAACTGGCACCGTGAAGAAGGCCACTTCACCGGACTCCACGGATGTGATCATTGTGAAGGGATCCGTATCATATACCTCACCTGAGGGAGAGGTCATCACTCTCAACTATGCGGCTGATGATGAGAATGGTTTCCAGCCAACGGGCGCCCATCTGCCCACTCCACCACCAATTCCACCAGCGATCCAGAAGGCGCTCGACTATCTGCTTACCCTGCCCCCAGCCCAGCGACGCCGTTAAGCAGAAGAAAAAGATCCTAATAAAGAAGTGACTATGCAAACGATTTTGATATTCTAAACCCAACTAAGCAATTTGCTGCGAAACCCATATATCATCGATCAATCAAACAATACCTTAAAGCGAACACCAACATCGAGCAGCTGACTGAAGAACACAACCTGCACACACACACGCACATATACAAAAGCCTTTTCTCGATTTCACTTTCTATACTTCGTTTTCGATTTCCTTTTCATACTGTGCTTAAGATCTGTTAGTCGCCGGAACTTTGCCATTTTCGGACTCATGTGATATCATCGATTTGTTAATGAAATCAAGAAGAAAATGTAAAAAAAAATATATAAAAGATTTATAATGAATAATGCTATAATAATTATAATCTTGTGTAAATAGTCTATATACTATATAACGAGCATAAGCATTATGGATGACAACGATGTACTTACTTATATATACATACACACACGCATAAATTTATTCAAATTGTTGGTTTTTTTTTTGTATCGTACGTGTCAAATGATGTAATCTTATGAGAAGAACACAAAAATATATTTAGTCTTAGCAGCAAATAAAGAATTAAATATTCTTTTACAAAAACGAAATGTTGCGTTTTTTTTTTATTAATAAGTAAAAGTTAAAGTTATATATATTATTTTCAAATCGAATACTTGAATCTTGAAAAATACTAACTGATGGTTAAATTTATGGGATTTATCTTGAGTAAATCACTTGCTTTAGACCAAATGCTTAAAAATAGCATTTCCATACTATTATTTTGTTAGATTTCAACAGAAAACTGACAAATTGTTTTATGTTAATCTGTTAAAGACTTGGTTGGCTATAAATGTGGTCAAGTTGGTTCTACGAAGAACCAGAATCCGATGCTGATTTTGATGACAGATAGGCTTTAATAAAATTATACACAAAGCTAAAAGTTTACCGGAATTCTTATACTCTAACTTCAAAGAGAAAAATTCAAAGAAAACTCATCAGCAAAAACACAAGCATAATATTCTTTAAAAAAAATGGTATATGTCATCAAGTTAACCAAAAAGTTTTTATACCCAAATGTACAGTAGTAATAGGTATAGAAATCGTGCTCATCAGGTTTGTCTGCACCAAATTTCACACCCATTCTGAAAAGGCCAAAGACGGACCAGAAACAAGTTCAATATTATTTATTGCTGCAACATTAATTTCATGTTCAATTTTTTAGTACAGGTGTTTGATCAGTTTTGCATGTTTTGTTTTATAAACGTATTTCGCTTTTCGATATGCTAAAAATAAAATTCTGTTTGCTCAGCACTATAAATGTCAGTCGATCCAAGCCATTTGCACTGTGTGGACTTAAGCTGTGGATTAAAAATGAAACTTATCTTTTTGTGTAATCTGCTTGTGGCTGTGGCGCTTGCAGCTGATAATAACGATTTCATATCAAACGAATCCAATGTGGAGTACAATGGCAAATTTCACTACCAGTAAGTTTTAAAAACTAAACTTCTGGTTTGATGTTAAGTTAACTCTGTGTTTTCTATTCGAAAGTTACGAGCTTTTCGACGGCTCGAAAGCAACTCAAAATGGTGAACTTAAGCAAATAGATAAGGATCAATATGGTGAGGCAATCAAAGGTCAATTCTCATTTGCCGGCGACGATGGCAAGGAGTACGCCATTTCCTATACAGCCGATGAGAATGGATATCGACCTGTTGGTGATCATTTGCCTACTCCACCACCAACACCAGAATCAGTGTTGAGAACTTTAAAATATCTGGCAGAGCATCCCTATAAGCCAAGCGAGCAAAAACATTAGAATATTTGAATGTGATCCAACCATAAATGTGATTATTGTATGTAAACTCAAACAACTGTGAACCAAAAGAACTGAACAAGTCAAGTTAATTTTTAGCAGATTTACAAAAAGATATATATATGTATATACAAATCTAGCAATTTGAAAAATAAATAAATCAAGTACTTTTAATGTGTACATTTTTTAAATATGTAACCGAGTGCCTCTTATTTAAAGCGGATCTTCGAAGGAATTAATTTTTCTAAGCAATTTTCTTAACTCTTCAATTCGCTTAGAAGATTTAATAGAAACGAGTAGAAATGTCTAATAACTTTCTCGGTTGTGCGCAATGATATGCTAAATTAAAAACGCGGCTTGCATAATTAAATTTCTTACACTTGCACGTTGCGTAACGTTCTAGCCATTAACGGGTATTTGAGTCGGGTTCTTGTTTCATTGTTTGTTCATTTATTTTGGGTGCCTCACCCAAAAACTTTTAACGAGATTTAGATCTGCAACTTTGATCGCTCTATGTATTTAACTGGTTTTGTATGCGAAATGTGTGTTAAATTTTTTTATAGTTAGCAACTTTTGCTTTTGCTGCAGTTAGAGAACATACATAGGTGTTGACTTATTCGTAATAAGGTTCTAATTGGTAAATACACAGAAGCCGAAGAGTAGGCTGAATACAAGGCCCATTAGTTTGTTTGTGAGTCTGGGTCAAATGTTTGTGTTAAAAATTTCACAAACAGCCAAGCTTTCAGCAGGTTTCGCATTAGAGTTATGTAATCAAACAGAAAACGAAAGTGAGAATTTCGTATGATTTATTATATTGAATAGTTCCTGAAACTAAGCTTAAGCAGAAACAACGACTAAAGCAAACTCAATTATTTCGTAATTTTAAGAAGTTTCCAACATTTTTCATTAATTTTAGCCTCCGCTATAGTTCATTGACCCAGTGTTTATATTCGCTACGTATAAGTAATACGCAACGTAATCAGTTCCCTGCGAACTCTTAATTTTTATTGCTCGTTTTGTTTGCGATCACCGTTAGCTGCGTTTGATTGTTCTAATGTTTTTCCATAATAGAAACGTGCTTGGAATAATAAATGATAAGGTTTGGTATTTGGTAACATGTCTTTTCGATAGATTGAATGGATCGACAACAACTGAAAGAGTGCTCAAAATTCTGAACTCAAATCCTTAACGGCTAGCAGAAACTCAACTTCCTTCCAAACAATTCAACGGAACTTACAGTGCTTGACATAAGAATTATGTTCTAGGCAAGTGGATCACGTAGCTGAGCTGCCAACTTCAAACGGCAATGTCATCAACATCATCTTCTTGGCATCAGACAACAGAAGGCGAACATATGTCACAGCTCAGCTGTCCGTAATCCCAGCTTTGGGTATCGCCCGCTCAAATCGTCGCTTTAGTTTCATCTCTCTTTGACGGCGCGGCAGCGGTCTGTTTACTCATCAGCCAGACGCGCGAAATGGACAATAAAACACATAAAAACAACAACCACAAACGATGGCCACACCAAAAACAAAACAATGTAGAACGCGACTGTGAGATGCCCTGTAGAGATTGTCTATAACAAATGTTATTGATATATATATTGAAAAATATATCTCGATCGAAAGATCTCGATCAAAAGAAGCAAGACCAATCAACTAAGTTCTCCCTTCTTTTACAATCAGCATAAGAGTAAAATAAGTTTTTAACTAACCCTCGATCTGATTAAAAATATATTCATAACCCTCAACTCAAGTTTCTTACATTTTCTAAAGCAGCATACCCTCTTAAGATCTTTCTAAAAGGCATAAACAACTGAGAATTGAAATGAAGAAGCGCTCGCAAATCTTCTTTTTTTTTCTTTTGGAACAAGTACGAGTGTGAGCACTTGCCGCTCTCTGCTTCTTATCTAGTGCGCCCATCGTTCGGTGTGGTAAGCGACGAAGGTAGCGAAGCTGTCGCGGTGCGTGTAAGTGCGAATCAGGTGCTCGCCCTCGCCAACCGAGATGGTATAAAAGGCCAGGCTTTGGCTGGGTAGACAACAGTTGTGCATTAACTTTCGGGAATTGACATTGCCACGCCCCCACGCGCTCAACCTACCTTCATTTATTGTATTAAATAAATATCGCACAAATAAAACTCTTTAAGAATGTATAAATTCGTGTGTGTTTTGTGCTCAGCTCTGCTGTTGACCTATGCCTTGGCACGTCCGCAGGATGCGCGCGCTGCTGGATCTGTGGCACCAACAACAACAACGCCAGCCAGCATTATTCATCAGGATAATGTTAATAATGCCGATGGCAGCTTTAACAGCAGGTAAGATTAGACAACCAAATCCGAAGAGAGAAGTTTAAGTAAACCCACTTCTTCAATCTCAGTTATGAGACATCGAATGGCATCAGAGTGGAAAACATTGGATACCTTAAGAAGATCATCATACCGAAGACGACAAATATCGATGGACAGGTTATCGATGAGCATGAGGAGCTTGTACTTGTGCAAACTGGATCCTACAGCTATAGCGATCCCGAGGGCAATATCATTACACTGCGCTATGTGGCCGACGAGAATGGTTTCCAGCCGGAGGGCGATCATCTGCCAGTTGCACCACAATAGTTGCGTCAGCAGGACGTATGTGTAATTAAGTAATTAGCATTAAGTCTGTATGTATATTTTATGTACTTATATATATAGTATAAAGTATTACGTACCGGAGATAGCACAGCACTGTCCTATGCCATACGAACCATACCTTGAAAAACACCCAAACTCAGACCTGAAACCACAACTCAAAAATTATATATTAAAGGGAAAAAGATTTACGCAGAAGTAATAAATATATGAATAAATATTGAACAATTATTTTTGTGTCTCATTGCCACTCAAACGAATACTCATACTCACTGCATCAGCGCTCATACTCACATATGAGTATTTCTTAGCCTCGTGGTGCTTACAAAATTACCAAACTGCCCTTCACGCCATCTTGCGTTTGCCACTGAGCTTTAACATTTAAATGATGATGCTGGCGCTTATGAGTCGCAAGATTATTTACACAAATGCCAGTTGAAGTCGAAACCGTAAATACCGAAACCGAACCAATATCACAAAAGCCAACTTTAATCTAAATGATCTAATCGCTGAGCAACCGCACTCACTGACATTGATTTGTTTGCGCATCAGTTTGCGTTCGGTTATGTTCACAAACATGCAAACATTGCAAGTATCATGACAGTGTTAGGAAGTTTTAAGTTAATAGATAAGTTTTAGTGTAGAGTCTTTTAAAATCTACATATTTTTGTAAGTTACCAAGCACACCTCGCATATTAAAATGCTGTATACAAATAATCAACATATTTACAAAAAATGAATAGCCATTTAATTGTTGAAACGATCCAACAATTAAATAGCCAAATCACTTCATTTTTGGAAAAGTCCAATGCCACAAACTGATCGGCATTTGTTTAGTTGAAACTGGGCTTGGACATGTTGAAATTCAGCCTATGCATTTTGCTTATAGTAAGCATTTAGCATCTCTGTGGCTCAGCGCTGATATTACCGGTAATAAAACATAAAATAAGAGACATAAATATCGTTAAAAACTACTACTTTGTTGTGGTTATGCAACAGAAATGTGTTACCAACTCAAAGTACATAGACGAAGCAATAAAATGCAACTAAGGAATAGAAGCTCGAAAAATACGCAGATAGTGTAGTAGTATAAATATATTTTAGTATCTTACTTGCATCAATTGAAAAGTTTCCTGCCTAAAAGTATGCCTTGGTTTATAGTTTGTATGTTTTCCTCTTTTATAAAAAAACGCAGCATAAATTATTATGTTGGTATAGCTCTTATGAAAGCGAACGATGTTTTTTAAACGTTCGTTAAAGGTAGTTAACATTCTGCTCGATTAATCTTTGCTATCTTTAAATTAATTCTAACAATTAAATTTAAAGAAAAATATATACATAGTTACCTGTTTGAAAAAACTTCACTTAAACAAAGTTCTTAAACATTTCCTACAAAAGTATATCAAATAGCAGCAACATGTCCGAAAGGTGTCTTTGGGAGAATCTTTGCACTTATCTTAATCTGATATTTTATATTGTTTTGAGTATCCATTTGCAGGGTTCTTACTTAATTCGTGACATGAACGAATAATTTGACGGTTGTTAATGTTTTGGTAAGTGGATACGTGATAGTTCGCGGCAGGCGAGTGGGTAAACATTGATCAATGCAAAACATATATATGATATATTGATATGATAAAAAAAATATGATAAAAACTTGCAAAATTCCTAATCTATTAAGATGCAAAATCATTTAGTAATGTTCGGTCAATAAACTTGGGAATCTTAAGTTTAAATGCATACTTATATATGCTGAATATAAAATCAGCACGCTATCGGATCAAAAGGAATTTCTTTTGATGAGATACAATGAAATGCTTGTTAGAATCGGCAATTACCAAAGGGGCATAAAAATACGTGGACTGTCTATCAATTGGCAATGATGATTACGTTGGATCAACAGACATCTCCATCCATTACTAGAGCATTATTTACGATTCAAGCTCAAGATGCCAGGCACTGACAAGAAATTTCACAACATCATGACACTTAAAATTGCCGCAAAAATTTATTACCTCGCTTCGCTTTGGCCCACTCCCGACCGGCCGAACGTTTTTTTTTTTTAAACCAGTCTTACACAGTATTCCACAGTCTGCAATCTTCACAGTCTCTTGGGACCGCTCAGCTTTTAAATGTCAAATGCCGCACGAGCTAAGAACACAATTTCCAGCAAGAGATGCAACCTACAACAACGAAACGTTAACCTCAGAATGCAACAGGCCAATCATTTGACATTTCCAATGGGCCAACATTGGTCCGAAAAAACACAGTTAGTTGGCTAAGTTAGAAGTGGGTCAGTGTGCAAACTGTTCGAGGATGCAGTTAGCTCTGGAGCTAACCTTGCCAGCTTTCAATTTCATTCAGTTGGATTCAGCCAAGTTGATGCAACAAAAACAAAAAACAAAAAACATTGCACAATAATCGCTGCCAGATGTGACTCATCCGGCACTCCAACAAAACTGCCAACTGGTCCAAGAGCCAAGCTAAGCGTAAAAAATCTGGCTTTAGGTGGGTGACAGACGAAGACGGCACTAACATTTTGTTGGCTTTTATGAAGGGGTGTGTTGGCCAGGCCCAAAAAGCTGTTGTTTTGTTGCAAGCGGCAACACTTGACCAGTTATTTTGTTCGCTCTCTTTCGTCGCCTCTTTCCACTTTAACCGGCAAGGCGGTTGTTCAACTTTTCGCATTATGTTGCAAGTGATTCTCGCATGTGTTTTGTTCAAACACACACAAACAACTTATCATGTTTTCCATTTCTTGGTCAATGCACTGAAACTAGCAAGTAAGCGTTGCATGATATTATCGCCAAAGATTGACCCATTTTCTGGCAACTAATTAACATTTACCAAGATGCATTACCCATTGCCGCTTTGATCTCAATTATTGTCTTGCGTCATCTGCAACATTGCTGGCATCAGCAAGCGAAAACAAACAAACAAAAAAGCCAAGTCCGATGCTAAGTTTCTCGAGTGTTACAAAAAATTTTCATTCCAACCTAGAATTTATCATTCGGCTTTGCACGGGTTAAATGCTAAAATTATAATTCTATGATAACAAAAAGTCTTTATAAAACTGTTATCCAGCTATTTTACCTACTTTTTATATAAGGTTTTATTAAAATAACCTAGCGGGTTTAATTCTTCGTTTATTTTTCCAATTTCCTGCTGTGAATGACATTCAAGCATGCCCCAATAACCCCTGTACCAATCCCATCAATGAACGCTGCTGCAATTACAAGAATCCAAGAAAGCGAATCCACAGACAGCAATGTCTTCTTCTTTACTTGAGCAAGATATAGAGAGAACGCAACGAAAAATGAGAGAGGGAGAGCATCGGAAGAGAGAAAGAGTAAAGCTCTCATACATAAACTGGCTGAGAGAGCATTTTACATGGTTCGGCTGCATTTTGGCGAAGACAACAAGCGTTCAAATAAAACCCGTTCTGTCTTATTTCTAAATAACGGCATTACGAAGATGAACGACCCAACAGACGCAGACAATCCGCACACTTTTGCTCTGCCTTGTTACCATACCTAATATGCATAACTATTATATGAAAATCAAATACGTGGGGACTGACGCAAACTCAACATGCAAATTGAGATCAAATTCATATCGTGTGTCGTGGTATTTACACATTCCTGACGATTAAATGATTCAAATGTAAAGTTTATACTCTTGTAAAATGCAATTCAAAATCAACAAACATTTCAAATATCAATCAAAATTATTGGCCTTTAAACAAATCTTTCTTCCATCTCAAATGAAATCAAAAGTGCTCTTCAACAATGACTTTACAAAACAGTAATCACCGAACAGATAGTAAGCAACAAAAACAAAGAGCAGCAACAGCATCTGCAACTATGGCAATTGCAACTGTTGTCATTGTATCTGTGTTTTTAATGTAAATGTATCTGTATCTCTATGTCTAACTCTATAGTGTTGCGTCTCTTCAAGCCAAGGCGCTCGCTAGTGTGGGTTCCAGACGCTGTGAGCGCAGGAGACACCGAGTCAAAGTCGCGGCTATATAAAGCTCTTAAATAGGGCCGCCGCAGCACAGTTCGAACCGTTGCAGCTTTCACTTGCCAACAAAATAACGGACGACGCGCAACTGCAACAAGTGTAAATACCACTAGATTTAACAGCCAAAAATCCTTGAAAGTGAATCCGAATTAAATCAACGCATAACGAAATGAAACTATTTGTAAGTCGATCTTTTAGTGTTTGTGTCTTTAGTGATTTCCAATCAATCGTTATAAATAATAAATCACAACTAATTTTACTGAATAGTTGTTATAAAACTCTTAAAAACTCTTAAAGGAGTTTTCGAAAATAAGGCTTGAACATTGCGATGTTTTAAAACTATTTTCAGTTTTCGATAATTAAAATAAATCAAACTCTGCATGTTTTCTACTACTAAAACAAATTTTCGATTAAAGTGTGACAAAGAAGAGTCTTGAAACCATTAAATATCAATACGTAGTGTTCATAATAATAAATTGCATTTTTTTAATTTATGTTTGTTTAACTTCTTTTAATTGTTAGATTCTTATTTCACTGTTTGCCGTAACGTGCCACGCCCAACATCACAATCAGCATCAACAGCATCATTCACATCCCAATGCAAATAACATTCCACGCGATGAGAAAACGAATCATCGAAATGAGGATTTACGGGAGACAAGCACCTGGATACCGATACTGAAGTACAACAAGGAGCAGAGCGAGGATGGCAGTTACAAGACCGAATACGAAACAGGGAATAATATTATTCATGAGGAGACCGGTTTCCTTAAAGATTTCGATACGAATCCCAATGGTGTGTTGGTGCAGCATGGCCAGTATTCCTACCAATCGCCAGACGGCACACTGGTCAATGTGCAATACACAGCCGATGAAAATGGCTTCCGTGCCACTGGAGATCATATACCTACCCCACCTGCCATACCCGAGGAGATACAAAAGGGACTGGATCAGATTTATGCTGGCATCAAGCTGCAGCAGGAGCGTTTAGAGCAGCGGGCCAAGAATGATCCCAGCTTTGCCAAGAAGCTGGAGGAGCGACGCATCGCCAACCAGAATGGTCAATATATTGGCTTGCTGGAAAATCAATAGAGAGTTGACTCGTTTGCCAACCAGTCGAAAGTGATGCTTTTAGGATTTTTTTTTTCAAAATTTGAAGTTGTTTGTATCCCATTTATTTAACATAATCAAAAAAAGACTGCGATAAATATAAAAATTTCGCAGTAATTGATGTATAAAACGTAAAAAACAAAAAATAGTTGAAAAGACACAGCACAAATACTTATGTTAACGATCGTGAAAGTTTTGTTGAGCATCATAATAATAAAACGAAACAATCACAATAAAAACGAAAAAGAAACAATATTTTTTCATCATGCAAATAAATAAACACACTCGACCCCAAGCAAACTTATTTAACGCTTTTTCATTTCCACAATATCTCCTTCACATTCAACATATACAAACATATGTATAAAATGTTTACAAAACGTGACAATGCGCAATGAGTTTTTTTTTTTTTTTAATCGATGCCTGTTTGTTATTTTTGTTTAAATTTTTCTATTGTTTTTGTTGACAACTTGAATTACCTCAGCTGTCCGTTTGTTGATCCCAATTCCGTGGAATATACCATTTTTTTGAATATTCAACAGTTTTCATAAGCCTTACATTGTAAGGCAAAAGCAAAGACTTTTGACAGCCTTGTCAGACCAGATGTTGCACAATTATGACAGCTTTTCTCATGATTTGCAAATCTTTGTGAGTTGAAGTCATTTTGGAGCTGCTTCAATGGTCTACTTTCGATAAGTATATCAAAGGAAAAAATCATTTTAAGCTTGACAAATGATAAATAATTTTTACTGGTAAAGAAAATAAATTCAAAGAGGTTTAAAATGGTTTTGTAGTTAGCTTCTCAATTATTCCCACATTAAGTTGGATTATGTGTAGAGCTTTTTGTATATAAATCCAATTGTAACTGTCTTCTCACTTTTCGGCCTACAACTGTTTTCTAGTTGCTGTTATTGACCCCATCAATTCGGTAAAAAAGTTGCCCAAAAGCGGCATTCGTCAGCATTAAAAATAAACACACAGTTCAATGAGGGACAAACAGACTTTGCACAAACGATGCCAAAAAAATCAACAAGCTTAGTTTTTGTAGAACAAACGGCAACTTGGCAAATAATATGCATAAATGTTAGCATAACCCAATACATAGAAATAAATACATAGGTATGTATGTGGAGCTCCCTAGAGCGAAATGAATGAAATGCGCTGCATTTTCACCAAGCAAAACGAAAGAATTTCTGTTCGCCATTAAGTTTTAACGCTCTTGCGCATAATTAAACGAAAACTGAACAAAAGCAAAAAAAAAATTTCTATTGCTTTTGTGATCAAAAGAATATTCTTGTGGCCGGTGGTTGGTGGTGATGGCCACAAATTGATTTTGCCAACGCCAGTTGCCGTTTAGAAGCCGTCGCGTTAAGATCACAAAACGTGTGTAAAAGAAAACTAACTCAAAACTAAAATCTGAAATCAACATCAGCCAAGTGCGAATATCGGTGGGCAGGTGGAATTCAGAGCTGATGATGAAGAACTAACTCAAACAATGAGTTGATCTTGTTGTTTTGTTTGCTGCCAGCCACAACGTAAAGAGTAACAACAAAACGAACGCAGCTAACTGTGAATTGAAGATACTACAACAATAATATCCACTTAAAAAGTGGCACATTCAGTAAAAACAAACTGAAACTGAAACCAACTGAAAACGTTCAAAGTGTTACCAAAAAAGAGACAAACTCAAAAAGGGGCCTAGTTCAATTTGACTATGGCCAGCAAATTGTTGATTTTTCAAATGTTGTGGCTTCTACTGGTTGTCTTTAGCTGTAGGGTTATCCACGGTCAGGCAGAGCCTGATGCACTGCAGCTGCAAGCACCTCGGCCACGGGGTCGTGTACGCATTCCGGATATGCAGGTGCAGCAACCACCACCACCGCCCGTTCGTGGACCCATGAGCTGGCCCAATTTTGGCTCAGTTGCTCCGATTGCACTGCCAGTGCCCGTGGGAATTCCTGTGCTTCCACATAGCTCCACGGTGCACACGCACATCCCACTGCTGCGGGAGCAGCTAGATAGAAACATGGAAAATCTGGCTGCAACTAGTGAGGCAACTGTACAGAATGCTGTGGTTTATGGCAATTGGAAGCCAGACCATCCGCTTAAGCCTGACAACGATAATACACAGACCAAGGAACGTGTCTATGGACGCTTGGAGGCAATGCTAATGGGCATGCCAGTGCACGGTATGAATCAACTCAGAGAGAGAGAGAGAGTCTTCAACATGCTAAAGATATTTTCTGTGCAGCCAACCCTAATTATTCTCTGTTGTTAAAAAAAAGATTTTAATTTTAATTAAATTACCTTTAATGTTCTTTTAAACTTTTCATACCGCTATTTCGTAATTGTTACAGTTGTTGACAGTCGGGAAGCATCCGTTGAGCAAGTGTCACTTGAAATGGCGAAACCAACAGAATCTGGTAGCTATACAAATCCTTATGCACGTCGTGATAGCTTTGAGAGATCACAGGAAACACGAGGTCGTTGGCGCATCCCATCATCCCCAATATCACCACAGCCCCCGGCACCAGTTGAAGTGGTGCATATGCGTGAAAAGGATCCGCTTTTAAGAGCCATGGCAAAGGAAATCAATGAGTCCATTGAGACGACCACAGCGATACATCTTCGACCCACACAACAAACTACAGAAAACAGCTGGATGCCGTTACAGTATCCATATCCAACGCATAGTTACGAGAGCACTCAACCAGTCCCGAGAGCGGTGCCCAAAGTAAGCAGTACATCAGCGCCGACCCTAAGTTTTGGGCACTCTACGGAGACCACAACTATCGCACTCAATTGGCCCACTGACTTTCTAGAGACCAGCTCGATCAGCACGGAACGCATTAACACAGATACTAGCATCGATCGCATTGACGACTTTCACCATATCGACCGCATTGATGAGGATTCGGAGGATTCGGAGGATTACAAGTACTTCGACGATAGCCTCAATTCTGCTCAAATGCATAGCAAACTGAGTGTACCGGAGACGTTGTTGCCCCAGCTGCCACTGAACATAACACGCGTCGGAATTCCATACGAGGAACGTAATTCTGCCGAGGAGCCGACCATTTGTGTGCCCCTAACTGTTAGTGAGACAGCCGCAGAAAGCGCCACACCGCTACTCGTTGAGGTGGAGCGGATCTATTGCTTCCCCCTGCCCAAAGTTGAGATCAAAACGGGCAACATAAGACGACAGCAACATCCAACGGAAATGGAGCACAGCACAAGTGGCAGTGAAACATTCTATACATCAACGGAACAAACTGAGCCACCAATGCTGACTTCGGTTGCCAGTCGCCAGAGTACTTTGGCCCTGTTTCTTATAATTGGGAGCAGCATTTTGGCTCGTTTACAAGCTTAAATTAATACGATGAAACATCGCTTAAGATTAACTCAGGGGCTACTCATAATTAGAAAATCAAACTTATTTGTTAACACAATAAAGCTATACCAAAACCCAAAACCATCAACCTGAACTCTCTCTCTTTCTGGGGAGACTTATCCGTAAAAAATACAGATTGGAATTAAAGTAACTTTTCTTATTTTTGATGGAATTCAATTTTTTTAACATCATTTATATTTCAGGTCTGAAAAACACACTGTTTTGTAATGACTTTTAAGTTATATCTGCTTTGGTAAAAACTTTTGAGCTCAAAGAATTCAAAGAAGAATTGAATTTAAATTTTAACGCTCGAGATCAGATTTAGTGATTTGGTCTCTGACTACTCGACGCAGTACCTTCCCGTTAACGTTTGTGGGCAACTTATTTGTGAAGTGGACTCCTCCCTGAAGCTGCCCATACTCGGCTGGAATTCGTTTTTCGGCATGCTGTTTAACTTGATCAGCACTTAAGGTGCTGTCAGGACGCTTTACAATCATAGCAGCTGGTGCATCACCGTACCTTTCATCATAAACACCCACTACACACACTTCCTGGACATCGGGTAGCTCAGCAATGACAGCTTCGATTTCATTTGGACTATAATGCATGCTACAGAATTTATAGATTTCCTTCTTGCGATCAACTATATACAGGTTCCCATTTTCATCAAAGTAACCCAGATCTCCTGAGTGAAACCAACCTTCAGAGTCCTGCATGCGTTGCGTTTCCAAAGGATTGCCATAGTATCCGGCCCATTTGCGGCCATGGTGTACATACACCTCACCTACCTCACCGACTCCAAGATTCATGCCATTTTCATCGACGATGCGCATCTTGATTCCGGGAACAAGCTTTCCAACTGAGTTTCCTAGCTTATCAGAATAGGCATAAGCGCTTACTATACCAAATTCCGTTGCAGCATACACATACAAAACAATACCGTTTTTTACAAGACTTTGCATCTTCTTAAGTGCTTCTGCGCGTATCCAACTACCAACTATTACAAACGCGGACACAGTAGACAGTCTTTCGGATGTTGTCTGGGGACAAGCAAGCAGTGCGGCAACATGATGAGGGTGACAGGAAATGTCATTGATCCTATACCTATCAATGAGCTCCAACAAATTCTCAGCGCTAAACGGCTTATCGGGTATGATGCGTGTACAGCGATATGCAACAGAACGCAAGAAATAGTAAATGCCTGTAGTCCAGTCTAAGCCGGACCCAGTATAGACTACCGATTCGGTGGTCAGAAGGCTGCAAAAATATTGGATGGTAAGTGGAACTTTTTTCTACTAAGGATGGTGGAATTAAAACACACTGGCTGGCAGAAATTAGCATGTGGTGAGCAAGGCAAACAGCTTTGGGTCGTCCGGTAGTTCCGGATGAACATAAAATTACCATAGTCTGATCTCCACCCAAGAGCAAAGGTTGTGGTCTATTATAATAATAATAACATTTAAATGAATGGCATTCATAATGAAAATTCTACTTACTGGTAAAACATTTCAGTCTTCGTTGGTGAAAGTAGATCCTCCACATATGTCACACCCTCCACTTTACCGGTTATCGTTATCAGCTCTGGATTCCAAGCGGAACTCGCTGTCTTAAACTTTTCATAATCAACAGAATCGCAAAAGATTATTTTGGGCTCAGTTATCGTCAACACGTGAGTTAGTGTATTTATATCAAAGTTCGGATTAACTCCGTGGAAAGGTGTAGCATTGAAGAGGCAGGCCACAGCTGCTGGTGTAACATACGTGCTATTTTTGGCTGCAATGCAGATAACGTCATCATGACGCAATCTGCGCTGCTTGAAGTTCTGTGCAATTCGCACAGACCAGCTTAAAATATCCTGGTTTGTCGCAGTTTTCCCATCCGCAACGGAGATCTTAATATCAGATAAGATTTTTACTATCCTCAGATGTATCCCAAGATTTACAGTATGGAGCTTACCTGGCAAATGTTCTTGGGATTGCTTTGGAGATTATTATATATTATTTGTCCAATAGATAAATTAACATCGGGGTTGGTTTCGCGGCTTGCACCACTCCAGACACGTGCGATCGGATCACATTTAGTTTTCAGGAAATCAACCATTTTTGTTTGATATCACAAGCTGTGTACGCTTCAAGTTCCCAAGACAAAATAAAGTTCTCATGGAAAGTCTTTCTCTTATAAAGTGTCTAGTTCTGGTTGAGTTAATGTTTGTAACACCAACAAATTCAAGATATAAAAACTCAACTCACGATGAAGTACAATAAACAGTCGATCGATTATTCGTTTTATAACTAACTACTAACTAACTAATTACTAAAAATTACACTTTTATTAAAGATCTATTGGAAATAATGTTCTACTAATAGTGTACTTATGTTATTAAATTTAAAGTGCCACATTTATAATAATTATAATTTTATAATTATTATTATTTTAAATTGAATTAAATTTTTTACTTGCTCAAATTTATTATAACAAAAAAGATAAATAATTTAAGTTTTGTGTTTGATCACATTCCTCAATTTAAAATATTTCATTTTGGGTTTTTAATTATTCAATATCAAAATTTTTGCACATTTTTGTACGAGTCGTTTGATATTCGATATTTGAATACGACGCATTTTCAATAAAACAATTTTGTATTAAATTTGAAAACGAACATCTAAAACCGGAATCTCAAAACTAAATTGTAGTTTTAAGTCGAATTTTTTTCTGTGTTTAACCATAAACTTTAACCACAAACTTTAATCTTTAATCTTTTACGACTCCACAGTGGTTCCGTTCATAGGCCAAAAATCAAAAAATCTATCACAAAATATTTGGACACAATGTATGCAAATTGTCTCTTAAGTGTCAAAATTCCTTGATGGAAATCTATCGGTACTTTTAAAAAATAGAATGCAAATTGTGATCAAGCATTTTTAGAATACAAAATAGGACTTCAAAGTGGTCAAACGTTTCCTATAGTGCTCCGATTTTATTTATTCAAAATGCATTTCGAAGTTGAATATAGATATTAATAATTAAATTAATCCCCAAATTTTTTCTCGTGATATTAATAAAATCGACTTAATATATTTTGTGTATTATTTTAACGTCTTTTTATGTTTAGTTGAAGTTTTACTGTGTTACTCCCCGAAACCCCCATTGTGTCTGTTATCAATGTTATGCTGTAATAAAAACATAAAGTTTAGCTGCTGATAGTAGTACATTAAAAACTAAAGCAGTCTAACTATTTCTAAGGTCAAGTTTTCAACATAATCAGCAGCACTTGCTTTGTTTTTGTGATATTGCTTTTGTTTTCATCATTTGTTATTGTATACAATTTTGAATTTCAATTTTATAGTTTCTATCTTGTTTTGTTTTTATAGGTGCTTCTTATAACTGTGTGCTTTCACGCATGCACATCGTTGAACTTTGGTGCACAGAAGAGGGCACAAATGCAATGCGTGAACCATTTAGTTGAACTTAGCATTAAAAACAACGGTGCTATTGAGTTAAGTAAGTTTAAGAAATGCATTGTTTATATTTGCAAGAAACTAATAACGTATAGCGTATTAAAAGCAACAATTATGTATAGAAAATGAGTCGTCAAAGAGCATCAATACTGCATTTAAAGTAAGGATGAATCCGTTATGGCAGTAAACTCTGTTTGGATAATGACATTTTTCTAGATACTCTGTCATTTCGATTATATGTTGTTCAGTAAGGCTGTTATGTTGCAAAGCCGACTTTTATGGGCTTTAATTTGCTAAATTACTGCTATATATGTATGTAGGCAATCAAATAATTTATATATTCTTTCAAAAAATGTTTGTGTGGATAGTGCTACATTTCTACAATTCCAGAATTCGCCATTATCAACTTAAGTTTTCATAGCTGATGAAACATTGTGGCTAAATACCTGTGTAGCATATTTGACTGAGATTTTTTCGAATAAAATTTGGAATACTTGTTTTTTATTTAATTTTTTTGAAGTACTTGAGAACTATTTCCTTTGACACCGTCTGGGGCTTGAATGGTATTGCGCGTTAAAATATTTCAAATTGATATTAATAAGTGTGGCACATCATAGATGCCGAAGACTTTTTCCCCATTCACCGAAAATTATGGTCTTTCCTTAGAATCATTTTTATTGATTTATAACTATTTTGTTATGAAACAAAAAAGTTATAAAATTAAATCTATTATTCTGTATTTCTCTGAATTTTTCCGAATTTTGTCTGTTTTTTTTGTTGTGCTTTTTGGTATTATTAGGATTTCTGACAATGGAGGTATTTTTGGTAATTTTTCTTTTTTGGTATTTGTGGTGTTCTTTGGTATTTTTGTTAACTTTGGGATTTCTGGCATTTTTTGTGTATTTTGGTATTATATTTTTGGTATATTATGTCAAGAATAATTAAACTTTATTGCTCTTGTCACGTCTTTTGATATCTTTCAGGGCGCCTAAATTTATGCTCAGACCACAAACATTCATAAAATCATTAACTCATGAGTAACAAGATGTTTTACCAAAAATATTAAATCGTCTTTTGTTCAGCCCAACATAGGAATTATTAACTAAATCCAGTTGACCTTCACTTAAGGAGTTTCAGTTTCTACAGCGTATACCTCCACATACCACTGCTGCTACTGTTGCTCTTTTGTAGTTCGCCGACGACACTTTCTTTGGAAGACGTACATATGTATATCTGCAAAAGCCTGCAACATCTGCTCCGGAGCAGCAAAACTTTGAATACGAGCTTGGTTTCGTAAAGTTTCCGAAGTTATTCCCTCTGTGCTACGCTCCGTTAGCGTCTCGGCATACACATTAACGGTTGCGCTAACATTGTTTAATGGCAAACTTCTCTTATGGTTGTCAGAATTAAACTTATCCGTAACGAGAATATAAATCTTTTAGGTCTTGCATATACTAGTCGAATTCTCAAAAATTCTTAACATTACTTATATCTCAAGTCTGAAAAACACTCTGTTTTGTAATGACTTTTAATTTGTAAATGGTTTATTACAAACTTTTGAGCTCAAAAGATTCACTTTTATTCAAATTATATTGAAACTTAATTTTAACCATAACTTTTAACGATCTGTATTGGATTGAGTGATTTGATCTCTGACTACTCGACGCAGTACCTTCCCGTTAGCGTTTGTGGGCAACTTATTTGTGAAGTGGACTCCTCCCTGGAGCTGCCCATACTCGGCTGGAATTCGTTTTTCCGCATGTTGTTTAATTTGATCTGCTATCAGGGTGCTATCAGGGCGCTTTACAATCATAGCAGCTGGTGCATCACCGTACCTTTCATCATAAATACCCACTACACACACCTCCTGGACATCGGGTAGCTCAGCAATGACAGCTTCGATTTCATTTGGACTATAATGCATGCTACAGAATTTACAGATTTCCTTCTTGCGATCAACTATATACAGGTTCCCATTTTCATCAAAGTAACCCAGGTCTCCTGTGTGAAACCAACCTTGAGAATCCTGCATGCGTTGCGTTTCCAAAGGATTGCCATAGTATCCGGCCCATTTGCGGCCATTGTGTACATACACCTCACCTACCTCACCGACTCCAAGATTCATGCCATTTTCATTGACGATGCGCATCTTGATTCCGGGAAAAAGCTTTCCAACTGAGTTGCCAAGCTTATCAGAATAGGCATTAGCACATATTCCACCAAATTCCGTTGAACCGTACGCATAAAAAACAATACCGTTTCTTACAAGACTTTGCATCTTCTTAAGTGCTTCTGCGCGTATCCAACTACCAACTATTGAAAGCATAGACAAAGTAGATAATCTTTCGGATGTTGTCTGTGGATAATTGATCAGTGCTACAGCATGATGAGCGGGACAGGAAATCATATTAATGCGATACCTATCAATGAGCTCTAACAAATTCTCAGCGCTAAACGGCTTATCGGCAATTATGCGTGTACAGCCTTCCGTAACAGAAACCAAAAAAAAGAAAAAGCCTGTGGTCCAGTCTAAACCGGAACCAGTATAGATTACAGATTCGGTGGTAAGAACGCTGCAAAAATATTGGATGGTAAGTGGAACTAATTTATACTAGGAATGGTGGACTTAATACGCACAATCTTTCAGGAACAAGCATGTAGTTAGCAAGGCAAACAGCTTTGGGTTGTCCGGTAGTGCCGGATGAACATAAAATTACCATAGTCTGATCTCCACCCAAGAGCAAAGGTTGTGGTCTATTATAATAATAACAACATTTAAATGAATGGCAGTCATAATGAAAATTCTACTTACTGGTAAAACATTTCAGTCTTCGTTGGTGAAAGTAGATCCTCCACATATGTCACACCCTCCACTTTACCGGTGATCGTTATCAGTTCTGGATTCCAAGCGGAACTCGCGGTTTTAAACTTTTCATAATCAACAGCATCGCAAAAGATTATTTTGGGCTCAGTCATCGTCAACACGTGAGTTAGTGTATTTATATCAAAGTTCGGATTAACTCCGTGGAAAGGTGTTGCATTGAAGAGGCAGGCCACAGCTGCTGGTGTAACATACGTGCTATTTTTGGCTGCAATGCAGATAACATCATCATGACGCAATCTGCGCTGCTTGAAGTTCTGTGCAATTCGCACAGACCAGCTTAAAATATCCTGGTTTGTCGCAGTTTTCCCATCCGCAACGCAGACCTTAATATCAAAAAAGATTTTTACTATCCTCAGATGTATCCCAAGATTTACAGTATGGAGCTTACCTGGCAAATGTTCTTGGGATTGCTTTGGAGATTGTTATAAATTATTTGTCCAATAGATAAATTAACATCGGGGTTGGTTTCGCGGTTTGCACCACTCCAGATACGTGCGATCGGATCATATTTGGTTTTAAGGGAATTTATCATTTTTGTGTGATATCACAAGCTGTATACGCTTCAAGTTTCCAAGACAAAATAAAGTTCTCATGGAAAGTCATTCTATTATAAAGTGTCTAGGTTGAGTTAATATTTGTTGCACCAACAAATCCAAGATATAACAAGTGGAAACGTTGCAGTCGGACGCAACCGACTGCGGCATACTCGATACCAGTATTAAAACAGGTAAAAAGAGGCCTGATTGCAGAGGAGTACGGATGGGGCAGGGGTGTACGCTGCCTTAAAGATTCTCCGATGCAGATGGGGATGCCACCAACTATCTTCCTTCCAAATTCGGTGACTCTAGCGCAAAGTTTGTAAGAGCTGTGGAAAGGGGGGCTGGGGGCGGTATGGGTGGGTGTGGCATCCAAATTTGTGATGCAGATCTTTGTGGAATGTCAATTTCTATCTTCATACCAAATTTGGTGACTCTAGCTCGAAAATTGTTAAAAGTGAGAAAAGGGAGGCTGGGGGCGGTATGGGTGGGCGTGGCATCCAAATTTTTTGCCAGCTATCTTCCTACCAAATTTGGTGGCTCTAGCTCCACAACTCTGGAAGATACACGCATTCCCGTTTTTGATGAAGCGTTGGGGTGCATGGGGGCGGCTAGGGCAGTATTGGTGGGCGTGGCATCCAAACTTTTGATGCAGTTTTTGGGGGGTCATCATCACCTATCTTGGCACAAAATTTGATGGATATAGCTCAAAAACTGTGGGAGAAATAGGCTTTTTTGACTTTAAAATGCGGGAGGCTGGGGGCGGAATGGGTGGGCGTGGCTCCAAAATTCTTGATGCAGTTTTTTGGGGGTTGCTAGTAGCTATCTTCTTACCAAGTTCGGTAGTTCTAGCTGTAAGGATGTGCGAAATATTTGGATTTATCTGTTTTGAGTTATCGAATTTATCGAGTTGCCAGCCCCCCAGTTATCGTAGAACCCCCATATTGACACTTAACTATCCCATAGTTAAAGAGAATTGGAAAGTTTCAAGTCTCTAGCTTGAAGGGTGTGGAAAAAAGTTGCGTTCATACAGACGGACAGACGGACAGACACCATGACGGACATTGCACAAAACCAATATACTCTCTACCTTCGGTATCGAGTATAAAAACTCAACTCACGGTGAAGTACAAAAAGCAGTTGACCGATTATCGTTTTTAAGCAAATTGTAATAAATACTTGCATGTAGGAACGTTGCAGTCGGACGCAACCGGCTGCGGTATACTCGTTACTAGTTTTAAAACCGGTAAAAAAAATAGGCCTGACTGCAAAGGGGTACGGTAGAAAAGGGGCTGGGGGTGGTAACGGTGGTCGTGGTTTCCAAATTTTTGATGCAGGTCTTTGTGGAATGTAATTTTCTATCTTCCTTCCGAATTTGGTGACTCTAGCTCAAAGTTTGTAAAAGGTTGGGAAAGGGGGAAGGAGTGGGACTTTGATGCAGATTTTTTGAGGTTGTTGTCAGCTATCTTCCTACCAAATTTGGTGGCTCTAGCTCCACAACTCTGGAAAATACACGCATACCCGTTTTTGACGAACCGTTGGGGTGGATTCAAAGCTTTTTTACAGTTTTTGAGTTCTAGCTGTAAGGATGTGCGAAATATGTCAATTTATCGGCTTTGAGTTATCGAATTTATCGATTTGACAGCCCCCCAGTTATCGTAGAGCCCCAATCTTGAAACTTTTATTTACCACCCCATAGATAAAGAGAATTGGAAAGTTTCAAGTCTCTAGCTTGAAGGGTGTGGAAAAAAGTTGCGTTCTTACGGACAGACACCATGTCGGTACCTTCGGTAACGAGTATAAAATTACACTTACCACAAACTTTAATCTTTATGGGTCGGCGACATGTGTTATAATCTTTTGCTTCATGCGACTCTTATCAAACAGATTTTGCACTTTTGTTATATCAATTACAATGTATACAAAATTTACGTGCATTTCTCTCACGAGTCCACAGCGGTTGCGTTTATAGGGCAAAAGTCAAAAAATCGTCTTTTGTTCAGCCCAACATAGGAATTATTAACTAAATCCAATTGACCTTCATTTGATACACAAGATTTTTTGTAAAGGTATCTAAGATTAGCACCATACACAAAATATATTTTGAAACGCCTTACATAGTGTTTCTTGCTTCCTTCACCCTTCTTTTTTCCGCATTCTGCAATGAAATAGCACGACAAATGGACTCTTTTTGATTTGCGGCAATCCTTCCATAAGTGTATTTTGGAGTTTCAGTTTCTACAGCGTATACCTCCACGTACCACTGCTGCTACTGTTGCTCTTTTGTAGTTCGCCGACGACACTTTCTTTGGAAGACGTACATATGTATATCTGCAAAAGCCTGCAACATCTGCTCCGGAGCAGCAAAACTTTGAATACGAGCTTGGTTTCGTAAAGTTTCCGAAGTTATTCCCTCTGTGGTACGCTCCGTTAGCGTCTCGGCATACACATTAACGGTTGCGCTAACATTGTTTTATCGCTTAAATAAATGGCAAACTTCTCTTATGGCTGTCAGAATTAAACTTATCCGTAACGAGAATATAAATATTTTAAGTCTTGTATAGACTAGTCAAATTCTCAAAATTCTTAACATTACTTATATCTCAAGTCTGAAAAACACTCTGTTTTGTAATGACTTTTAATTTGTAAATGGTTTATTACAAACTTTTGAGCTCAAAAGATTCACTTTTATTCAAATTATATTGAAACTTAATTTTAACCATAACTTTTAACGATCTGTATTGGATTGAGTGATTTGATCTCTGACTACTCGACGCAGTACCTTCCCGTTAGCGTTTGTGGGCAACTTATTTGTGAAGTGGACTCCTCCCTGGAGCTGCCCATACTCGGCTGGAATTCGTTTTTCCGCATGTTGTTTAATTTGATCTGCTATCAGGGTGCTATCAGGGCGCTTTACAATCATAGCAGCTGGTGCATCACCGTACCTTTCATCATAAATACCCACTACACACACTTTCTGGACATCGGGTAGCTCAGCAATGACAGCTTCGATTTCATTTGGACTATAATGCATGCTACAGAATTTATAGATTTCCTTCTTGCGATCAACTATATACAGGTTCCCATTTTCATCAAAGTAACCCAGGTCTCCTGTGTGAAACCAACCTTGAGAATCCTGCATGCGTTGCGTTTCCAAAGGATTGCCATAGTATCCGGCCCATTTGCGGCCATGGTGTACATACACCTCACCTACCTCACCGACTCCAAGATTCATGCCATTTTCATTGACGATGCGCATCTTGATTCCGGGAACAAGCTTTCCAACTGAGTTTCCAAGCTTATCAGAATAGGCATTACCGCTTACTATACCAAATTCCGTTGCACCGTACACATGCAAAACAATACCGTTTTGTACAAGACTTTGCATCTTCTTAAGTGCTTCTGCGCGTATCCAACTACCAGTTATTACACATGCAGACATAGTAGATAGTCTTTTGGATGTTGTTTGACAGGAAATGTCATTGATGCTATACCTATCAATTAGCTCCAACAAATTCTCAGCGCTAAACGGCTTATCGGGTATGATGCGTGTACAGCAATTCGCAACAGAACGCAAAAAATAGTACACACCTGTGCCCAGTCTAAGCCGGAACCACAAAAAGCTACCGGTTTGGTGTTCAGAACGCTGCAAAATATTAGATGGTAAGTAACATATTTATAGTAAGGATGGACTTAATACGCACAAGTTTTCAGGAACAAGCATGTAGTTAGCAAGGCAAACAGCTTTGGGTTGTCCGGTAGTGCCGGATGAACATAAAATTACCATAGTCTGATCTCCACCCAAGAGCAAAGGTTGTGGTCTATTATAATAATAATAACATTTAAATGAATGGCATTCATAATGAAAATTCTACTTACTGGTAAAACATTTCAGTCTTCGTTGGTGAAAGTAGATCCTCCACATATGTCACACCCTCCACTTTACCGGTGATCGTTATCAGTTCTGGATTCCAAGCGGAACTCGCGGTTTTAAACTTTTCATAATCAACAGCATCGCAAAAGATTATTTTGGGCTCAGTCATCGTCAACACGTGAGTTAGTGTATTTATATCCAAGCTTGGACTAACTCCGTGGAAAGGTGTAGCATTGAAGAGGCAGGCCACAGCTGCTGGTGTAACATACGTGCTATTTTTGGCTGCAATGCAGATAACATCATCATGATGCAATCTGCGCTGCTTGAAGTTCTGGGCAAGTCGCACAGACCAGCTTAAAATATCCTGGTTTGTCGCATTTATCCCATCCGCAACGGAGATCTTAATATCAGATAAGATTTTTACTATCCTCAGATGTATCCCAAGATTTACAGTATGGAGCTTACCTGGCAAATGTTCTTGGGATTGCTTTGGAGATTATTATATATTATTTGTCCAATAGATAAATTAACATCGGGGTTGGTTTCGCGGCTTGCACCACTCCAGACACGTGCGATCGGATCACATTTAGTTTTCAGGAAATCAACCATTTTTGTTTGATATCACAAGCTGTGTACGCTTCAAGTTCCCAAGACAAAATAAAGTTCTCATGGAAAGTCTTTCTCTTATAAAGTGTCTAGTTCTGGTTGAGTTAATGTTTGTAACACCAACAAATTCAAGATATAAAAACTCAACTCACGATGAAGTACAATAAACAGTCGATCGATCATTCGTTTTATAACTAACTACTAACTAACTAATTACTAAAAATTACACTTTTATTAAAGATCTATTGGAAATAAAGTTCTACTAATAGTGTACTTATGTTTTTAAATTTAAAGTGACACATTTATAATAATTATAATTTTAAATTCAAAATTCAAATTTATTATAACAAAAAAGATAAATAATTTAAGTTTTGTGTTTGATCACATTCCTCAATTTAATATATTTCATTTTGGGTTTTTAATTATTCAATATCAAAATTTTTGCACATTTTTGTACGAGTCGTTTGATATTCGATATTTGAATACGACGCATTTTCAATAAAACAATTTTGTATTAAATTTGAAAACGAACATCTAAAACCGGAATCTCAAAACTAAATTGTAGTTTTAAGTCGAATTTTTTTCTGTGTTTAACCATAAACTTTAACCACAAACTTTAATCTTTAATCTTTTACGACTCCACAGTGGTTCCGTTCATAGGCCAAAAATCAAAAAATCTATCACAAAATATTTGGACACAATGTATGCAAATTGTCTCTTAAGTGTCAAAATTCCTTGATGGAAATCTATCGATACCTTCTAAAAATAGAATGCAAATTGTGATCAAGCATTTTTAGAATACAAAATAGGACTTCAAAGTGGTCAAACGTTTCCTATAGTGCTCCGATTTTATTTATTCAAAATGCATTTCGAAGTTGAATATAGATATTAATAATTAAATTAATCCCCAAATTTTTTCTCGTGATATTAAAAAAATCGACTTAATATATTTTGTGTATTATTTTAACGTCTTTTTATGTTTAGTTGAAGTTTTACTGTGTTACTCCCCGAAACCCCCATTGTGTCTGTTATCAATGTTATGCTGTAATAAAAACATAAAGTTTAGCTGCTGATAGTAGTACATTAAAAACTAAAGCAGTCTAACTATTTCTAAGGTCAAGTTTTCAACATAATCAGCAGCACTTGCTTTGTTTTTGTGATATTGCTTTTGTTTTCATCATTTGTTATTGTATACAATTTTGAATTTCAATTTTTATAGTTTCTATCTTGTTTTGTTTTTATAGGTGCTTCTTATAACTGTGTGCTTTCACGCATGCACATCGTTGAACTTTGGTGCACAGAAGAGGGCACAAATGCAATGCGTGAACCATTTAGTTGAACTTAGCATTAAAAACAACGGTGCTATTGAGTTAAGTAAGTTTAAGAAATGCATTGTTTATATTTGCAAGAAACTAATAACGTATAGCGTATTAAAAGCAACAATTATGTATAGAAAATGAGTCGTCAAAGAGCATCAATACTGCATTTAAAGTAAGGATGAATCCGTTATGGCAGTAAACTCTGTTTGGATAATGACATTTTTCTAGATACTCTGTCATTTCGATTATATGTTGTTCAGTAAGGCTGTTATGTTGCAAAGCCGACTTTTATGGGCTTTAATTTGCTAAATTACTGCTATATATGTATGTAGGCAATCAAATAATTTATATATTCTTTCAAAAAATGTTTGTGTGGATAGTGCTACATTTCTACAATTCCAGAATTCGCCATTATCAACTTAAGTTTTCATAGCTGATGAAACATTGTGGCTAAATACCTGTGTAACATATTTGACTGAGATTTTTTCGAATAAAATTTGGAATACTTGTTTTTTATTTAATTTTTTTGAAGTACTTGAGAACTATTTCCTTTGACACCGTCTGGGGCTTGAATGGTATTGCGCGTTAAAATATTTCTAATTGATATTAATAAGTGTGGCACATCATAGATGCCGAAGACTTTTTCCCCATTCACCGAAAATTATGGTCTTTCCTTAGAATCATTTTTATTGATTTATAACTATTTTGTTATGAAACAAAAAAGTTATAAAATTAAATCTATTATTCTGTATTTCTCTGAATTTTTCCGTGCTTTTTGGTATTATTAGGATTTCTGACAATGGAGGTATTTTTGGTAATTTTTCTTTTTTGGTATTTGTGGTGTTCTTTGGTATTTTTGTTAACTTTGGGATTTCTGGCATTTTTTGTGTATTTTGGTATTATATTTTTGGTATATTATGTCAAGAATAATTAAACTTTATTGCTCTTGTCACGTCTTTTGATATCTTTCAGGGCGCCTAAATTTATGCTCAGACCACAAACATTCATAAAATCATTAACTCATGAGTAACAAGATGTTTTACCAAAAATAATAAATCGGCTTTTGTTCAGCCCAACATAGGAATTATTAACTAAATCCAGTTGACCTTCACTTAAGGAGTTTCAGTTTCTACAGCGTATACCTCCACGTACCACTGCTGCTACTGTTGCTCTTTTGTAGTTCGCCGACGACACTTTCTTTGGAAGACGTACATATGTATATCTGCAAAAGCCTGCAACATCTGCTCCGGAGCAGCAAAACTTTGAATACGAGCTTGGTTTCGTCAAGTTTCCGAAGTTATTCCCTCTGTGGTACGCTCCGTTAGCGTCTCGGCATACACATTAACGGTTGCGCTAACATTGTTTTATCGCTTAAATAAATGGCAAACTTCTCTTATGGTTGTCAGAATTAAACTTATCCGTAACGAGAATATAAATCTTTTAGGTCTTGCATATACTAGTCGAATTCTCAAAAATTCTTAACATTACTTATATCTCAAGTCTGAAAAACACTCTGTTTTGTAATGACTTTTAATTTGTAAATGGTTTATTACAAACTTTTGAGCTCAAAAGATTCACTTTTATTCAAATTATATTGAAACTTAATTTTAACCATAACTTTTAACGATCTGTATTGGATTGAGTGATTTGATCTCTGACTACTCGACGCAGTACCTTCCCGTTAGCGTTTGTGGGCAACTTATTTGTGAAGTGGACTCCTCCCTGGAGCTGCCCATACTCGGCTGGAATTCGTTTTTCCGCATGTTGTTTAATTTGATCAGCACTTAAGGTGCTTTCAGGGCGCTTTACAATCATAGCAGCTGGTGCATCACCGTACCTTTCATCATAAATACCCACTACACACACTTCCTGGACATCGGGTAGCTCAGCAATGACAGCTTCGATTTCATTTGCACTATAATGTATGCTACAGAATTTATAGATTTCCTTCTTGCGATCAACTATATACAGGTTTTCATTTTCATCAAAATAACCCAGGTCTCCTGTGTGAAACCAACCTTGAGAATCCTGCATGCGTTGCGTTTCCAAAGGATTGCCGTAGTATCCGGCCCATTTGTGGCCATGGTGTACATACACCTCACCTACCTCACCGACTCCAAGATTCATGCCATTTTCATCGACGATGCGCACCTTGATTCCGGGAAAAAGCTTTCCAACTGAGTTGCCAAGCTTATCAGAATAGGCATTAGCACATATTCCACCAAATTCCGTTGAACCGTACGCATAAAAAACAATACCGTTTCTTACAAGACTTTGCATCTTCTTAAGTGCTTCAGCGCGTATCCAACTACCAACTATTGAAAGCATAGACAAAGTAGATAATCTTTCGGATGTTGTCTGTGGATAATTGATCAGTGCTACAGCATGATGAGCGGGACAGGAAATCATATTAATGCGATACCTATCAATGAGCTCTAACAAATTCTCAGCGCTAAACGGCTTATCGGCAATTATGCGTGTACAGCCTTCCGTAACAGAAACCAAAAAAAAGAAAAAGCCTGTGGTCCAGTCTAAACCGGAACCAGTATAGATTACAGATTCGGTGGTAAGAACGCTGCAAAAATATTGGATGGTAAGTGGAACTAATTTATACTAGGAATGGTGGACTTAATACGCACAAGTTTTCAGGAACAAGCATGTAGTTAGCAAGGCAAACAGCTTTGGGTTGTCCGGTAGTGCCGGATGAACATAAAATTACCATAGTCTGATCTCCACCCAAGAGCAAAGGTTGCGGTCTATTATAATAATAACAACATTTAAATGAATGGCAGTCATAATGAAAATTCTACTTACTGGTAAAACATTTCAGTCTTCGTTGGTGAAAGTAGATCCTCCACATATGTCACACCTTCCACTTTACCGGTGATCGTTATGAGCTCTGGATTCCAAGCGGAACTCGCGGTTTTAAACTTTTCATAATCAACAGCATCGCAAAAGATTATTTTGGGCTCAGTTATCGTCAACACGTGAGTTAGTGTATTTATATCCAAGCTTGGACTAACTCCGTGGAAAGGTGTAGCATTGAAGAGGCAGGCCACAGCTGCTGGTGTAACATACGTGCTATTTTTGGCTGCAATGCAGATAACGTCATCATGACGCAATCTGCGCTGCTTGAAGTTCTGTGCAAGTCGCACAGACCAGCTTAAAATATCCTGGTTTGTCGCAGTTTTCCCATCTGCAACGCAGACCTTAATATCAAAAAATATTGTTACTATCCTCAAATGTATCCAACGATTTACATTTCGGCGCTTACTTGGCAAATGTTCTTGGGATTACTTCGGAGATTATTATGTATTATTCGTCCAATAGAGCAATCAAAATCGTACATGGGTTCGCGTTTTGCACCACTCCAGATACGTGCGATCGGATCATATTTGGTTTTTAGGAAATCAACCATTTTTGTTTGATATCACAAGCTGTGTACGCTTCAAGTTTCCAAGACAAAATAAATTTCTCATGGAAAATCATTCTATTATAAAGTGTCTAGGTTGAGTTAATATTTGTAGCACCAACAAATCCAAGATATAAAAACTCAACTCACGATGAAGTACAAAAAGCAGTTGACCGATTATCGTTTTTAAACAGATTGTGAATACTTGCATGTGGGAACGTTGCAGTCGGACGCAACCGACTGCGGTATACTCGTTACTAGTTTTAAAACCGTTAAAAAAAAAAAATAGGACTGATTGCAAAGGGGTACGGTATTAAAGGGGCTGGGGTGGTAGGGTGGTCGTGGTTTCCAAATTTTTGATGCAGGTCTTTGTGGAATGTAGTTTCCTATCTTCCTTCCGAATTTGGTGACTCTAGCTCAAAGTTTGTAAAAGGTTGGGAAAGGGGGAAGGAGTGGGACTTTGATGCAGATTTTTTGAGGTTGTTGTGGCTCTAGCTCCACAACTCTGGAAAATACACGCATACCCGTTTTTGACGAACCGTTGAGGTGGATGGGGGCGGCTAGGACAGTATTTGTGGGCGTGGCATTCAAAGCTTTTCTACAGTTTTTGAGTTCTAGCTGTAAGGATGTGCGAAATATGTAAATTTAACGGCTTTGAGTTATCGAATTTATCGATTTGACAGCCCCCCAGTTATCGTAGAGCCCCAATCTTGAAACTTTTATTTACCACCCCATAGATAAAGAGAATTGGAAAGTTTCAAGTCTCTAGCTTGAAGGGTGTGGAAAAAAGTTGCGTTCTCACGGACAGACACCATGACGGTACCTTCGGTAACGAGTATAAAAATCACATTTACCACAAACTTTAATCTTTATGGGCCGGTGACATGTGTTATAATCTTTTGCTTCATGCGACTCTTATCAAACAGATTTTGTACTTATGTTATATCAATTAAAATGTATACAAAATTTTCGTGCATTTCTCTCACGAGTCCACAGCGGTTGCGTTCATAGGCCAAAAGTCAAAAACTCTGTATTGGCATACATGTCACTCATGTTTACACGTTGCAATTTATTGGTACTTTTTTAAAAAGGATTTTCGTTTTGACATCTTTCAGGGCGCCTTTATTTATACTCAGACTACAAATCTTGACCTAAAACTACATCGTGACTCATTAACTCATGAGTAACAAGATGTTTTATCAAAAATAATAAATCGGCTTTTGTTCAGCCCAACATAAGAATTATTAACTAAATCCAGTTGACGTTCATTTGATACACAAGATTTTTTTGTAAAGGTATCTAGGAAGCTATTCCCTCTGTGGTACGCTCCGTTAGCGTCTCGGCATACACATTAACGATTGCGTTAACATTGTTTTATCGCTTAAATAAATGCCAAACTTCTCCTATGGTTGTCAGAATTAAACTTATCCGTAACGAGAATATAAATCTTTTAGGTCTTGCATATACTAGTCGAATTCTCAAAAATTCTTAACATTACTTATATCTCAAGTCTGAAAAACACTCTGTTTTGTAATGACTTTTAATTTGTAAATGGTTTATTACAAACTTTTGAGCTCAAAAGATTCACTTTTATTCAAATTATATTGAAACTTAATTTTAACCATAACTTTTAACGATCTGTATTGGATTGAGTGATTTGATCTCTGACTACTCGACGCAGTACCTTCCCGTTAGCGTTTGTGGGCAACTTATTTGTGAAGTGGACTCCTCCCTGGAGCTGCCCATACTCGGCTGGAATTCGTTTTTCCGCATGCTGTTTAATTTGATCAGCACTTAAGGTGCTTTCAGGGCGCTTTACAATCATAGCAGCTGGTGCATCACCGTACCTTTCATCATAAGCACCCACTACACACACTTCCTGGACATCGGGTAGCTCAGCAATGACAGCTTCGATTTCATTTGGACTATAATGCATGCTACAGAATTTATAGATTTCCTTCTTGCGATCAACTATATACAGGTTCCCATTTTCATCAAAGTAACCCAGGTCTCCTGTGTGAAACCAACCTTGAGAATCCTGCATGCGTTGCGTTTCCAAAGGATTGCCATAGTATCCGGCCCATTTGCGGCCATGGTGTACATACACCTCACCTACCTCACCGACTCCAAGATTCATGCCATTTTCATCGACGATGCGCATCTTGATTCCGGGAACAAGCTTTCCAACTGAGTTTCCAAGCTTATCAGAATAGGCATTACCGCTTACTATACCAAATTCCGTTGCACCGTACACATGCAAAACAATACCGTTTTTTACAAGGCTCTGCATCTTCTTAAGTGCTTCTGCGCGTATCCAACTACCAGTTATTACACATGCAGACATAGTAGATAGTCTTTCGGATGTTGTTTGGGGACAAGCAAGCAGTGCGGCAACATGATGAGGGTGACAGGAAATGTCATTGATGCTATACCTATCAATGAGCTCCAACAAATTCTCAGCGCTAAACGGCTTATCGGGTATGATGCGTGTACAGCAATTCGCAACAGAACGCAAAAAATAGTACATACCTGTGCCCCAGTCTAAGCCTGCACCACAAAAAGCTACCGGTTTGGTGTTCAGAACGCTGCAAAAATATTGGATGGTAAGTGGAACTAATTTATACTAGGAATGCCAGAAATTAGCATGCAGTTAGCAAGGCAAACAGCTTTGGGTTGTCCGGTAGTTCCGGATGAACATAAAATTATCATAGTCTGATCTCCACCCAAGAGCAAAGGTTGTGGTCTATTATAATAATAACAACATTTAAATGAATGGCAGTCATAATGAAAATTCTACTTACTGGTAAAACATTTCAGTCTTCGTTGGTGAAAGTAGATCCTCCACATATGTCACACCCTCCACTTTACCGGTGATCGTTATGAGCTCTGGATACCAAGCGGAACTCGCGGTTTTAAACTTTCATAATCAACAGCATCGCAAAAGATTATTTTGGGCTCAGTTATCGTCAACACGTGAGTTAGTGTATTTATATCCAAGCTTGGACTAACTCCGTGGAAAGGTGTAGCATTGAAGAGGCAGGCCACAGCTGCTGGTGTAACATACGTGCTGTTTTTGGCTGCAATGCAGATAACGTCATCATGACGCAATCTGCGCTGCTTGAAGTTCTGTGCAAGTCGCACAGACCAGCTTAAAATATCCTGGTTTGTCGCATTTATCCCATCCGCAACGGAGATCTTAATATCAGATAAGATTTTTACTATCCTCAGATGTATCCCAAGATTTACAGTATGGAGCTTACCTGGCAAATGTTCTTGGGATTGCTTTGGAGATTGTTATAAATTATTTGTCCAATAGATAAATTAACATCGGGGTTGGTTTCGCGGTTTGCACCACTCCAGATACGTGCGATCGGATCATATTTGGTTTTAAGGGAATTTATCATTTTTGTGTGATATCACAAGCTGTATACGCTTCAAGTTTCCAAGACAAAATAAAGTTCTCATGGAAAGTCATTCTATTATAAAGTGTCTATGTTGAGTTAATATTTGTAGCACCAACAAATTCAAGATATAATAATAAACTCAACTCACGATGAAGTACAAAAAGTAGTCGATCGTTCATTCGTTTTTATACAGATTGTAAATACTAAGTATTACACTTTTATAAACGATCTATTGGAAACGATTTTCTACTAAGAGTTTGCTAATTTTTTTAAATTTTAGGTGTAAAATTTATAAAAATTATAATATTATAATCTTATATTAATTTAATTTTAAGTTTCAACACATTAATATTAATGCACCTTCATGTTTTAATTAAAATATAATTTATAATGAATATTAACTTTTAATGTATATAAACATCTGACATTCAATATTTTGATACGATTAATTTTTAAATTAAAGAATTTTGTATTAAATTTGTAAACGAAAACCAAAAACCTGAATCTGAAAATAAAATGTTAGTTTAACGGTGCATTTTTTTCTGTGTTTATAGATAATATATTTAATTTAATTTTGTGTGCTTCATGCGGCTCTCATCACATATGTGTGTCACACATATGTTATATCAATAAGAATGTATACAAAAATGACTTGCATTTCTCTGATTACTCGCCAGACCAGTAACAATAGCCAGCAAATGTGCTCTCTGAGAGAATGGTAGATACGCTTTCATGTTCCCAATGGCTGTCAGAATTTCGATCTTTGACAACTCTATTTCAATACATTCTCATAGCTTTCAGGTTCCAACTTTATGTTGGACTATCGCGAGTTGACGACTCTATTTCTATACATTCTTTTGGCAAGAGCGTCACCTCAAGTTTAATCTTTTTTTTTTTCTTACCTTGATTACTTCCGGGCATAATCACAACAACTCACCAAAATTTCATGAAAATCGGCTCAGCGGTTTCAGAGTCTATAGGGAACAAGGCCAAATACATTGCTTTATATATACATATATACATATGTATGATGTCAAATGATAGTAAAGTTCTTAAAACTTAAATGTGCTTGAGCTGTTGAAGAGGAAAGTCAACTTGTTGCTGTGAATATGTATGTATGTATGGATTCAATGGGTTGAAAAGTCTCTTACGAATGCTTCCCTATTGGCGTGTGTTAAGTACTCAAGTATTACAAAGTATTGCTAATAACCAGAAACTTTTATCAATTTTTCAAGATACGTTTGTGTTTTTATATTCTACAAGCAACGCTCATATATTCTGATAATAATGTTACTTATTCATTACATTAGATCTTATTACGATTGGCTAGCAAAAAGCTCCCGAGCTGCCTTTCTTAAAGTTTTCCCATTCACATTGGCTGGCAGTTTGTCCACAAACCTAACTCCGGCGTGAAGCTGCTTCTGCAGGCCAGTCAAACGTTTGGCGACATGATCAATTATCTGATTTGCGGTAAGTTCGTTTCCCTTGCGCTTGACGACCAGAGCGCCGGCTGCATCGCCTTGACGCTCATCGTATATGCCTAAAACGCAAACATCCTGCACCTGAGGCATCTCCGCAATGACCATCTCAATTTCAGTTGGCCAGTAGTGCAGGCCCTGATATTTAAGGATCTCCTTCTTGCGATCAACAATGTACAGGAAATTCTGTTCATCAAAGTAGCCCAAATCACCCGTATGGAACCAGCCCTCAAAATCCTGCATGCGTCGCGTTTCCACAGGATTGCCGTAATAGCCATTCCATGCCTGTCCAGTGTGCACATAGATCTCGCCCACCTGATTGTATCCCAAGTTCTTGGCATCCTCGTCGACAATTCGAATTTTGATGCCCGGCAGGAGCCTTCCTGCCGAGGCTGTATTGCTTATGCCAATATTAACAGTTATGGCACCCACTTCTGTCATGCCATAGCCCGAATTGAACATGGCTGTCTTGCATATCTCCTGGGCCCGTTGCAGTGTAGCCATGGATACCAAACCACCACCATAGTTCAGCATGCGTATGGGCGCTAGAGACTCTGTCGTTGCCGCCGCGCAAGTTATTAGGGCTGAAAGATGCCTGGGCGGCACCACGGCATAATTGATTTTGTACTTTTTCACTAATTCTACAAAGTAATCGGGCGCGAAGGGTCGGTTAGTTATAATGCGAGTGCAGCCAAACACTGTGCTGAAAATAAAGGCCCATAGGCCAGTTATCCAATCCAAAGAGCTGGACACAAAGATAACAGTTTCGCTATTGACCAGCCTTCAAAGATAACGAACAGTAAATACATGCAGCCACAAATAATATTGCAATTGACAACTAACATGCTTTCCTGTATGAGTATGCTATTGGAAATGCAGACGGCTTTTGGTAATCCTGTTGTACCAGAAGAGCATAAAATTGCCACCGTTTGATCACCACCATTAGTCAGATTTTCTGGTCTATAAATAGTTTGACAAAAGATACTAAATAAATCTTGAAAATTTTAAATAAATTACTTACTGATAGAACATTTCAGTGGTAGTCGGCTCAAGAAGTGTTTCAATTTTGGGCACACCCTCAACAGGGTCACTTAGGGTAAAGATTTCTGGATGCCAGCCACGGGTAGCCGCACGTATCTTCTGATAATCAGCACCATCGCAGAATATAAGCATTGGTTTAGTTATTTCATAAACATACTTAATTGTAGCTATTCAAAAGTAAAATTGTACTAAATCATGCTACATAAGTGATCTATTAATAAGCGAACAAACCTTCATCGAGCAATGGATTGACTGAATGAAAAGGCGTGGCATTCATTAGACATGCAACACCAAGTGGCATTACATAGGTGGTATTTTTTGCAGTAATTCCAATAACATCCTTCTGATTAAGACCCCGTTTTTTTAGATACTGCGCAATACGCACCGCCCAGGTAATACCCTGTATATTAGTCACTGCAACACCGTCAATATCATTTATCTGCCGATTGTAAAGATTGCTAATCCAGAGTTTTCCTTGCTATTTCCTTCAATTACTCACCTGGCATACATTTTTAGGCCAGTTTCTCATAGTGTTGTATATGACTGTACCCACCGATATATCATAGTTAAAGATGGAGTTTCGCTTGGCACCACTCCATGTCTTATCCTTTTCATTGTAGGTAGTTGGAATGTTTGTCATTTTCAAAACTTAGCCTGCTCCTTAATGCACCACTTAACATTCACTGGCTGGGTTTACATGTGCCGCCCATCTATTTATAATGTCAACTACTTCCCTACTTCCCAACTACTATCAATCCAGGCTGTTAATGCATTGAGTGCATGCAATCTGAAGTGGTCAACACTCGTTGCATCTTATCTACACCTTAGAGACTTAACAGTCGATAGAATATTACCCCCTCTATCCTAATACAATATTGTCTATTAATCATTCAATGAAATCGACAGCTTAAGTCAATTACAAAGCTTCCACACTCTACTAAATTATGATTTTGATAGCGATATCATAAATGTTCTAAATTAATCAATAAACAACTATTTTTAATTGAGTATTGCTATAAAAATCTTAACGTGCAATAAAAATTGGCATTGTAACGTTTATATCTGAGCTTCCTCGCAAAACAGCGGGAAACAGGTGTTTGCGTGAAAAAAGATTAACAATAATTTACGATTAATGGCATACTTTAGAAAATATTTTGGAATCCCCATTGTTATTGGTTGACTTTGAACTGCAGAAATAAACACATTGCCTTTAAGCCGCAAGCATACTGATATTTTTGTAAATCCTAAAACTAAACTATTAACAAACTGTTTTCATCTGCATTTTGCACAATTTCTTTGGTCTGTAGTACATGAGCAAAAACTTAGCATATCTTAATGCCGCGTCTAGACATTCCAAACAAAAACACCTTAACGGCCACATTGAGTTTAAAAAGCAATAACGACTCTGTTCTTCTACATTTGAGTTTAAGAAAATGGTGTGGCAGCACTGTCAGCAGCTGTTGTTTCTATCTACTGATAGCAGATTCATAAACACACATGCTATTGCGGCTGTGTTCGTCCAGGGTGCCTTATTTTTGTCCAATAACTCTGTAAAAATATTAAAAATATTATATTATATATCGCTCAAGAGCTCAACAAAATGGAAGAAAAAGGAAATACTACAAACTGTTAGTAAAGAAACTTACAAATTTTAAACATTACTTATAATTTTCAATCTGTTATCAGTTGTTAGTGTGAACGAAATTCTGCCCTATGGTAAGTAGAGAAGTTTACTTATTGTAAAAATTTACAATTGATCCATCTATTCGTTATCAGATGCCTCCTATCTCAACATCAACTTTTCACTGCCTCAAATCAATGAGATCGCAACAAGTATATCACAAAATTCGACTGTAAATGGTGAAAATGAAATCGCTTGGGCTCTGAGGGCATTAATGTTGACAGATTTGACAACCTTAGCCGGTGATGATACGGCGGCAAATGTGCGTCGGCTTTGCGTGCGCGCTTGCTTGCCGTTTGAACCTCATTTTATGGATGAATTTATTGAGCCGAGTCTCCTGTCGGAAATTCACTGCGCCGCCGTTTGTGTTTATCCCGCTCGCGTGGCAGATGCTTATAAGACATTAAAACAGTATGATAAGCTGGATGATATTGCCATAGCCGCAGTGGCCACCGGTTTTCCCACAGGCCAATATAGCTTGGAAACACGTCTAGGAGAGATATCGTACGCTATTGAGTCAGGAGCCACAGAGATCGATATTGTTATTAATCGACAGCTAGCGCTAGTCGGCGACTGGGAAGGCGTCTACAATGAGGTTGTGCTGATGCGCAAGGCCTGTGGCTCACGTGCATACCTAAAGACCATCTTGGCTACTGGCGAACTGGGCTCCATGGAGAATGTAAGTTGTTTTGAGCTACTCATCATGGTTTCACATTCCTTCATTGCCTTTTTTTTTGTAGATATATAAAGCATCCATGGTGTGCATGCTTGCTGGCGCTGATTTCATAAAGACATCCACCGGCAAGGAGGCGGTGAATGCTACGCTGCCTGTTGGCCTGGTTATGATGTATGCCATACAAGAATTCACTCTACGCACAGGTAAAATTGTTGGCTTGAAGCCAGCCGGTGGAGTGCGAACTGTGCGAGATGCCATTGCCTGGATGACACTGGTCGAGCACACACTAGGCAAATATTGGCTTGATCCACATCGTTTCCGTTTCGGTGCTTCGGGACTACTCGATGATATTGAGAAAGTTGTGCGCGAGGGCGTCGCCAAACTGAATAAGGCTTAGAATTTCGTTCACGTACTCATCATAATGTTCAACGAAAACTTAAACTTTTACATTGTCAACTTGTGCCGTATTCTTCTTGTTGTTTATTGTGCCTAATGAGAATTTATTCCCACATTTATAAATAAAATTTTGCATTTTTTATAACTGACTATAATTAAATAACACTTCAGCCGGAATTTGGCACCACACCCTCTCACACCAACTCTAAGCCTGCTGCTTGTAATTGTATGTGAGCTGAGCAGGCGCAGCCATTAGATCATCTTCACCGTGCTGCAGGAGTTCACTTTGTGACTCCCTGTGTGGCTGATTGCTGGGCGTCTTCATCTGCATGTCAACCGCAAAGAATGAATCATTGAAATTGATACGATTGCGTTCGTCCTGCTCCAAATAGATGGCTTTCGGCGCAGTGCCGCCAACTGCTTTCTCGTATGTATTAAGCCACTTGAGGTTGACATGCTTGGCGGCCGAATTAAACTTTTTCGGCGTCTTCTTTGGCTTGTCGGCATAGTAATTGTGCTCCTGCTTTAATCTCTGTGGGGGAGGCGCTATTTGCTCTAAGTGTCTACTCTTGGCATCAAGCTTGGGATCCACGTAGTCATATAGCGGCAAGTAGAAGTTGTACGGTTGATCTGTGGGTGGCAGCATATACTGCTGTGGTTGCGCTTGCATTTCCACCTGTGCCTCTAATTCACTGCCAGACGTTATTGCATCTTCTGCCTGAACAACTGGACCAAAGATTTCACCAGCACGTCTCAGCAAATGCTCCAGGCGTTCAATAGTTATTATTTGTGGATGCAACAGTTGCACATCGTCCTGCACATGTGCACCACGACGCACAGGTGTTGTTGGCGTTGCAGCAACACATGAACACAATGCCCACAGCAGCAACTGTAAACGAATATTTTAGCTATAGATCCTTAAGCCTTTGACTGTGAATATACCCACCATAAATGACCCGCACGACATGTCAAGTTTTGTTATTTATTTGTTTGTTTGATTGTTGGTTTTTCTTAGCCACTTTTAGTAGTCCATGTAGGAGCAGCAACCGTCACTTGTCGTTGCAAAGATCGAACAATAAGTAAGGCGGGCCTAGGCACAACGAAATCATTTATACTCCATACACAGCTATCATTTTGCCATTTTCCCAGTCTTGAAACGGAAGCTCTCGGAAGTCTCCACAAACAACACAAGGTAGGAGGCAGCAGCAACGCTCCAGGCACAAGTTAGTAAACAAGTTTTCCCAGCGCAAAAGATATATAAACATATATAGCCGCTACAAATGCATACACATGTATCATCTATGCAATGTATGTGAACGAGCGCTTAGCTGCATAATAATGTTAATGTAACAAGGCAAACTCGAATAGCCTGCAGTTGAACAAACTGGATGTGAGTTTTGTCACTGGTAATGAGTTCGTTGCAGCCTGAGACAACGAGCGAAATTACGTCAAATGGTCAAATGATCGCTACAAAATTGTCCAATTTCAGTTAGTGGCCAAAGAAAAGTCGGGCGCCGTTGCTTCGAGTGCATTGACACCAGCAGCTTGTAAGCGTTATGACAAACACAATGGGCTATTCCTTTTAAACCGAAGTCACAATACTCTTATACGTTTAAAAACTTATAACTCAGCCAGATGGACTAGGATTTGATAACAAAATCAACAAAATGTTTTTACAAAATCCAACAATTAGCTTATTGTTTTTTGTTTTATAAACTTTACAAAACCAATTATGCTTGCACTTTAAAATATCTTCACAATTTGTTATAGTAAATGCTATAAACTTTTTGTATAGACTTAAGTGGGCTTTTTAATCAAGACATGTGAAAAGTCTACGGCTCAAGTTAGTGCCACTAAAATGAGTTTACTTTAACGTCGCTCACACAATTTCCGCAGCGTGAGATGTGAACTCGTTTTGATTGTTGTAGCGATAGTCACACATTTGTTATATTTTATCCAACACCAGCCATAAAAGTGCAAGTTCAAAGTTACAGGAAATACTGGACCGTTGGCAATAACAGAAACAAGAAAGCATTTGAGATGAAAAAAAAAAACAAAAACTGTACCGATTACATCTTGTTCATTGACTCTATATTAGACAAACAACTAAATAATTTTGGTAAAAGTCGTTGAGGGTATTATGTTTGCTGTAAGTCGGGCAAACCTTTTAATATAATATCCAGAGCTTCCAAGTCCTTGTTAACAGTTTCTTTTAGTACTTCCATGGCACGCTGCTGCATGGTCAATATGTGAACCATTCCATCCTCCGCATTTTTGTCAAGTGCATATTCAGGAAAGCCATTGGTGACAAACTGGTTTCGCTGCATCCGAATCTGGGAGAGCAGCTCACTAAGCCGTCCCTTGAACTGTGTGGGTGCTGAGACCATCGCCTGCATATCCTGCAGCTTTGTACGCAACGCCTCCTCCTCGGGCGTCAGTGTGCTGCCTACTTTGCGTGTACATTCCTGTTTCACAGCGATCTAGTTTAAAAGCATTTTAATATGAATGGATACTTAGCTTTTGAAAGATGCATTCACTTACCATCAGTATACGGTGGCTCATTTCGGCTAATGTACGTTTGTGCTCCATTATTTTGGCTGTTGCGGCCGCGTGTCGTCGTCGCAGTTCTTGCAATTCGTTTTCCACCTTTTTCATGTACAACGCATGCGTATCAGTTTCCTGCTCCTGGCATTTGACGCGCCATTTAAGGTCGCTAAAACCAATCATAGGCACGGGTATAAATTGGCTGGCATCTGGGTTATCCAGATTTGCCTGACGCCACATGCGTGGATCAACACTGCGCGGGGGATTTTCTAGATACTCCTTCAGTTGATCATCGTCGGGCTGCGTAAGTGCCAAAGCTTCTGTCATACCCAAATTGGTCAATTGTGGCTTTACATTCGCCTGGCCCAAATAACTAGCCAGCTCTGTGGCAAGTATGCGCTTGCTTTCAACTGGCCCATGCGACATTTGCAGTTTCTCCTCCACATAGATGACCATCTGGCACTTTTTGTTCTCCAGCTCTTTAATCGCATCAATATGCACTAAAAGGTTAGGCTTACTGCCCATTAGACTGTGCAGCGTTTGTATAATTTGTTGCTGTTGTGTCCTAGAAAATACACGAATTTACAAATTAATAAAAACCATGTCCATTTTAAGCTTTTTACACTTACTTAACAGTCGCAAGCTCTCGATTAAAATTAAGTGCAACCAGTCCTAGTTTATTATCCTTGCCAGGCATACGGCTATAGCCAATTGCCTTGAAACGGCACAAATAATTTTCATTAGTTATGTCCACCGGCGCAGCGCTTTGGGAATAAAATAGTTTGCCAGTGCCCCACATAGCTTGCAGGTAGTTCCATTTCGCCACAATATTGTCACGTTCATCGCCAAAAATTGAGACGTTCAGAATGGACTGTGCGAACGCCTCATCTGCTGATATCGGCACGGGTTGTTGTTGCGGTTGTCCCAGCATAAAGTTAGTGCCGCCAAAGCCACCAAAGCCAGGCGTCACAGTTGACGTTGGTGGCTTACCAAAGCCTGAAACGTATATATTAGAATTATTTTTATTGCAAAATTGTGAATTGTGAATTACTTGATCCAAAGCTGCTGCCACCGCCAAATGCTGTCTGCTGGCTGGGACCAAAACCACCAAACGCTGGAGTTGTAGTTGTTGTGGTTCCGAATCCCGCAAATCCGCTGCCGGGTGCATTGCCTGTGCTTGGTAATTGTCCAAAGCCGCTAAATGCCGGCGGCGCCTGGTTCGTTGTGGGTCCTCCAAATAAACTTGGCTGACTTGTTGGCACCGCAGCACCAAAGCCACCAAATCCACCGCCCAGTGTGCCAGGTGCTGTAGTTGTTGTCGGTCCACCAAAACCACTGGGTAAACTACCAAAAGGCGGCGCAGACAATGTGTTGCCAAAAGCCGGTGCCGCAGCACCAGTTGGGGCACCAAACGCTGAGCCAAACATTCCGCCCTCTAACAACAAAAGAGATTAGCAGAATGCAAGAAGGTCAGTATTTGCTATTGCTATTCTACATAGCTTCCGCAAAGAACATCTGATCAGTACAAGAGCCGTGTTTCACAATCAATCAGAAGATCTCTTTCTATCATTGAAACTACATAGCTATATGTTATTGATTGTCGTTTTGGTATCTGTGCTGGATTTTAAGGCCTATGTGTGCTACGTTATACATATAAAATAGTAGTTTGAACTACTAGTCGGTGTTTTACAGGTTTCACCTGTATATCATATTATTTTTGATATATTATTTTGACATAGTTTCATTTGTTTACGCATCATTTCAGAATCAATCCTTAAAATATTATATCAACAGCTCGAACCCATTGCTATTTTAGCAAACACTTCAATAACACATGCAATTAATTTGCTTATGCCACCTGAGGAATTTCGTGGTTCTACTTACGTTTAGCCGGCGTGCTTGTCGCACCAAGCGAATTGTTGCCTCCAAAGAATGACATGACTATAGCAACCTAAAATGCTAAAATATATGCACTTATTTTTATTTGTTGTTAATGTACTATAATTGTTTTCTAATTAAAAATTGACAAATAAAACAAATAATTTTGGCGCTTTAAACACGCACAATAGAAGCTGCATTAGGAATGAGCATGATTCGATAGGCCCTTTTGCACATAACACGAATCGATAGTATTTAAGAACGATATATTGAAAGTGATAGCGAAGGTCGTCAGCATAAACAATTTTCGATTGACATCGCGTCACATCACAAGGAATAAAATACAAATTTAAACATATTAGAATGACTTTACTGCCACAATTTAAAATTACAAACAATTTCTAACTTAGTTCAAGCACTTCTCTAATGTATTTACACATTTTACAAGCACAACGAACATGTTCTGATCACATACGTTTGCAGATCTTCAGTTTATGACGTACGATTTGCCTTGTGAAGTCACCTTCTTTCTGTAGTAGATAATTTGCCGCTAGTGACTGCACCATTTTCATATATATCTGGTAGGTAAAAATTAATAAATAAAAAAGATGAGTCAATACACCGCTAAGTATCTGGAAGATAAGCTTAAAGAGAAGCTTGAAGCTACATACGTTCACGTATCTGACGACTCTGATGGATGTGGTGGTAAATTCAGCGCTGTCATCGTGTCTAAAGCATTCGAGGGAAAAGCACTCCTGCAAAAACACAGATTGTAATTATGCCCCACCTTTAATAATCAAAATTTGCATATTTGTAAAAGAATAATATCAATTTTGTTTTAAGAGTAAACACAACGCTTTCCGAAGAACTAAAGGAAATACACGCTTTCTCGCAAAAGTCATATACGCCCGCTGAGTGGGAGAAAGTGCAACAGCAACCGCCGCAGTAACTGTAACCTAACCAGTTGCTTCGTTTCGTGAAGCCCAAAACCTGTACAAACATATACATGCAAACAAATACACCCATCTGAATATATGTATAGGCAAAAATTATAGCAGCCAACGTCAGACATCGCCAACCAGTCGAAGCCGAAAACAGTTGAACAAAGAAAGTGAAAGGGAAACAGTCGATGAACGGAGTTGTTACAATAAATCACGCAAATTTTGCGTAACATTACATTAAAAAAAAAAAAAAAACAGTAACAACAAAAGCTAAACATTCAACAAATAAAGCGAGAACCTAATCTCAAGTGAACTGCATGAACTGCTGCCGTGTCCCACATTTGAAATTTAAATTACCAACATCGAGATAAATCTGTGCTTGACCACAAACAATTACAACAATGCTAAAATTCCAGGTGCACACTCCGGGCAAGGTGATACTACATGGCGAGCACGCCGTTGTCTATCGGAAACCTGCACTGGCCGCTGCTGTCGGCCTAGGCACTAAGTTACAGCTACGTACCCAGGAGGGTAGCCAGGTGGCCAGTTTTAAGCTGGACGCATTAAATTGCACACTAGAAATCGAGCTAAGTGAGTTCAATGCATTTCTGGCCAATTTTCGCACAAAGTATCCCGGCGATATGCTGGAGAGTACGGCCAAGCTAATGGAGGAAGTGCGCAGTGAGGTATCCAAGCAACTGGAACGGTCCGTGGGTAGCACTCCCAAACAGCACACACAACGCGCTTTTATATCAATTTATTATCTGCTGGCTGGCGCTGTACTCTCGGCACCCAATCAGCCCACGTTGACGCTGCAAACTGGTTTCCAGGTGCAAGTGGAGACTGAACTAAATGTGGGCGCTGGCCTGGGCAGCTCTGCCTCCTTTGGAACTGCGTTGGCTGCTGCCTTTCTAATCCTGGCCGGCCATTTTGATCTGAACAAATATGATGAAAAAGCAAACTTGGCTTTAATATCGCATTGGGCTTATGAATCGGAGCGCGTTAATCATGGCACACCTTCCGGTGTAGACAACACAGTTTGCACCTATGGCGGTATTTTGCGTTTCGTTAAGGGTCAAGGCTTTCAACCGCTATGCATACAAAAGCCGCTCAACATTCTTCTGGTGGATAGCCGGGTCAGTCGCAGTACTGCAGACATTGTGGCGAAAGTGCGTCATTTAGGCGAAGAGTTTCCACAGCTGATCGAGGCCATTTGGCAATCTTGCGAGGAACTGGTTAACTCTGCCGTGCCGATGTACGAGAGCTTTGGCAGTGGATTGGATGATAGCCAAAAATTTGAGAAACTCGAGCGCCTGTTTCAAATTAACAACGATTTGCTGAAGGCAATTGGAGTTTCACATCCAAAGCTAGAACAGATCTTTACGATTGCATTCAAGCGTGGATTCTTTTCTAAATTGACTGGAGCTGGTGCTGGTGGTTATGCGATTGTTTTGCTGCCCGAGAACTACGAAGGCAACGAAGTCTACTGGAAGCTCAAGGAGGAGTTGGAGGCAGCCGGCTTTGGCGTTCAAGTCACGACAGCCGGCGGTGCTGGTTTGCGTGTTGTCACCATGATCGATTAATAAGGCGCTTGTCTGCCTTAAACTGCTTTTTATTCTAGCTGTTTCGTTTTTACTTAAAATAAACGACATATTTTATACACATACAAAATACGCAAGCTTTTAGCGTTGACTTCTATCCCTTGTCTTGTACACTATGCCGCGGTTTTTCATGTCCCGCAGCGTCGAATGTGGCAGGGTGCCCGATACGGATATAGCATAGATGCCTCGTGTAAATCTAGCTGTAAGAGTTAAAGGATAAATCACTAATTGATCACACACACATTAATGTATATTTTGAATTTTCTTACAGAGGCGCTGCCATTTTGCCACCCAGGAATCTGTGGGCGTTGTCAGCGCGATCATGCCATCAAAGTTGTTGCTCGTGTGATCGTACACGTTGTCCTTGTTATTTTTCATGCGCAAGAACTCTTCACAGTTTTCACAGCCATCGGTCTCAAATTGATCAAAAGTCTAGTTTTAGAAAGGGAAGCATGCAAAATATATTGTGGACGTGTATAGACGACAAATGTTTGGACTTACCTTTACAAGAGAACAAACTAAACAGGCACGAAGGCCTCGTAGATCTTTTGGTATAGCGTCGAAGGACATATTTTAACTTGGAACAGTTATAGAAACACACCTGTTTGTAAGTTTTAACATATATTAAAAGCAACAAAAAAATGTGTCAGAAAATACAAAACGATGCAATACAATAGCTGTTTAGTGTTGGGTTGTTCATGAGCAATGTGCCATACAACACTTTTTCTTAGAGGTGGGCGTCACGTTCGAACATCGATATACAATATATCGGCATTAGTGCAAGGCATGCCATAATAATGGGTGATACATATGGGACAATATTATAATGGAAATGACATTAGTCTGCATTTGCGATAGGAAGCATTAAGTGAGGAATTAAGTCTCCATTTAAAAAATAGGGCTTCGATTATGTCAAGTTCAATAACATTTTCTAATCCAATGGTAGCAATGACAACTCATCTAAGTGAAAATTGCGAGCACATAAATTATCTTTACATTTACACAAAAGATATTTTAAATATATACTAAATTCTACAAATACTACTTGAAGGTACCATTCATTCGCTGTTTTCTATACGTTAAACAAATAAATAGTGACACAGCCAGTGAAATAGTCTACAAATTATATAAAGGGTCTTTTAAATATAGCTCCAATTGGTAAAAATAAAAATTTATTTCGTTTCGTTAGATGTGGAGCACGTTCGTTGAGTGCCAATTCGAGTATTTTGTCAGCGCGTATTGTGATTGCCATAATATAACTTAAGAACTACACGATAATTGTTATTTTGTTGTTTGGATTGCCGGCAATAAAATAAAGCTTTAAAATCATACCATAATTTTATACCGCACTTTAAGTGTTCACGTCTAATCAAGGATGTCTTCGTCTACCACTACCACCTCGAGTCCAACGGATAGCTCCAATGGCTCACTGGCTATTTCATATGGTGCTGTGCCCATCGTGCCCGGGACAAATACACAGAAACCCTTTACACTCTCCGAGCGTCTAAGCTACGAAATTTACCGCTACTCTAGCTATTCGCCAAATTATTTGCCTGAGTAAGTTGCAGGCTTTGTTGGTCTAACTGTAAATGGCCGCATACATGTGAAATTGTACATGTGTGTTTGAGACAATTTATTTGCGTATGTTGAAGACGCGTCCCTCCCATGCATTTCGTAATTGTGATTATCAACTGCGCAGCTGTCCCTTTGCATTTTTGCTGCTTTATTTAATATATTTTCGAAATTTAGGAACGTACTCGTCGACTGTCCAAACGATCAAACCTCTCGCTGGTCCGCTTATACCAATAGCCCACCACAGTTTCTTACCTTGAAGCTACGAAGACCCGCCATTGTGAAGAAAATCAAATTTGGTAAATTTGAAAAATCGCACGTTTGCAACATTAAAAAATTTCGGGTTTTTGGTGGATTGGAAGATGAGCATATGGTTCTTCTGCTAGATGCGTAAGTAAGCATCACCTGGTTTAAATATGAACATAAATAACTCTGTTTATTTTCAGTGGTCTTAAAAACGACAATATACCTGAAGTATTCAATCTGCGCTGCATGACTGAGGATGGCGCCGAGAATATGCCCATAATTTATTTAAAAATTGTGCCATTGTTGTCGTGGGGACCTTCATTTAATTTTAGCATCTGGTACATTGAGCTGCATGGTCAGGATGATCCCATGTACACATGTGCACGAATGAAGAACTACAATTCGTTGCGCGAAACGGAAATCATTAAACTCTGTCTGAAACATTTTCGCCAGCAGGGCTATATGAAGGCCTTTGGGGCGCTACAGGCTCAGACAAATGTGCGTTTGGAGCATGCACTTATTAGTGAGCTGCACAAATATTTGGTTAGTTATAATATTAACAATGTTTGATTGCGTTTTAATTTAATTCATACTGTATTCCTACAGGTGGTTCAAGGTGACTTTGAGCGTTCGGAGCGTTTTATTGTCGAGTGCATCGATGAGGGTCTAATGGATGAGTATCTAAACAAGCAGGATTACAAGCACTCCTGGCATATGAAACATACGGAAAGTGAGATAAAGCCCGGTAATCGTGGCGGCCATCAGCTGGTTGTCGATTCCAAAAGGCGCCTTATATATTTATATGGTGGCTGGGATGGCTTTTTGGATCTAAGCGATTTGTGGGTCTTTAACATAGAGCTGGACGAATGGACGCTGCTCTTTGAACGTTCTGAGTTGTCCAACGGACCAACACCGCGCTCCTGTCACAAATTAATCTTTGATCCTGTCAGCGAGAATATTTTCATGCTTGGTCGATATTTGGATAACTCGATTAGAACCAGCGAGTACATTAAAAGTGATTTTTACTTGTACGACACACGTTCACGAAACTGGATGCAGATTTGTGATGACACCAGCCAAGTGGGTGGTCCACAGCTAGTTTACGATCACCAGATGTGCATCGATGCCGACAAGCGTACGATATATGTGTTTGGTGGCAAAATACTAACGCCACGCAGCCCCACATCTTCGACTGAGCCAGAATACTCGGGCTTATTCTCGTATCACATTGCGACAAACACCTGGACACAAATACTCGTGGATTGTCACCATGCCAGTGCCTCTCAGGCGGATGTGATGTCAATTAAATCGCGCATAACGCACTGCATGGTGTTCCATAATGTAATTATATAAACAAATTCAACTTTATTGTCAATTTAAACATGTTTCTTATTTAACAGAAACAACGAAAGCTGTATATTTATGGCGGTCAACGTGGAAAGGATGATCTCGATGAACTGCTAACCTACGATGTTGAGTCCCAGGCCATTTCACTGTTGAATAAGGAGAATTCACATCTTGGCACAACGGCAAATTCAGAGTCCAAATTTGTGCCATCATCAGGGTACACACTGCGCGCCACCATTGATTGTGATCGTGATGAAATCTATATATTTTCGGTATGTCGAAAAGCTTTTTGGTATGTTATCTTTTATTCAAACGTGCTATTTGTCAGAGCCTTAACAAAGTAAAGGACAGACGTGATGTACACCACGCAGATGCCTCGAATTCCTTTTGGGTGTATTCGTTGCGTACACACAAGTGGTCACGCATCTATTACTGCCGCCACAGTGCTCAGGATGTTAACTCCATTAATAAGTCGAACTTTTTGGGTGCCAGCAGTGCGGATAATGCAGTGGAGCCATGTCCACGCTATGCGCATCAGTTGGTCTACGATGAAGTGGCAAAGACACATTATCTCTTTGGTGGTAATCCAGGCATATTTCAATACCAGCAACTGCGCTTAAATGACTTTTGGTTGCTCTATTTAGAAAAGTAAATATCTTCATGCTTAATTTTGAATAGAATAATACTTTACCATCTATCTGCCTTTTATAGGCCTAAACGTGAGGAGATATTAAAGCATTGCCGCTATTTAGTGCGCAAGCTGCGTTACGAAGAAATGGCTCGCATTGATCCATTGAAAGCGATGGATTATCTAAGAACTCACGTATCTGACGCTATAGATCACACCGATGCTGAACAATTAAATAATGTAAGTATTATTATAAATTTGACCTCGTTTTGTCTGATTGTGCAAATTGCTTGTTTTTGCAGTTTCATAAGTTGGCGTCCCTGCTCTTCAAGTCTCACGAAATTGGCCAAGACTCTGCTCAGAGTCTAGCAACAACGTCTGAATTATGTACTGAACCTGCAGGATTTGATGCAGACAACACAGATCCCTCCAAAGGTACTCTAATTTTATATATATCTTTAAACCAACTTACTTAACAAACTATCTTTGTAGAAGAAAATACGGGAAACATTGGGCTGGGCGCTGCTGAAAATATTTCGCTGGAGTCAAATGAAAGCCTTGCAACTTCCGGTATATCAGAGACCGCATCTAGTCCAACCGGCTCTTCGTTCACCAAACGGGCACGCACTGAATATGGTTGTGAGATACAAAACCGTCGATCATTTCTTTTTAATAAACTGGTACAGCTGTTGCCGGCGAGCATGGTGCAACCGGAGCGCAACCTAAGCGATTTTGTGGTCATTTAAGAAGTGTGCCAAAATAACACAATCGATACGAAATAAGTTTAAGCTATTTAATATTTATGTTTAAAATCATTATGAAATGTTATTTATTTGTTTCGAACTCTGAATGTGAATGTGATACTCAAATAGTTTTGTTGCTCTTTTTTCTTTTTCTTTCAATGTTACGTTTTTAGCTTTTGCTAAGCATTGTCACATTTTGAATTGAGTTTGCAACATAAAACAGAAATCAAATTTCATTGTGATAATTAATTTTACATTTTGAAAAGGAAAGGTTTTCAACGTTTAAGTCGAACTAAATAATTGTGTGAAAAGTGTTAAATAAACAGAATTTTACATATAATTAAATTTGAATTTTTATTAGGATTTCGGTGAAACTATATTTCACAAAACAAGTATTAAATCATATGTATAAGAAGGGTATTGATTCCACAAAGCTGTTGATTTTTTTAATTCAAAACTTTCCAAACTTTTAACCCAAATTGAACTCCTTAAGTGCATTTTGCATAATTGTATCTTTGACAGCGCAGAACACAAGTTTGATGTTTTCGGTATCTGTTCGACAATATCAAATAGATAAGCATTATTATAAAATAACAATAAGACTAAGCTAGCAATACTTTAGCTGATACAGAACAAGCGATATCCTTGCAGTCTTACTAAAAAACTTTTATAGCAGAGGCAGCATAAAATAAGAATGCATTAATATAGATAACAACCTGTGGCTGTTGTGAAGTGAGAATAACATTGACGTTCTGGATCGGGATTGCAGGCCATGTATTTTTTCAAAACAAATTGCTTAGCCGAGGCATGATCCTGTTTTGGACCTGAGATTATAAAAAATTAATGATTATTAGAAGTTATATTTGTATTTTTATATATATGTATTTGCCTAAACTTACCATCAAATTCTGGAAAATAATCAACCATATGTGAAATCATTATTTTATCCTCAAACAAATCTTTCTTGTTCATAAAGAGAATAATCGACGAATTTTGGAACCACGGGTACGTTATTATAGTTTTAAACAAGGCCTTTGATTCCTCCATACGATTCTGTTATGTGTAAAAACCAAATATAACTATATAAAAAAACAACAACGAAAGAGTTCTATCGAGCTCACCTCATTATCAGATTCAAACAAAATTTGATCGTATTCCGATATCGCTACCAAAAATATAATCGAGGTAACATTTTCAAAGCAATGAATCCACTTTCTTCTCTCCGATCGTTGACCTCCGACGTCAACCATTCTATAATAATTCGAGCATGATGGTACATGCGACATTATTTAAAAAACAAATTACCTGAAAACAATGCCATCCAAATCAAAGGGATATTCAAGTATTCCAGTTGTGGGCACACGAGCACGCAGAATATCCTGCTCAGTGGGCAAATAGTCTTCTAGTTCAATGCGCGCTAAGTCGCTTAGATAGCTAAGTGGAATTGTAACGTTACTTATATTTAAAATATTAAATTTGAAACTTACTAGTGGGCTGAATCTGTCAATTGATACTCTCTTCGGCGATCGTAGCACTCCTGTATGCCAGCATCGGCCCACAGACCTTTAAGGCCAGTTAAATAAGGATCCTCAAGTCGTGTAACCGATTCATAATCAATGCTCAAAACAGTTTCACCATATTCCTGTGACAAATTTAAGAATTTTATCATTTCACTTATATTTATGTTTGTATATTTTACTTACACGAATCTCTGGACTACCGTATTCTATTTTGAGCAAATCCATTGCTTTGATCATGGACTGCATGGCCATAAATATATTTTGATACACCAATTTGATGTAACCACGTTTGTCATCATCGGAGTAACCAGCACCGTGGATAATACGCATCTGTTTGATAAAAGTCGATTTGCCAGATTCACCAGTGCCTTAAAAAAAAGTGTTTCGAGTTTGTTTTTCTCTCAAATTATAGTAATATGACTTAGATAAATATTTTTTAAATATCCGTAATTTTCTTTATGTACGTGCATCCACAGGGCTTCGTGGTGGAGGCAAATCGTTTAAATATGTATTATGGATGCTATTTTAAATACCCTATATGCATAGAACACAACTTAACTCAACTAACCAAATGAAAAGCTGATCTTTAATTCGAACAATACCCACCTAAAAGAAGTAGCTTAAGCTCGCGTCGAGCATCTTTTTTATCACGTCGCAGCTGTTTCTCGATTTCCTGATTGATTCGCTTTTGTTCCTTGGCCTCTTCCGATAATAAGCACTCCATGCTAACTCGATTAAGGGACGCTTATGCGTACTACAGTTCTTTAAGTAAGTTCTCCGTGACGCGTAAAAAATGATTCAGTTAAGCGATGTAATTCTGATTTTGTAAATTATTCCCAGTATAAATTATTTGTTTGGTGTAATTATAGTCGAACTTTTGGATGGTTTGTATGCCAAAAAAGATTTATTTTGTTTAAGAACGTTAATGTAAAGCGAGTAGATGTTTTCCCGACAAAAGTTCGTTACGTTGTGTTCTTTATTTGTATCGAGCATTTCATATTTGGTCGACTTTTGACTTAGCTCATGGTGTCGCTGGCCGTGGCTTTGACACTGGTGGCGGACAGGGCGCATGCACCGCAACTACATCCGCACCTATTTAGGTATATAGGTTTATTGGCACGACATTGGGATGGTTCAGAAGTCGTGCAGCAGGTGGAAACAGATTCAGGAAACGCTCTGCCAATGTCCAAGTTCATTGCAAGAAAGCTGATTTTGGTAACTGTATGGCTTCACAGCTAGGTCTAGCGGAACCACCAAACACCGACAATATAATATATATATAGGAGAAGCAGACATCGATATATATATATCACATATACGTATAAATACAATGTAGGTGCGCTTGGTCTGGGCCTAAATCTTAGATTTCAATATCGATTTGATTTCGTCATAGTATGAACAAAAGTTTAAATAAGTTTTAAACTTTTTATGGTCTTTATTTAACTGTTTGGCTTTGAATAAATTTCATCGATATTATTGCTCCCAATAAATTTTAGTTTCTTATAATTGTGAGCTGTCCTTGCTTGGTTCACTCTAATGTGTCATACTTGTCGGTTTGTTTTTGTGTGTCTCGCGTGCTGCTGATTTCTGCCCTACTACTATATTGAGGTTTTGTTAATCCAATTGTTACCTTATACGAGTGCACAAACACAAACACTCACACTTAAAAAAATAAATAATATTACTCGGCAAACCTCTGCAATAAGGCCAAGATTAAGTACATTTGCCAGATTTCGCAGCAGTAATTTTTATTAAAGCTTAATAAAAATCAATTATTGTTTTTAATATATTTTTATTTATATTATTTTTTTGTAATATATATATATATATATATATTCATATATATATTTAGGTGTACATAGATACTTTTCTTTTGTTTGTATGTTGTTGGTTTTTTTTTGGGTTTTTTATTTGTAATTATCTAAAAAATTTCTTAGTTACCATTGCCATCTCAAAGCAATCAATTTTGTTCTCTAGTAATTTTATTTTTATTTTTATTTTTTTCAAATATGATTTCTATGACAAATGTATGCAGCCAGATTGCACATACACACACACACACCCGCACACACATATGTATGTAATTATCCATTTGTATGCAATTTTCATTGAGTGCAAGACTCAGACTTACGTTGTTGTGTAAATTTTCATAAAAAAGTCAATTAATTCAAATGCTACAAGTTGAGAAAATATTGCACTCAATGCAATCGCTTTAATATACATTTATCACTATTTATGTGTTTATGCAGATGTGTGTGTGAGTGTGTGTGTGCTAGTGTGTTTGTGTGTGTGAATGTGTGTGTACGTACTTATTTAAGGACGTGCGTTTGCCTTAAGACTAAAGCTAAGCATGCAGTTTTAATGAGGGGAGGATGTTTTAGCTTCATGATTTATATGTTAGATGTGTGTACTTATTTTTATATATTTTTAGAAATATGTACGTTCAAATATTTCCCATTCATCATCATATCATGTTAGAACAAACAAAAGTGTAATCTGAGGGCCCCGTTCAGTTACACCTTGTAAGGTTCATATTATTATTCATTTGGTATAGCCTTCAAACTCCAATGGGAGAGAGACTCTTGTTGTGGCTTTTGTTATCATTCTTTTTATTATGTGGTGAATTAGTTTAGTAGCTTTACAAGCTATAATGTATGAAATATGGTATCTATTCCATAGCATATACATATACATATAAGTAAGTAAGACTATCCATCAAAAAGAACCAAATTTACGAGTTAAAGTTACGTTAGTAAATGCTAAACTAAACTCATTTCATTTATTTTCATTTCTCTTTCTTTTATTTATAAATTCTTGCCTCACGAATGTCGAATTGATTTTTATTTATTTGAAATTTCCTTTTGATTTCAGTGAGTTTTTTTTTTATAGTTTACACGAGAATACAAACATATACATTCAACTGAAATGTATTATTATGCTTGTGTGTATGCATGTTTCTTTCGCCTACGGTTCTTAAATTTTGTATATAAAAATACAAAATACTTGTACATACTTTAACATACATGCGTACGTATATTTATTATAAACTTAAGTATATTTGATCATTTTGTAACATTTTATATCAAATTTCTTGCTCAATTATTATAATAGCTTCATTTTGAGCTTGATTTAAGCTAAATATTTACATACTGCAAACTGCAAACTGAGAACGAAAAAGATCCAACTAATCCATCTAAAACAATTACCCAATCAACAATCAATAAATCACATACATATCTTTCCCAAGAAATTCTTAATAAAAAACAGTAAGAGTTTATAAACAAATCAAATAATAATTATAATAAATTACAAATACTAAGCAAAAATTCTTTAACATAATATACCATCTTAAGTATATAATATATATTTTTTTTTTTTCAAATTTTTAATATAAGTAACTTGTATTTTCATGTGTAAGCCTGGGTTTTGTTCATGGATTTTATGAGCACTAGAAGGCACAAAACGCTAACTAAACCAAATGTTTTTTTTCTTGTATGTATGTATTCTTTTTATATATTTTTTTTGTATGTTTGTTTAATCTTTAGCAATACGGTATATTAGTGCATGTACTACAGCTACAACATACACATGCCAATGCGTTAGGTTCAATTTTAAGAACTTTTCTTTGTCAAAAACGTAAGATTTCTTGTTGAAACCGCCAAATATTTTGACACACTCATTTGAAAAATAAGCAAAATATTTAGCAACTTAGGTCTTAAAGCATTTTGAAGGTTTTACTTGTAGTTTGTAGAAATATCTTCTTTTCTTCTAAGGATTTGCTTGCGAAATGAATGAATATTCAATGTCAACCAAAATTCTGGAGCTTTTTCTGCTCACCGATGCAATTTATTGGACGGAAAACTATATATGTAAGTATGTGCGTGTTTGGTAGAATGTGAATGTGTGTGTGTTCGTATGTGTGTGTGTACTTATTGGCTGCCTCTGACCACATAATGAACGCATGTCTGAACGTGTCTATAAACAAAAAATCAAAAATGTTAATCTTTCATATAGTTTGGATTTATTTTTTTATTTAGCTTGTTTCTTTTTTTTCAGTTATTCCATAGAAACCCTTGTTGAGCACATACCAACTTAAGAATCCGTTCTCAGTACAAATATACTTATCTTTTGAGTAGCTACATTTGTCTATAACTCATGGCAAAATGTTTCTGCATACATGTGTACATGTATGTGTTCTGCTTGGGCTTGAAATTTCGGCTAGCCGAGCATTTCTCTTCGTATAAACATCGAAAAATTCGAAATTCGGTACGCTTATGTTTTTGCCTTACATAAATAAACATTTATTGACTTAATTAAGCTTTTTAAAAGCTAATTTATTAATCAATTTATTAATTGTAAAAATGTTGTTATTTTTTTTTTTTTTTTCATTTACTATATCTTCGGTTTACGTGGATTAAAGCTTTATACAACACTCAGTTGAATCTTACTTAAATTCTATATGTGTGTATTTGTATTACAATTTAAACGGCGGATTTATACGGTTGATGGTTAATGTTTTTCTTTTTAATCGATATAACGATGTATATGATGTTTTGTAAAATAAAAGTAATCGTATGTACCTAACAATCCTATATGTATTCTTTTGGAATTGTTAGTTATGAGAAGAAGAATTTGTAGCATCAAAAACAAATAAATAAAAGAATTTCAGTAGAAATAAACAAAGAAATAATTTACTATGCTCTTTGCACTTTGTAAAACACTCGCCTCGTTTGAGTGTTTTAGAAAGTTGTGTTGCTATGCTAAGTTAAAAATATATGAAATTATCGATAACAAAGTTTGATTCATTTTTATTTTACACATACATAAATGTATATATGTATATGTATGTGTGTGTGTGTGTTTTTTTTTTTTTAATTTTTTACCACATATACAAGGAGTAGAATTGTGATTATTTTGATTTTTACATAAATAGTTGTTTTTTTGTTGTTGTTGTTGGTGTTTATGTTTTTATTTGTTTTTTGTTTGTTTTGTAACTTTACAAACAATCTATAGCTGTAGATTAAATTATACTAAAATTTAAAAACAAAAACAAAACATTATCTATAACATAAGCAAAACAGACTAAAAAAATAATAATTAATATAAGTATAATAAAAATATTCTTCTTTTTTTGGAAAAAAACAAAAAACAAACTACTTTCTTTACAAATTTGCTCCATTGAAATTTTACAATTGTTAACAATATGATTCCTGATCATCATTTTTGTGCTTTTGCTTTTTTATATAGTTATTATATATTCAGTTTATGGAAAAGTTTAATGATGGCATCAGGATTAGCTGCGTCTAATAGTAGTTTCTTATGTGGTTGTACGTATGTATAACATATAGGTTTTAATTAGTTTAAATATTGATGATTATGACTGTTGTAGCTGTCGATAGTTATGATAATGCTGCAGCTATGAAAACATATGACAAAAACACACGCGTTAATTCATATATATACGATGTGTTTCTGACGTCATTTGTTTGTTTGTTTTAGTTGTAATTATTACATTAGTAATAGTACTTAATCATCACGTTCATAATCGTTTCCCTTTTGTGTTATCGGGTGTGTGTGTGCGATTTTTGTGTATTAGTAGGATTTGTAATATACATTTGAATGATTTTTTTTTCGCTTTTTTTTATGCAATACAAATAAGTTCAGTGTTTATTTTAGACATTACATAGTTATCTATGTAATTATGCATGTATGTATGTGGTCTGCATGTATTTGTAGGTGTTAAAGTATATATGCATATATACATATTATGGGCTCGTATGTTGCATATAAATAGTAAACAATAGTTGCCATATTTACGCTTTTAGCTTAATAAAAAATACATAACTATTTTTTCGTTTCATTTCTGGTTGTTGTTGTGTTGTGATTTTTAAATAATTATGAGAAACTTCTAACATTTATTGTTTTGTTTTTTTTTTTTTCTTTGCAAAATTACTATTTGTTTATAAGTAACATTTTGTTGTTGGTTTCAGTAAAATTGTATGCTTCAGTACGACAAAAGTTGTTTCCATTTGTTGTTCCTTTCAAGCTTTTGATTAAATTTAAAGTATTTATTTTGTTAGCTTTGTTTGTTTGTTTTTTTTTTGTTTTTAATTTTTTCTATCAATTTTATTACAAATGTTCTATAGTAATGAATTTTAAATATTATTATTTTACTCGTACGTGATATCAGATTTTTTTTTCTTTACCATTTCACACAAATTTAAATGAAAACATCAATCGCATTTTTATTATACATTTCTTTCATCAGTTTTTAGTATAATTTATGCTACAATTTTTTTTTGATGTTGCAATTTAAGAAACTTGTGTCTAATTTATGCTTAATCTTCGGCAAACATTATTAGATTTTTCAGTGTTTTGTTTTTAATTAATAAGCGAAAAAGGAATTATGAATGTTTATTTATATTTATATATATGCATACATATATATTTATGTATATACATACACATATGTATATATATATATATGTATAATAAAAATCACAAAAATAGTTTTCCGATCCAAATCCAGTTTAGACCAAATTGTATTCCTTAAGATTGGATTGCAGAATCGTGTCCTTTACAGCTGCAAACACAAACCTTATGTTTTCAGTATCTAAAGTAGAAAATAAGAAAAACATAATTTTAATTCTAGTCACATTTTAATGTTTTCGAACAATATTAAATAAATGTAAATTTGTGTTGTTGCTATTGCTGGGTAATTCCGGCCAATATGTTTCATTGAAAATTTAAGTATAACCTTAAAGTTCAATTTTTCTCCTACGCATTTTATCGGCTTTGCCGCCTTCATCAAGAAATCTGAGGAACAAATAACAGCACACACTGGCCTAAGAAATAAAACACATAAATGTAAATCGTATGAGGAAAAAACATTACCATACTATTCTATTCTATGGCCTTACTTTCATATTGGATTTATCAGCTTCTGAGTTTTAGATTTAAGGTTTTTCATACAATACCAAACGTTTGATTGAGTGTTGGTGTTATAGCTATATGAAATGGTGATCTTCGTCATAGCAAGGGTTAAAATAATAAAACAAACAATTGCACTTTAGTCTATATTTATCTTAACATAAAAAAAGAAGCGTACAAATCATGTGGCATAAGGAAATAGTTATAATTTTCGACTGCATTGCTTGTAGATCATATGGTGGGCTTAATAGAGGTTAAATTGATTAATTTTTTGGGATAAAATCCATTCTTTTACAACGGTGAACACAAGGCCAATGTTTCTGGTATCTAAAAGATCCAAATTATTTAGTAATACTTGTTAAGCCCCAGTAAATAATTTAAGCTCTGACTAGCGACTAACTACAGCAACTGTACAGCAAAAGCAATATATTTTTTGTTTGTACAAGAGTTAAATGTTGGCAAAAGCATTCACATAATTTACATATGCATTATGCAAGAGTTACTTACCTGTAGCACAGGTGAAATGAGAATATATAATCTTTTCGGAATCTGGATTTAAGTCTACAAACATGCGCAGTATGAATTCACGGGCTGCTATTGCATCTCGCTGTGGACCTGTTAGCAATAAAGAAAGGGTATAATTTTACAACTAGCACAATTAAAAAACTAGCAATAGCAATATAATATCTGGATAAGCTTAAATTTTTAATCAAAACCAGTTAAGTACTCACCATCGTATTCAGGAAAATAGTCCACCAAATGCGAATACATAATTTTCTCTTCCAACAAATCTTTCTTGTTAAGAAATAGAATAACTGATGAATTTTGGAACCACGGGTATGTAATAATAGTTCTAAATAAAGCTTTTGATTCCTCCATACGGTTCTAAAATAGATTAATCAAATTATATAATATAATAAAGGAAATCAATGATCTTTCAATCATTCTCACCTCGTTATCAGATTCAAACAAGATTTGATCGTATTCAGATAGCGCTACTAAAAATATTATTGAAGTTACATTCTCAAAGCAATGAATCCACTTTCTTCGCTCCGAACGCTGACCGCCGACATCAACCATTCTGCACATAACAAGAATTGGATAACATTAACAAATGAAGAATTATTTTTATGTAAGCAATAACTAACTACAAACAAAGCAAAAATAAGTAATTGAATAAGTAAGCAAAACCAATAAATATGAAGACAAAATATGATATATGCACAAAGATAATATAATAATAATGTTGTTATACACAGACTTTGGATTACTACTCATAGGCTGTAGGTCTAGCTGATTTGCTAAGCTTATAGCTGATTACGTATTGCATATTAAGATAGTTGCAATTCATGAATATACCTAATAATATTTGGAGTTAAGTTAAAGCTGTAACAAATAATTCCGGTTGTTGGAGAGCGGGTTTGTAATATATCCTGATCAGTGATTTTATAATTGGGCTGTCGAATGCGCTCAAGATTGTTAAAGAAACTAATTAAAAAATTTATAAACGATTAAATAGGGAACATGCTTTTTTTTTTATCATCTTACAAACTGTCCGCTCAAATCTGTCAGCCTGAAATTTCGCTTTGATTCTGTGTTTTATATACCGAAACCATTTGATCATTAAATTTATATTAACTTATATTAAATTATAATGTATGTGCAGACCAACTTAACAAAATGGTGCAGGTTAAGTATTGAAACAATTAAACAATAACCAATAAACATATCAGACACATGCAAGTTGAAAACATTGGATTCGTTGTAGCTACCTAAATCTGATTTCTTCTAAGTCAAAGGGATACTCAATGATCCCCGTTGTCGGCACACGAACTCTTAAAATGTCTTGCTCAGTGGGTAAATAATCAGGTTGAGCCACACGATCGAGATCCATCAGATAACTAAACATAATACATTTATATATAAGAATGAAATAGTATTTAGTAGAAAGTAGAAAGAATGTCAATCGTCTCCCTTGTCAAACATCATATAGCTATAAAATTGATAGTTCATATCAAACGATTAACTCACTATTTAGCGGAATCTGTCAACTGATATTCTCTTCGGCGATCGTAGCATTCCTGTATGCCAGCATCGGACCAAAGCGTTTTAATAGCATTTAAATATGGATCCTCAAATGTTGTGACTGTTTCATAGTCAATGCTCATCACTAGATCAGCAAGTCCCTGCAAAACGAAAGTTTCAAATAAGAACACGTTTGTAATAATTGGTTTTTGTTTCTTTCTTACAATATGCTCGCCAACACCATACGATATTTTGAGCATATCCATGGCTTTGATCATGGACTGCATGGCCATGAATATATTTTGAAACACCAGCTTAATATAGTTACGTTTGTCCTCTTCCGAGAACCCGCTGCCGTGTATAATTCGCATCTGTTTGATAAACGTCGATTTGCCAGACTCTCCTGTGCCTGTGGATAAGAACAAATTTAAATGTGACATTTGTGTGGAACTATGAAACATCAGACGCGTGAGACAACATATATCTGTAAAATGTTGGCCGTAGCTGTTTTTTTGGACACCTAACTATGTGTTAACAAATATATAAATGACACTCACCCAAGAGGAGGAGTTTGAGTTCACGTCGTGCATCTCGCTTGTCACGTCGCAACTGTTTCTCAATTTCCTGATTGATCCGCTTTTGTTCCTTAGCTTCTTCCGATAAACAGCACTCCATGCTAACTGGATTTAAGGACGCTTACGCGTACTACAGATCCTGTGCTACGCTCCGTGACGTGCGTATAGTATATCTTTCAGTTGCCGGATTATCCTGCTGCTAAACTAGCCCGATTTTGATGTTGTCTCATAAAGTTTTGTTGTTCCAAACGTTAGTGTTTCTTGCTGTGTAAGGTTTTCGCTTCTATTTGTTGAATGTTTTCAATTTCGATTTACTTGTTTGCTCGTGAGCGTTTGTACTTTAGCGTTGCTCGCTGTTTTCAACGGCACTCTGGCTGTCTTTGGCTCAATTGCTTACACTCAATTAAAGGATTCTCTTGTTTATTCTATTCTGTTCTGTAAATGGTTTTCAGTATTTGGATTTATAACTTCTTTAACAGACTCTTTAACAAATATGATGATCACATCAAACAAGTCAAGTTTAAAAGATTCACGTTGTATTTCGTTTGTTCATAAAAACCTGTAAATAGATAAATGTTGATTATGTGGTTTATAAGGTTTAATGTTTATAACATAAAAAGTGTTCTTAAACCACAAACGTACCCAAAGATTATATTATTTCAATATATGGAAAACGTTTGTCACTCTATCGAAACCAAAGAGTGCAATTAACAGTACCTTAACAATTTTCCAAACTAGCGCAAAACAAAACTTTAACAAGAGCATGCGATATTCTCGTTTCCTGATATTGGCCTTGTCTGAAGCTAGTTGGGTTCTGCATGAAACTAGAATCGTTTTCCCATATCAGATCACAGGCTGAAGGAGTGATCAGCACAATGCTAATTTCCCTAGAGCTAACACTATTTGCCCCTATACCTTAAAGTTGTTTATAATAACTAAGCACTTAATCATATATTATTGTTCTTTTAAGTTCTGTGTTTTGAGGTTTCTTTGCGGTATGCGCATACATTTATGCATATTGTATCGGAAACTAATGTTTTTATATCATGGTATTTCAAGTCGCCAACAAAATTAACCTGCATTTGGAGCAAACATTAGAATTTTATATATACTTTCATAAGTGGATAACTTGACTGTTGAAATCTTATAAAAGACGTATAATGACGTATAAGTATATAAATCCTATGACTTAAGCATATAGTTAATAAATCAAAGTCAACACAAAATATAAGTGAGTGAGATGATTATCTGGCGAGACAACAGACAACAGTAGCACTGTTCACATAATAGAAACAGAGATAAACTCTTAAATTTCTATATAATGTTAGTATCATTCTTGATAAGTCATCAAGCCACTGCAGGTCGTTAAAAAGGTTCAACATTTTTATATAGAGCACAGTTGATCGCCAACCCATTCTCACCCACTTATATACGGCGAAAAGAGAGAGCATGCAAACAACAGAATTTTCAACAGGTTTGTCGCAAGTTCCCTACTCAAACAAACATGCCCCAGCCACCCGCCCACCCACATACACACACACACATCTACCGAACATTGGGGGTTGTAAAGGAGGCCATCAAAATAGCTGATTGCATTCAGTTAATTGTCGGCTATTAGTCACGGGCAATGTTGGGTATTTCAATCCGCATTATTATTCATACCTCTTATCATAATAATATGTGTATGCAAAACTAAAGCAACAACAGTTGAAGTTTTCGAGTAAAAACTCATATATGTAACTGGCAAGCAGCTCCAATTTCTTGGAGTTTCAATTAACTAATAAACAACTACTTGTATGTTCATATTTATGTACTTACGCATCAATCTATCTGTTGTGTGTTGATGAGAGACTTGAATAAACCAAAATTGTAAGTAGTAGACGACGTTGCCGTTTATGACGCGATTATCCAAACGTGGTGCTGGCTGCTCTGCTGTTCTGCTATTCTTAATTGTGTTTTCTTGTTAATCGAGTAACTCTGTGGTCGTTATATGGATGCTTTTTAGCACCAAATATGATTAATAATAAATGTTTTTACTGTTCTTTTCTGGTTTTCGTATTGTTTCCCTGCAGTTTATATTATAAATCGGTGTCGTTTTGGATATATAAGTTTTGCATGTAAGTAGTATGATGTATGTGTATAATTCCTATGTGGTTATGCTATATGAGGTGATGTTTCCGTTGCTTTACGAAGTGTCGTTTTTAATCTTTATCGTTTGATTTAGTTGCGTTTGGAAAACATTAGTTTTAAGGAACGTGTGTAGTTGGTTACATATGTATGTATTAATTAATTTATATTAATTTAGTGGTGCATTTACTTGTCAAGTAATGTGTTGTTTTTATTTTTTGTTTGCGATCTTGTCGATTTACTCCACTGTCAGCGGGTTTTTGTTGTTTTTCTTTTTGACCAGTTTATAAATGCAACGAAGATTTTGTAATAGTAAAATAAACAAAAAACGTTTGAATGACGACAAGCACAACGCTTGTTTTCTAGCTTTCTTTGCACCTCTTCTTCTCTTTTGCTTTGCTTAGCTTTCACACGCAACACTTAAATGCTCCTTTTGTATTTAATTTTCCGCATACTTTATGCTTCTTGTATTTGTTTATTTTCCGGTATGCAGTGGAACTGCAATGAAAAGAGAACTTTTAGACTCTTATTGTTTAAAGGAATAAACACTTTATATGCATGTATGGAGCAACAGCAGCCGCAGTAAAATTCACCCACGCACCCCACACAACAGTCAGAAGACTTCTACTAAGCACATACAGCGCCTACAACTTATTTGCACTTTAAAGTAAAAAACAACAGTCCTATTATAAGTTCAACATACTACACTGACGCGGGCTTTGTGGCTTTTAATATGTGACCTATGAGGGCCCATTGATAAAAACTTTTATTCCAATTTTTTTTTTTGCATTTTCAACTAAAAATATTAAATTTACTGCCCGTTCGCGAAATGTGCTAAATAATGCCAAGAACAAGCTGCTCAGGTTTCGAGCAAGCAGTGCACTGCAGTGTTGTCACCGCTAATTTTGGCCGTGCAAATCGTTGTCAATTGCATTTGGCATAAGCCAAAGATTGCAGGTGGGAATAAATAAAACCCATAATACAAGTTTTCAACAATTGATATGTGGTCACATCAACATAAGCATAAGTGCAAAATGCAAATAATACATACAGATATCACTGATATGATAGATAGATAGTGCCCTGTAGCTGTATAGCTGTTTCGCTCGCACCTCTATACACACACGCGCACTGCTATACACACAGAGCGAGGGCGAGGCAAAAACGAACATGAAAAAATTTTTTGGCTAAGAAATTGTCGATTCTTGCACACAGAATTGTAAAACAATTATGTCCCATTTTATTTTACTGATACGATCGAGATATCAGCATATATCTGCTTGCACACGGTCAAGCCAAAGTTTTAAAACTATTCCCGAGCAAGTTGGGCTGGTATTTCTAGATGGGCTGCTGTTGGATTTTGTCGGTGCATCGATAATCGTTTGAAACTCACAACATATTTGATTTTGCATTATTCGTTTAACATTGACGCACAACCCGTAGTGACTTTTTTGCTTTGTCAACTCTTAAATTTTCTTAAGTATTTACACTTTTTTATTAACGCAACACCAACACACACGAAAGAGTCACCGACATAGGAGCATGATTGCAAGAAACTTACAAGGTGGCGCTAAGATGTGCGCAATTTCGACTGCGCAGAATTTTTGACGTCATACATTCACATGTATCAGGGCTACTCAAAGAATCTTGAGTAGGGCTGCACAAAACAATTGGATATCGGAATATTTTAAGCAAAGAATCGAACAGTTACACAATCGAATGTGTGGCAAAGTGACCAGACTTCTACAAACATTCCCGGCATCCAAATTGGTTTGTTATGAACAAAATTAACATAAATGGCCTATTTTCTATACATTTTTCAAGCTTTTTGAAATTATCACACGCGTCGATAGACATCCAATCGATAACAGCACCAGATGTTATTACAAAATTCTGTAACGACTTTGGTATCATTCAAAGACTTGATAAATAAGCCGCTGATTTCAATGTCGATTTGAAAAGATTTTAACACAAATTGTTGGTTTTTGTTTAATCTATTTTTAATTTAATTTTCTGTAAATTATTATCATTTGTTCAATGTGTTCATGCGATAAATAATGGTTTAAATTAATTAAATAATATTAAAATAAAAGCTTTACATTACAGAATTCAAAAACAATATTATGGTATATGGTTCTCTATGCTTTTTCGTTTTCAATTGGTAAACAAGCTTAAAATTTGATACCAATCTATTCGAAATGTTAGCCAAAAAAATATTATAATAGAATGAATCTGTTAGTGACTATTTTCTTGTTCTCAACGTTGTAAAGCTGGTGCTAACCATTTATTTCGAGAGTTTAACCGGTTTCTTCAACTAAATAACAGCTACAAATTTTAATTATAATTCAATAAAAACAATTTGATGTGGTATATACCAAAGAAATGCCAAAAAGGTTATTTCTGGTGTCCTTTTTCACTCCAAAACACTCAATTGACTATAAAAAACTCGTACTACATTTTTTGCAAAATACATAAACATATCTTTCTTCTCTCTGTTGAAACATGTTTGAAACACAATTCCTAGCGAGTGATATGCGTTTAAATTGTTTGTCTTTGCCTTTTGATTTTAACAAAATACAAATAAGATACATTTTGTTTGTATTAATTATGAGCACAATAATAGATTTAACAAATAATATATTTATGTATATGTATGTGTTTATGATTTTAGATTTGTTTATGTCGTTTTTTTTTTTTTTTTTTTTGATTAAGCTTACAACTAGGAAAATAATATTTATGAAACATTTTCAAAATATTTTGTGTGCAATCATTTCTCAACAGTAATAATTGTAATAATAATTATAATTATGTTTGGAAGCACTGCTTTAACAAATACAAGAGTGTTTATTGCTTAATAGTTCAAATACGAATTACAAATAATCCACACAATAAATTTGACAAAAAGGACTCAATTTCTTATGGACAGACACAGAAATAAAACAATAATAAAAGATATGAAATTTTCGCAGCGCTCTGTAAAGATTTTGGCCAAAAGTTATATAGTTCGTTCACAATAATTTGTATAATGTATGTAAAATTTAAAATGTGTTTTCTTTTTGTATATAATAGTATAACAAAAATAGGGGCTGAAGTTGGTTTCTCATTCTTGTTAGTTGTTGTTCTTTATTTTGTTGTTTGTTGTTTTAGTTGTTGTTATTATCCCGTCATCGTTGACGCATCAACCATTCAAATGGGACGCGTAAAGTTGGCCGGAAATAAGCCTTTCTCGGTTGTGCCTTCCTTTTGACCCATTAGCCATCCCTCCTCCTGTAAATTGTTAATAAAAAACTGTATTCAATACAAACATGTAGTGAAATTCTTATCACATAGCACTTGGAGGGGCAACTAGCGCATGCACATAAATTAATTAGGATTCGGTTTTGGTAGAGCAATCAGCTGAGGTTGGTAACGCAAATAGTTTTACCTGATCCTCGGGATCGTCGTACTCAATGACACGTATGGTATCGCCAATTTCGAAGCTCAGCTCATCAACATCCTCCTTAACATAGCCATAGGTCGCCTTAACGCGATATAGCACACCAGGCGGCAAATCAGCGGTATTGGCATCTGTGAATAAAGTTTCAGTACGATCTATAATTTTAATTCAATCAGATATATTATGTATTAGATATTATATATAGTTTAACATGTACATCTCAAATATTTATGCATAACTCAATTTTTAGTGCACAACAACGCAAAGCAAGAACAGAACTTGCTGTTAATATTTTTTGTATATAAATATATATTTAACGCCTGTATGGGTTAGTTGGGCTCCGTTGATAGTACAAGAGTAAAGCAGCAAACGTGCAAGCGAAGTTTTTTAAATTGATGGTGATTCAAATGAATGAAAGACATATTAAAAATAATTACCTATATATACACTTGCTTAAGCCACCTGCAACCATTTTAAACCAATAATTGCTACGATTTTATTATAATTTATAAATGTGTGTTTGTGTTGTTGCCATAATTCTTAAAGCCCAACTGTTTTGCGAATAATAAAGATTTATGTACAAGCATTGAACATTATATTAAAATTTTGCATGTGACAACTGTATTTTTAAATGTGTGCGTTTCAATGTGAACAGGGCTGTTTTACAATTTGCTGGCGCCATCTATTGCTAGGCAGCTAAACTGTTTACATTGAAATGTAATGATTCTGTTAATGGTTCTGTGAGATGGCACCGACAATAAGAGACTCAATTGGCTCGACCGCCAATGAATCGACCCATAAGTAATAAAAAATATACATATACAATATATAAAGATATCCCTGAAACACACATGCTTATTGATCCATTTGCGGGTTAACAATACAAATACAGATACAGACATCATATAACAGGAAACTAAAGCTTTAATTAATACAATATACAATAGTAGGCTGGCGATCATTCTCTATCAGGCACCCCAATAAGGGATCGAGTGATTTGGTGGTGTTTTGTTTGTTGGTAGTGATTGGTGTCCAACAAATAAAGACAGCATTAACCACAGACAGACATACGAGTGATAGATAAATGACAGAAAGAAAGGGAGAGAGTGTGAGAGAGAGCGAGAGTAATGCACACAGACAGACCCAGTTTTCATTTTTTGTTGGTAATTTGGCGAGTATCGATCGTACTCACCCATGGGCACTTCGTAGATGCAATCGTCATCATCGTCGAAGGGATTTTTATTAGAATGCTTATTAACAGTTTTGCTACTATTAACTAATTGATTTTTGCTACGTCTAACTGTTTCTGTATCTGTAACTGTAACTGAGTGCGTTGTACTATTTGTGTTTATTTTTGTCGTTTCTTTACCTAATTTCTTTTGTTTATGCTCCTCAAGTGAATTCGAATTGCCATTGGCATTTGATTGACCACCATCGGGTAGCTCTTTCGGCTGCTTGCCAGGCTCTTTGGTTGTGGTGCCGCTCGTTGTTGTGCTATTGGTGGTGGTGGTGGGTGGTGGTGGTAGTGGTGCTGCTGCTGCTGCTGCTGCTTGCGTTTGATTTGTTGCCATATCATTGTTGTTGTTGCCATTTAATGCGCTTGTTGCCGTTGTTTCCTTAACATCTTTTGTTGTTCCCTCACTGATTGTGCTTTCTTCTGTCTTAGCTGTTGTGGTTGTTACCACTGTATTCGCATTCGGACTGCTCAAATCTCCACTCTCCACCAGTTTAGTTGTGATTGTTGTTGTTGTGGTGGTGCTTGTGGTGCCATTTGTTGCTGCTGCTGCTGTGGCTGCCTTCTCCAGCTGCGGACTGTGTGGTGGCTCTGAAATCTGTGCCGACTCTGGCGTCGGTTCTGGCGTTGAAGAAATTGAATCAAATCGTGGCTCATGCATTGACGAGCTTGTGGATGATGCTATTTTTTTGTTTGTTTGGTTTTTTGTTTTGTTTTTTTTTTTATATTCATATGTTTTGTTTATTTTTGGTAGTTTTTTATACGTTCATATTTTTGTAGTAAGTTTGATAATATTATTTTTAAAATGTGTGGTTTGGTTTGTTTGTTGTTGTTAATTTATTTTGTTTGGGGTGTTAGCATCATTCCAACAAAAACAATACATTTTTAATTCATATAAAAAGAGAAAAAGTAAAAAACAGAATATGTATAACTCAACACATGCGTTTGTTAGGGGCACATTAATGGATATTCGAAAGATTCTGTCAGATCGTTAAATAAAAAACAGCAAAAAACATGCAACATTCCATTTGTTTTTGGGCTACGTTCAGCAAAAGCGTTTTATTTTCAAATATATTTCAAAAACTGTTTTCGAAAATTGTCTCAATTTGTCATTCTAAAATATAATACCGCATTTAATTTGAATATACATTTACTTTTTTATAAAATTAATATTATTTATGAGCCCTTAAACAAATGGATTGTTTTGTACATACTTTCAGCTATAATTTCAACATAATAAAAGTAAACAAAATTAGTTGGCGACAACTAAAAAAATATTTATATATTGCCAAAAACTAAAAAAAAAAAAACGAATCATTTGTTTTGAAATTTTGAATACAAAATATTATAAGGGTGCATTAAAAAGATAATATTTATATGAAAAATATACAAATATTTTATATATTATGTATAATATTGAGCTCTAGTTTTCAAAGGGGGTTTTATACATCAAATTAATAATTGGGAATATATTTTACACTTTGGCGAGGTGTAATGTATTTTTTTTTTACAGTTTTAAGCAATTTATAATTGATATATTTTTGTTGTGTTTTAATTAATCGAAAAGAAAAACAGGGAAAAAGCGAAAAATAAACAAAATAAAAATTGTAAATGCGAAAGTTTCATAAATATCAATAAACAACAAATAAATAATAATCAACAAAACGAAAAATCGGTTCAGTTAAGACAGCAAAATGTATCCATAACATTCTACCTTGAGTAGCGTTCTACAATGTAGTACTTACGACTGTTGGCCAGACTGGAGCCACCGTTTGTGGTGATTTGATTTTGATAGTTGCTGTTGTTGGCATTGGCATTATTCAGCTTATTCACTGGCGATTGCACTGGACTTGAAGTCTTGATGGCATTTACTGAGTGAAAATATAATACAATAGCAAATATTCAAATTTAAAATTTCAACTGTTTGCTTGCTTACTTGTTTGTTTGCGCAACGTATTTGAGCCACGTTGCGATTCTGTGGCCAGCTTATCAACAATTGCCTCAAGCTCCGCATAGATCTAATAAATTCAAGATCATTTAAGGCATTTATCACACAAAGTAGTACCTTAGTAGTAGCTTACCTTGGCCGTTTCATTATGGAATACTTGTTCCGTTGCGAACAGTGTCTGCAAATTGGTAACCAAAAACAATATTCTCGAATCGTAGAGGGCGGGCAGCTCATCGTGAAGTTCCGTATTTAAAATTTCGTAGGTGCGACGAGCCTCCTCCAATTGTTCCCGGCCTTTGGTTAGCTAAAGCAATAAGGCAACAAAGACCTTAACATATAAATGCCAAGAGATTTTAGTGGGTTTAAGTTACCTTAACATCATCCTTGCGCTTATTGGCATTGGCCTGCAGATTCTGGAACGAATGGCGTTGACCATCGTAATCGATAAGCTTGCGATTGCGTTTCTCCACCTTCTTCTTCATTTCGGGAAACTGTCCGGTGTATGTGTTGAGCGGTATTAGCACCTGATCACCCAATTTATGTGCAAAGTCCAGCCACAAACTATCCGAGGCAGCAGTTTGTGCTTGCAATGCATCATAGCCGCTCCATTGTGGCTCGTAAACCTCGCAAACGGCATCCATTAGTGACTTTGAGGCAGTTTGTGCGGCTGCCAGAGATATTAATCATTATTTATTATATAAAACTTACTTTTTGTTGTTTTTTAGCAACTTACCACGTATGCATCTTATGTAGTTATTGAACTCCTTTTGTAATTTATTGGCATTTGTTTGTTGGCGATTAAAGTTATTCAAATGATCATCAAAGATCTCATCTGCAGTACGATCAACTTTGCCCAAGTTTTGCAGAATCTGCAAGTAAAAAATCAAAGATGTGGGTGTCTTAGCCAAGGTCATTGATAATGTGGCTCAAATTAGTGTGGGTTGCAGCGTTGCTGCTGTTTTTTTCAAGCCCGACCACGTAATCTCAGCCCAATTACCACTGTAGTGGCAACATATTTCATTTGCACATAACACTCACAGTGAAACAACAACAACAACAACACAAACACTCACTTATACTCACTCAGCCAGCTAATGGCGCGTTTATAAATAAGAAATAATCATTTGGCAAGCATTGCCTGTGCCCGGCTAAAGTTTTTGTTCACTTATTTTTTGTTTTGTTTTACATGTCTGAACTCGCAAAAAATAGCATAGCAAAACGAGAAGTGTAAAAACTTAGCAAAGCGCTAAAGCCGTTGCCACATGGCACGTCCACATCCGATTGGGGTTAAGAACTCAATACGGACCGCTGCCTCCGGTCAATTTTCGTGGCTGTAGATACTTCAAGTCAAATAGAAAACAAAACAACTACACAAAATTGCTAAACACTTAGCCACGAGACCGAATCTAACAAGCAACAAGAATGTTGCAGTTCTTTTGAGTGTAGAACAGGGGGCAGGGGGGTGCTCGACGCAGTGGAGGACGTGTTGATAAGTTGTCAATTGCTGACACAACCTTGTAACAGTTTCCAGCCAAAAAACCACCCACGCCGTAAATGTGACCCCAAAAACAAAATACTAATAAATGAGGCGCTGCTCTAGCTGCAAGGAGAGAGTAAAAGAGAGTGAATGAGAGAGAGAGAGAGAGTGTGTTGGCATGTGAATGCTGTACAATATATTGCGCATACGCAGCGCGTTATTCTCTATTTCCATAGAGGTCTTAAGCTAATAAGCACAATTTAGGCAAATATTTGTAGGACAAGATAATGAGAGATAAGAAATCAACATTCTTATAAGCTTGTGTAAACTTTTAAGATATAATTCGTCTACTTGGTGGGCCGCGTTAGCTGATAAACACGTTAAGACCAGTAGAATGAGAGAGAGAGAGATAAGTAGAGGGAGAGCTGTTTATAGTACTTCCTCCAGAGGAAACGATACCTTAAAGGCTGACACTCCACCGTTATGTGAATAAATATGACGCTTATGTGCAATGCATATTTAATAAGGCACTTTAAGTTATTTAATAAAATAACATGACGAAGCTGAAATGCCCTTGAAAATTAATGGTTAATATATGTAATATTAATATTGATTTTTATGGTTCCAGAACGAATTTCAGTTAAAAAAGTAGTAACAATTCTTGTTGTAGACTTAGGAAATCAACAACTCTTTGTGACATTAGTTTCTTTAAAGATTTTTGCACAGTGTATATGTCACATTCAACAAGTGTAGCTCACACACACACATTAAATGCCTATTTTGGTTATATCAACGAGCAGAGCGATTTTATTGTGGGTAGTTTAGTTTCCCAGCAACTTGTTGACGCATTTGATGACCATTTTTGTAACTGACAAAACGGCAAAAGCAAGACAAGAATGAGCCAAGTCTTAACTGTACGGTTTGTTTCTATCTGTTATTGTTATTGTTAACCTTAATTGGTAAAATCAAAGACTGCACTTACATATACAGACATATAAATATATGCCCACGTTTCGAAATCTTTAACCAAATGCATAAATTTCCTATTGTAGGGCATTGTGGGCGATTTTGTGTTGCCATGGCCAAAAACCGTTTATTAATTAACACTAACAACAACACTCATTCAATTAGCTACCCCAACAGCCTCAACTTCTATGCAAATAGATATGACAATTGCGTTATATGGCCGAATGTTTGAAGTTATCATAGGATAAACCACAGCCGGCTGTCCACTTCCGCTGTGCCAGGTCCCATACGTCCTTCTCCACATTTTTGGTAATACCTCAAAGCAAGTTTGCGTCATCAAACTGGCCCAGCAATAGACATATAGATATACATATATAGTATATATCTGGCCTAGCTAGCGTGTGTCATTAATTTTAAATTTTCTTGTGCTATCTCTCGCAGTCGGTCTCTTATATATGTATATATATACATATATCTGTACCGAATGAGTACTATATATAGTCTAGAGTCATATACAAGATGTGAAATAAAACATATTTGTCTTATTGGCCAATTCCACGCATGCAACATGTGCGTTATAAGAAAGAAACGTGGGCTAAGCTTTTGGCTCTGAGCCAGACACAGAGCTTCGTCATAGGGGCGTTTAATTTGTGGGCGTTAAACAGTGGAGTAAAAAACACTAAAAAACCGATGACAACATCGAAGCAACAAGAAGAACAGCCTACATGTTGTGCAGATGCAGCTAAGTATCTTGTAGCTGCAAATAGTATAAATCAACTTTCAAATAAATCGAAGCAAAAGTCGACAACAATAAGTTTGGGCTAGCAAACAAAAGTAAAGTGCAGCACGTCGACATAATGTAAAAAGCGGGTGGTGCAGTGATTGGAGGGAGAGGTTACTAACAAATACACACATCTTTATACATATATATATATGTTATAAGCAAACGTTGGCCCAGTTTATAAGCAATGTACAGACAGCAGCAAGAAGGCAAGCAAAAGAGAAAGAAGTCAAAATAAAAAGCTCGCAACGACCAAGAGCTACCATTTTTCAAGAATACATTTCTTGTTTTGCCCAACTAGCCGAAAATATGTTGCAATTTATACTAATACACCCCATTTGTATTGCTGCTCGTGTCCAGGGTATTAGAAATGGCAACGCGAGCTAAACTAGAAAAAAAAAAGGGAATATTAAACATAAACAGGCAACAGACAAGAGCAAAAATATAAAACTTTTGTAGAAATTGCTGCCGCCGGCAAAAAGTGCGAGACAAGTGAGTGCAAAGAGAGAGAGAAATGAAATGAAATGAATGATGGAGGCGAATGAATACTAGGGGAGAAATGGTAAGGCATGGAAAATGTGCCACGAGTAGATCGGTGTCAGAGCTGCGCCACTTGTAGTGCCATGCCATGCCACGCCTTGTTTTTCTTTCTTTTCTGTTTTTTGTATTGCCGGCTGCCAATGGCCTCGCCTTGCCTCGCGAATATGTTGAGGCCGTTTGCAGCGCGCCGCTGACAAGTGCCGCCTAGTTTATTGCAACCAAGTTAACTTGTAGTTGTGTTAAAGACCCAACCTTTTACTAGTATTACTACAACGAGAGCACTTTTTTTTTAGCGGTTAGCGGTTTAACTTATGCACTCTCCACTTATGCGCACGTTACCTGTGCTGGTGACAGCAAAAAAAAGCGCTGTTGTTGTGGGGGGCAGTAACCGGTTTTGCAATTGCAAGTCAGTCAGTCAGTCATATGACTTACACTTAGCTCAGATCGCGTTAGCAGCAAATAAACAAAACAGTAACAAAAAACGAATAGCAAAAGAGAACAGATCGTGTGACGTCAATTAATTATAGTTAGCTAAAAACTTTACTTCCAAATGTTAGCTTAAATCAAAGTAGATGGATGAAATATCAGGAAATTCCCTGCAACATAAGTAAAACTATAAACATTTTACGATCGCATTATACAGGGTATATATTTCCTATATAAGATATATGTACACACATTTGATTTGTATGTAAATTAAAGCATTTTATTACGAAATCGTTAACGAATTCGATTTGTTTATGCGACAATATCAACTTTGGCTTGATTTACATAATTTCTTTTATTGCATATTCCAACCATCTCTATCTCTCTCTATCTCTGGTTTTCTTTCTTTCTCACTCTTTCATTCGATCGAGCTGCGTTTGGGCTTTCTTTCACATTCGATGGAACGTTATAGCTGCAAGCTTAAGCAAGTGGAAAGTGAAACTCGGTAGAAAGTTCGACTCAAATAGTCAAAGAAAATATCTTAAAATTTATCTATGCTGGATAGCGCCTCTCCCTCGTTGTCTCTGACACTCAACTGACATGATTTCATTTGATTTAGCTTTAGCTTTAACTACAAAATACTCAAAACAAATTGTAGTTCTATGCTCCACACATACATCATTCAAGACAATAAGGTGTATAAAGTCTTTGTCTTTAATCCAGCAGGTGCAAGTTACGTAAGACAAAAGCATTCAATTGAAAAGAACCGTCTGCGGTTAACCTGTTGATGTTTGTTTGTATCTTTTTCAAGCTGACAACAGAAACACAAAGCCCATGCCAAAAACTGTCCCCAACGGATATACACTCACACACACACACACACACGAACACATAGTACGTCGTAAATGTTATTAGTGACATAAAATAATGGAAAACCTGTCTAAGCTGGCTTACACTGATATTCGAAAGGCAATAGACGAAAAGCAACATGAGCAGCAACGGTTATTAAACATTTTGTTGGCATTTCATTCAATAATTATCTAAATTTTTCTTCATACTTGAAATTTAGCAATTGTTAACGTTGTTGTTGTTGGTGCTGTTGTTTAGCTTTTCTTTTCATTTTGTGAATTGGTTTTCGATTCGTTACGCTGCGGTTGTTGTTTATCTAACCTGCTGCTCCGCATACCTCATTGCAATTAGGCTTACACGTTTTCTATTTATTCGAAAAACATTTAGTTTTAGTTTTCACTAACGCGCAACACATTTACTTAGCCAACTAACTAATCATTAATGTTATGGACTGTTGAGATTTTGTTTGGCTTCATCAAAAGACCGTCAAATGCAATTAGCATAGCAAAAAAGGCGCAGAGCTAAATCAATTCACTGAATTTACATAGCTTAAAATATGTACTTAAACCATAAGTATCTTAAATATGTATGTAAGTGTATCCAACTAGTATACTTAATTCGTTGTGTTGGCTAATAAGAAATGCAAATATTCCTTTGCCAACTGCAAAAAATGTAGTAGGCCAAGTGTGTGTGTGTGTGTGTGTTAGTCAAAGCATGTCTACACACAGCAAAAAAATGGTGTAAAAACAAGTTTAAAAAATATAAAATAGAATTAATTATTTAAATTTACAATGCAAATGCCTGATTATGATTGATTAAAGTTTTTATTCAGAGTTGATTTGAAACTAAATTCATAAAATTTTAATTTTATATGCCAAATATATAATAAGCTTCTTGTTAATCTACCTTTAACACATAGACACTCTGACTTTTGTTTATTTTCTTTCACTTATATTGAACTTTAAATAAATAAGCGCAAAACCTGTGCTCACAGTTTGTGAGCAAACAAAAAGCTGTGTACTAACGTTTATAGTATCTATAGAAAAGTACTTGAGATCGTGCCCAGGCATATGATAGAACGATGCTAATCAATCACAAGCAATTGAGAATATATGCACCTACATATGTATTCATGCCGATAATAAGTACAATACTCTTAGATGTATGTAAGGCACTTTGCATGTCGCGCTGTAGCTTTAAATGTTGCCCGGCAATGCGGTCAAATCATGAGCTTACACTTAGCACATGTCTCTCATAATGTGGCCACAAAACAACACTAACAGCGTGTCACTTATTGTTAGTTAGTGCGACTTAGCAACATTTTTAGGTCATTCTTCTTTTCAGATATCGACGAAAACAACCAAGTGTTGACTTGGCTGTTGCTCAACAGCAGGTAGACACTAAATCAACCATAGTATTTGAGAAACTTTGTTTGAATATCGTGGAGAGCACGCGATTTGTCTAAATATCAAAACTTAAAATCAATGTACTTAACGGCACGTGACGCCGCATGACGCAGCCTAACCAAAAAAAAAAAACCAAAATAACAACACTGTCGAGCAATTGAACAATAGTACGCTCCATTAAAATCAAAGATAGAGAGTAAACAAATGGATTCACTTTTGGATGATGAACTTTATGGCTTGTAGATCTTTGTTTTTGTGTGCCGAACTGTGGAAAACAGGTCAAGAGCAACAAATACAAATTGCCAAAACAAAATGTTATACAGTCGAACTTCCGTGTAACGAACACATTTCCAGCACGAAGTTTTTCTAGCCCGCTTGAGATTCATTATTTGAAAGTTCGACTGTAAAACCAAAGCATTATTACACAAACAAAACATTTAAAATCTATATATTATATACTTATTATTTCGACTTAATCAAAACCACGACGGATAATTTAGAAAGGTGTAATTAGGAATTGCAAGTTTTTATTGTGATAAGAATCGTATTCCAATTAATAATAAAGTAGAATTGCAATTAATGAAAAACTTTTCACTGCAAATTTATCAGCGTGTGAACAGCTTTGCTACAAACTTAAGTTGAGGTTTTTCAAAAGAATGCTTTAACCTCAAGTTATCAAAGATAATATATATATTTTTGTATGTTTTTTACACTCAACAATTCGTTCTCATCTAGTTGTTAATCTGCTGCAGCAGCTAAATGCTTTAACCTGTATTCGAAAAAATATTTATGACATGGCCATAAAATCAGCAATATCACCAAAAATATGTTAATAACAATCAGATACAATGAAAGTTGCGCAAGAGTCAACGGGCGGATCGTAAGTACGTGGACAACGCTTTGGGTGCTGATAACACACACACACACACACCAAATTCCATTACAGTAAACATACTTCTTAACAGCTATAAAAATGCCTCAAAGATAAGCCAATAAATAATTTTGTTGCTGCTAGCTTCGTAGCCAACAAAGAAAACAAACTATTTGATGATTGATTTCTATCTTTTTTGCTCATTCCATAAAGTTGAATGATGAGTGAGAAAAAGTTAATAAAAAAAAAAAGATTTGCCTAAAACAAAGTTATTCAAACACGGGCTTAATTATAGTGTGAGAGAGTGTTGGAGGTACAGTTAAGCTTTTTGATTTTGATGGCGTGTCAGGAAATTTCGCTGTCAAAGCTTAATCTAAACACGAGTCACGAGACAAGTTGACGTCGGGCACGCATCGCTACCGATTGATAATTTTATTTTTTGATGTATTTTTCTTATGAAAATAAAGTCAGTGAACTGCTATTGAATGCTCAGCTGTGTGTGTGTTTCAAAACATATTTCTCTCACTTGATCGATGCCACCAAATGGCCAAATGGCTTACAAGCAATTTTTAAAAAAGACAAAAACACCTGAGGCCGTTGTCTCATGTACTACATCATATATGTAAGAATGCACCACAGCAACAATAACAAGCTGTAACACAGCGTGTTTTGGGCCCAGTCAATTGCAAACTGCAAACGGCTGCCAGTGGGCCAGGCTAGGCCATGCCAAGCCAATTGGCAATTTCAATTTATTTACATTGAATTGAAATGTTCAAATTGCATTAATAACGCTGTTGCGTATCTGGAATTGCATTAGCCAAATGCATTGCAAATTGAAATTGAAATTGAAATTGTCGTTAACATTGTTTGTTGATTCGAGTGCAGCCATTTGTATTTAAGAGCAGCCGTATGTAGCGGCTTGTCTCAACTACATTTTGTTTTTCTTACCTAAATAAAACTTTATGCTGACACTGAAACAAGTTAAATACTGATAAGCTCAAATGAGTGCTCAAATAAGCGCTATTAAGTGAGAGAACAAAAATCTTGCGCAATAGAGCGCTATAATGGCTAATTATCTAGTCGGTTTAATGAAAATTGCTTAGAAGTTGAGACTGTTTTTTGCGATTTTGTGCGATTTGTTAATGTCGAGCTTACAACTTTTGTTAAGATTTTGATTTAAGATGCAGAAAGACTCAAAAAAGTTAACTGAAAGCAAATAAAAAACGTCAAACAAATCTCATTGAAATTAACGATGCCTACGCCTCCGACTGTGTAGCATTTACTTCCGTTCCGCTGCCCCTACCCCTACCTGGTTACATAAAGCTTAGGCAATTGAAAGCTAAGCAAATTGAAAACGGCGACAACAACCTTCAGAACTTGCAACCTCTCGCGTCTCTCTCACAGCCGTGGCTTAAAATTAGTGCATTATGATTGCACTCTAACAATTGTCCCTGATTGCTGTGAGCCAGTGCAGTAGTTCATTGGTTATGCAACAATGCGAACACGAAGGTTATCCCACCCTCTGCCTCTGCCTCCAGTGCAATGCACTTTGGAGCCCATTCAATGTGGGTTCCAGGTGCGGATTCGTTAGGCCTCCATCTCTATGCAACGCTTGCCCCTATGATTGGTGAACTATGCTAATTTTTTTTGTATGCTGAATTCCACTTGGCGATGCATTCGGGCGTAAAAAACAAGCAGAGAGCGAACAAATAAATTGAGCACGTAGCAATTAAGCGAAATTAGGCAAACACTCGCGTATACGTAATATTGTTGCAAGAATATTTGCAGCAGAGAGAGAGAGGCGGATGAGGGGGGGAAATGGTCTGGGTGCGACAGCAAGCGAAAGCCAAAGAAAGTTTTCGTCACTTGATTAGCGACTTTTAACGACTCAATTAAGCAAAAGGCAAGGAGAAAGAGCGAAGGGATGTGGCTTAAAAACAAATTTGCATTTTATATTTTATAAAACAAAAAACGTTGTTGATTGCATAAACTGAAACGCAGTTGAAGCTTATAACCGGTTTTTTCCTATAGCTATTGTGAGTATTTTTTATTTTTTATTTGTTAGCTGACAGCACTTTCGCAAATAGACATACTACTATATACTATGTTTGTTTGTATATGTTGTTATAATCATGTTTACAGGGTGCTTGAGACAAAGGCCATCCAAATGAGCTTCCCAGGCTCCCACTCTCCCTGCACTGAACACAGCTTGTGTTACTGTTTGTGTCTATTTTTTTCTAACTACCAGCAGCTGCTGCATTATTCTCCTATGACATTCACTAAAAACAAAAACAATAAAACAAAAAAGTGGGACAACAACCAAGCGAATAGCGTGTCAACTATTGGGTTGACTGATGCTTTTGTTCTAGGGCAGCAGGCAGAGTTTTCTCTCCATTTTCACAACCTTTTCGCAAAACAAAAGGCAGCCGGAAAACGAAGCGTTAATGTATGAACATCACAGTTCGAGTTTCACACTACTGGAAAAGCTCAAGAGTTTGTTTTACTACAATCAATTTATTATAACATTTCTTGTTAAAAATATCCCAATTACCTTCATAAACATAAATCGGAAGATAATGAGTTAACTTTTTACCTGTACACAATCTTTATTAAACTATATGAAAAATGTTTTTTTTTCTTTTTAAAGCATGTCTAAGCAACAATGGACGTATTGCACATTTTATGTAGTCGCAAAAACACATTACTTTCTGTTTATTAAGTATACGAAATTTATGCGCTTTTCATATATTTCATCGTTGTATTTTAGTGCAGTAAACAAATCAGCGCTATTTTAGTGATTTAAGCAAAAGATAATTAGCCATATAAAAACCATAGAATAGACTAAAATGTTGCCAATTTGAGTCATGAATAGAACACAGACCAGATCGATTAAATCACACAATCGCATACTTTATTTTGTGTTTTGTGTTTTTGTCGATGTTCTTATGCTGTGTTAGAACATTACGTATACGACCCGTGAGCACTGTGCACAGTAATTGACCTTGCGCACCACTTTAATACGTTGATAGATATTTTGTTTTCACATTTGATATAAAATTGTTACTTAATGGCGCCAACAAAGGTGTTGATAATGAGCCTAAGAGCTTAACACTAATGGGATTCTACATACATAGTATATGTATGTGTACGAATATTATATATAGAGTTCAAACGCCGGCACTTGAACTTTAGACATAATCATCAGCTACAAACTTGAATAGTATGCGTGTCGGGGTGCTGGTGTCTGGACTTGGGGAGTCGTTGAGTTATGGAAACGTCCGTTGTTGAGGCAGCTGGACAATTGCATAAAATGAATCAAGTGAAGTGCCGATAAATGTCTAAACGTAATTCAATTGTTATGCAATCAAACAAGTGACGAGACACATTCAATAAAAAGTAATCAAAAAAGAAAGAAAGAAAATCCAAATAAAAAGCAAACTAACAAAAAAATAAATGATATAAATCGTTTCCCACATTGCATCGTCTCGACACTTTGCGTTGATTGTTGTTGGCAATTTCTATAATTGAATTTTTTAATAAGCTCGCCTCTCTTTATAAACCCCTATAATCAAATGGCTTATGGCATGCACACACACTTATTCAGATAGACCATAATCAGCGCACGTCAGCATTAATTGTATCCGTATTGATTGTTTCACTGCCTTGTATCTCTCGACTCTCGCTTAATATGCGATCGTCAGCTGTATTTACGCCCCCAAATAATTGTTTATATAGGGAGGGGGCGTAATAATGCTGCACCTGCTTATCAATATAACAATAAAAGATAATTATTACTATACTATTTACTTATCCAATGCAACCAAAAAAGACGCTTTATTTTCGTAACAAAATGCTGGCGCTTCAGTTATTGCAAGCCACTCAAATATCAAACAGTTCCAAGTAATATTTGTTTAATTTACTTGATGTTCGAATTAAAAAAAAACGTATAGGGTTACTGCGACAACAGCGAGCAAATTATGTCGATACGCCAACGAAAAATACAAATAACTACTAAGTTAAGGACGCAGGCAAAAATTTTTTTCGAAAAAATCGCGCGATTTTTTTGAAAAAAATTTTTGCCTGCGGCGCTTTCAGGCGTTACTATCTTAATAAAAGTCCGCTGCGGCGGCTAATTATAGTAAATATTAATTAATTAATACTTCTTATAGTATCAAGTTGGTGTTTCGATAATTTTGCTTAAAATCGCTGCGCGGAGATATGACGTTTTGAAACGACATATCTCCGCCGTTCAACAAACGACATATCTCCGCTCGGAGATATGACGTTTTGAGACGACATATCTCCGAGCGGAGATATGACGCTAATAAACGTCATATCTCCGAGCGGAGATATGACGTTTTTTTCTTGGCGGAGATATGTCGTTTTGTAGCGACATATCTCCGCTCGGAGATATGACGTTTTGAAACGACATATCTCCGCCGTTTCACAAACGACATATCTCCGCTCGGAGATATGACACAACAGATCTTTATGTCGTCGTCTGGGAAAACCAATTTTATAGAATTGATTCTTAACTTTTAAGCTAAATAATAACCTAGAAATGCCGCCATGCAACTATGTTTTGGTTAGGCTTTCAGTCATTTTCAGCGAGTGAAGTAAATATTGAATGACACCCACAATAGATCTTATCTGCAATTAATCCCTATAATATAATCAATTAAAGTTACTTGATTCTCGCTTATCGCATCGATTAACATTCTACAAACACTTACATACATACAAACATATGTATATGTAGTTGACTTTTTACGCAATCTTGTTTTAAAGTAAAAACAATTGACATTTAAACAAATAAATCGGCAAACTGAGAAGAGGAAGACGCTAAAATTGCAGAGACAAGCGAAACGTTCACGAAGTTCAATATGCAACAGGCAAGTTTGTGAGTTTTCGAAAAAAAAAAAATGTGAGCTGCCAATAAAATGTCAATCGTTGATGCAGTTCAGCAAACAAAGCAACAGGGAGAGTAGTTGAGTAGCAGTCGATGGCAGCAGCAATGAAGTGAAAAGAAAATTTTGGCAGCCATTGCGGGACGCGCTTAAAAATAGTTGCAACAACAAAAATGCTAGACAGCAGCGCGGGCGAAATTTCGCAAAAATAAAATAAATAAAATTTCTTATGCAAAAAGCTTAAAGAAATCAAAATGCAAAGAAAAGAAAACTTGAGCTATGTATACAAAATCGAAGGCGACGCATAGAGTTAGTTAGTTATAAAACAAAATGCAAAATGTTTTTTTTTCTATTGCTGTTGCTGTTGCTGTATAGGAACAAAATGGAAGAGTAAAGAGGCGTCTATTTAAAGATTGACTGCCAGGCGACATTTTCACGCACCCAAAATTAAAATGTATCTCTAGGCATCTCAACACCCATACATACACATATGTACGTATGTATGTATGTATCTTGTAGTTATGCCACGAATGTGTGTATTTCGGATTTGACAAGTTTTCTCTAAAGAGTGTGTGCTGTGCTCGTTGTCTTTAGTTTTCTTTGCTGGGATACAATAGCTTGTTCCGCTTGTTCGCAGTCTCTGTTTGTCATACTCTCCCGCGCTTACTCTCTTCTTTTCTAACTACATATGTACATATCTATCTCTCTCCTATTATTACATATTGTACATTTATCGAAATGAGCACACAATGCGCAAATACAAAGCGCCGGGCAGCGAAACGTGCTCACCACAAAATAGTCTTCAATTTTTTAAAAATAAATTCTAAAGCAAATTATGAAATGTCCAATTTTTGTCTTCTCACCATCAACGTTTGCTATGACAAAACTCTGAAATTTTGGTTATATGCACTTTATAGGAACGAGTGTTTAATTAAACTGCAAAATTTGACTTTAAAAGATGCATTCTATATATCTCTGTGTTCTTTTGCGATTTTAGAATTACGATCACCTATGCTAGCTTTGATTTTACAAAAGCGTGCAATCTATTTTAATTGTTTTCCAGGAAATGACAAGTTGGTGTAATGATTCTTTGAGGTTAAAAATAGATAGACAAACGTTGCAATTCGACATTTACCAAAGGCCTCATAGAATTTGTTCAAGTTTAATGACCAACACGAGCGCATCCCAAAAGAGCAAACAACATAGAAAATACCAACGAACTTTAGAAATCCAACTGTAAATGCCAAGACACACACACACACATACTCTTTCTAATACTGAATAGAGAGGGATAAAAAGAGAGAGAGAGAGATTCAGAAGCAAATCAATAGAAATAGCCAAAGTCTAGCTAGAGTACGGCGCTTTACGACTTGAAAAGAAAAAGCATCACTCAGAGCTTAGATTACAGCATTTTCTGGTTGCTATGGAATGCTGCTTTAGCCGAAAACTTGTTTACAAGACATCGCTACGTGCCATAGAGTGGGTCAAACTTCAGTTTTTTACACTTTTTGTTTATATACATACGTATGTAAGTACATGTAAAAAATCTATAAAGGTGTTTGTCTGCGCGTATTGACATTCACATTTTAAGTTAAGCAGCCGCTCCTGGACCAATGTTTTTGAGCGCCAAACTTTCACTTGTACACGCAGCGACGGCGACGAAGGCGGCGGCAAACATGAAACAAGAGAAGCAATAACAACAACAACAACAGAAGATACAGACAAAGCTTTGAGCGATGAAAATCATCGCCAGAAACTTGATCGCTCAAACCCACAACCAAACACACACACACACACACAGACAGACACTTAAGAGCTTCATATTGCAACGCCCTAGCGAGACGACAGGTGGCGGTGGAGCATCTTCTGTTGTGTATTTATTTTATTGGTCGAAAGCGTATAACTTTTACTATAATGAGCCTATTTTCTTATATGTTGTATTTTACTTTTAATATGACGTTTAAAAAAAATTTCTGTTAAGACATTGAAGTCAATTTAGTGAGTATTTTGACAGTTAAAATTTAACAAAGTTGCTTATTATTTCCAACATTACATATATTCACTTGAACTGTTGCTTCTGTCAATGTTATTTGTAGAGCTTCTAATTGGTCAATTGGAAATGGGACAGGGACACGACCCCATCTGTATGACAGTTGGGCGTGAAAGTGGGTGTGCGTGTGTGTAAATGTGTGTGCTTGTGCTACATTATAGCAGCAGAAACTAAAACACACGCCCTAGAAAAAATCTCCATGTACTTGCCCTAAATTGCTTAACTAGAGCCAAATATGGCAATCTAAACATATGTATAGAGTTATCTTACCTTCTCCTTGGCACGTCCAGCGTGTTTTTGCATAGATTTAGCAAGCATGATGCCTTTATTTTCGGACATTCAAATCAGCAACAGCAATACGTTGACAAAAATAACAAAAACTTAATAATTTTTAAAAGCAGCAATGTGTAATAATTCGTGTGCACTGCTGGGGTTCAATAAAAATTTTTACGATATTTTGGCACAATTCACAACTGGGAATAGAGAACTTTTTCCGTTTTTGAGGAATTTTAAATGCACATTTAACAAAACACAAGACAGCGGGCCAAAATTTTATATTTGTTTAACGTTGCTATTTTTAATGCGATTTGGCCGCGTTAGTAGCACTCGAAAGTCACGAAATAATGGCACGTAGGCGCGCGACTGCGACTTCAGGTTTATCTTCGAACTTAACGCTGCTGCAGACGAAACGGGACTCATTTATTTATTTATAATTTATAATGTTTACACTCTCAAAGCAATTTTTATCGATGGCTTATTACTATTAGCGCACCGCCACAGCGATGTTTACTTTAACAGTCGATATTTATGCCTATCGATTAAAGATGCAAATTGCTCCTCATTTAACAGAGCTACTCACCGATTATTGTTGTTACACAGCACTGTCTTATATGCAATTATGGATAAGCGACTTTTGCCCAGGTATTGTAAACAAACTAATTGATATTCTTAAGAAATTAAACATAATTATTTTCAGGCCCCAGGCATCAAATGGCGCCTGGCTTTGTTTGCTGCTGCCCACAGCACTGGCCACAAGCTATCTGCACACTAACATTGCATTACCGGCATGCGCTAAATCGGATGCAGTGCACCGCCTGCTAATTGTGGCAGCTTTTGAAATGTGCCTATCAACGCTTTATTACCAGTTAAACTCAGTCATGAATATTGAGACATGGATTAGTAACTTGATCCAACTGTTCAAGTTCATCTTTATTACAACAATATGCTTTGCGCTGCTTCGAGATAGGTTCTGGATATCTTTGTTAGTTGCCGGCTTTTTCGTACGCTACGTTTACCAATTTGTTTATGTTAAAGTATTGCATGGATTGCCGAACACTTTTACTTTTGGCGAAGCTGCCATTCTGGTACAAGGACTCGTTTTGTTTGTTCTCAATGCAGTTTCACGCATTGTTTTTGAATTGATGTCAACAACAACCACAACAGATTTTGATCAATTGAATACCATAATGCAAAGTGCTTTAACTTTCCTGTTAGTTGTATGCATTATTCTTGTTATGATCCCAACGCTTCGCAAACCAATTCCCTTCTACCTGTTGATGATGCTGCTGCTTGCAGCTGTTACCTGTGCTCCTGTGACGAAACCTTTGCCTTTGGTTGCTCTTCTCAAATTTTTGTTCAAGGATCAGAGAAGGGTGAGTTAATGGGCAATATCATATTTGAGTGTCTTTAACAATATCATTTTCCCACAGTTAATCATCATCGTATTTTATTTGCTGCTGGTCGCTTTGACATGTGCTACAGTCAGCTGGCAGTTGAGGAGCACCCAAAAGGCAAATACCCGAGTCCGCAAGATCTTTCATTTGCTAATCGTGCTTGTTTTTGTGCCAGGCATTGTGTACCAGTGTTCATTGTTGTACATTGCCTCGGGTGTATCATTTGCCATATTTGTTGTGTTGGAGCTGCTGCGTCTGCTTAAGATGCCACCTTTTGCTGCGACGCTGGCACAAGCTTTTGACTCGTTCAAAGATGTTAAAGATGCTGGAGAATTGGCGCTGACGCCATTCTGTTTATTAATCGGCTGTTCGTTGCCCCTTTGGCTAACACCTTTTCCCTGTTGCACTGAATCTGAATCTACAAAGGACAATCCATTGCTCCTGCTCCTATTATCAGGCATACTGTCCGTGGGTGTAGGCGATACAGCGGCCAGCGTATTGGGCTCAAAGTTTGGACGCAACAAGTGGGGCAGTATGTATTATGACCAACAACTTGAATCTAAAGAATTAAGTATATTGAATTTTATTGCAGATTCCAGTCGCTCTGTTGAGGGTACTTTAGCGTTCGTGTTTTCTGTTTTGCTGTCTGTGGGTCTGCTGCAGCTAAGTGGCCTTTTGGCCATGACACAAGCCAAATGGTTTGCAACAATTTTTGCAGCGTTAAACTCGGCTTTGGTTGAGGCATTTACCGATCAAGTGGATAATCTTGTATTGCCGCTGATATTTTATATTATTGTTGGACTTGCCTAAGGCTGTGATATATTATTGTTGTTGTGAATTTATTAACATTCCATTTAAGCCAAAGAGAAACGATTATTTTTGAATGCAAACCATTTGTTGTTATACTTTTAGCTTGTCGCTTTACAGCACTGATGTTAACACTTGTTCTTATACTTTTAGCTTGTCGCTTTACAGCACTGATGTTAACATATAGGCTCTTATACTGCAATAAATACGATCACTGTTAAATAATATATCGTAAGTAGCAGTAAGATTTTGTACGTTCATCAACACTGACCCTAACCAAGTCACTCTTATACGGGAGCACGAATTTCATTCAATGTTAATTCACTTAACATCAACAAGAGAATTGGAAGGGGGATGGGGCAGGGAGAGGGGGAAGATGGTGGAGGTGGGAGAGGGGGAAGGGCAGGAGGTAAGCAATACGATCGATAACTGCTCTTTATAACTTCACTTGGGCAGAGCAACTACTGCTGAACACAGCCAATGGCCGAGGAATTTGTCTGGGTTTGGTATGGGTAAACACTTAAACCAGTTGGGAATACAAGCCCAGACACATGTAAATGTGTTGACGCAAACACATTACAGTCTTTTAAAGGATATAAGTAGTTTACAAGCGCCTTCCGAGACCTGAAGGGAGTGGTGGGGTGGGGGGAGTTGGAGGGGTGTGGTGGAGTTGGAGGGGTGTGGGTGAGTGGGAAGGGTGAGGGGTGTGGGAGAGGGGGAGGGTGTGGGTGAGGGGGAGGGGTGTGGGAGAGGGGAAGGGGGAGGGGTGTGGGAGAGGGGAGGGGAGGGGTGTGGGAGAGGTGGAAGGGGTAGGGTGTGGGAGAGGGGGAAGGGGTAGGGGTGTGGGAGAGGGGGAAGGGGGGAGGGGAAAGCAGGTGGTAAAATATACGATCGATAACTGCTCTTTATAACTTTACTTGGGCAGAGCAACTACTGCTGAACACAGCCAATGGCCGAGGAATTTGTCTGGGTTAGGTATGCGTAAACACTTAAACCAGTTGGGAATTACAAGCCCAAACACAAGTAAATGTGTTGAAGCAAACACATTACAGTCTTTTTGAAGGATAACAAAGTAGTTTACAAGCGCCTTCCGAGACCTGAAGGGAGTGGGAGGGGTGTGGGAGTGGGTGAAGAGGGGGGGGGGGAGGGGGGAGCAGGTGGTAAAAAAATACGATCGATAAATGATCTTGATAACTTCACTTGGGCAAAGCAACTACTGCTGAACACAGCCAATGGTCCGAGGCATTTGTCTGGGTTAGGTATGGGTAACAGCTTAAACCAGTTGGGAATTACAATCATTTTTTTTTCTTGCATTTGTATATGGCTCACTTTTTAGCATATTTTTAGCTTGTTCTAGCTTATTTTTTCCCAGAATCTAACTTGTGCGGGCGCTCAAAACCTGGCAGCACTGGTTCGACATAATTTGCGGGCAACATCACACAAGTTTGATGCGATGCGCAGCGAACTTTAGGCAACATGTTGTAAAGACAAACTAGAGTGCTGCCATGCGTCACCTTTGTGCAGCGTTGCCACCAGGTTGGTACTGTGGCGCTCAAAATTCAAATTCAAAAAATTAACACAACAGCTCTAAGGTGATGTATATGTATGTAATTTTATTAGCAAGCACCAATTCAAAACAGTTTGTTTTTAATTAAGGCAAAATCAATAGCACAACAGTCATAAATTTCCTTTATTAAAACATTGTGACGTTTATTCTCAAGTGATAATTGATGTGCAAAGTTAAAAAAAAAAAAAACAAGTAAGCTGGCCAAAGTGAAAAGTGATACAGTAAATACCAGCAGATGACGTGCCTAAACTAATTTTTTAAGGATTGCTAACATCTATTTGTGATTGGTTGGATTAAGTTCAAAGTCAATTGATGATTGGCTCTTTTCCAGTAGACATGATCAATCAATTAGTTCGGTTGTTCTGTATCATGAATCATTTATCGTTTATGAATCACACACACCCTCCAAATAAGGCAAACCCAGTGAAATGGTTGGCCAAGCGGGTGGTGCCAGCCATACTTTCACACTAACATCGCATTCCGTTTAGCACCTCGGTAAATTTTTACGGAAGCTGAGCCCAACCCGAAGTCGACGTCGACGCCGTCGCCCATATTCCTATCAATTAGATTAGGTTGAAACGATGCTGACTCAATCAATAATGTCATAAAAATGCAATGGCTCATCTCTCTGTTCGTTTTTATAGGGTGCTAATTGGGGTTCGCAAGAAGTGTTAAAATCATTATTTAGTTACAGCAATTGTTTAGATTCCACACCATGTTTTGTATAGGGTATTGATAAGTTAATCATTAAATGTTTAGCTTCTTGTTTTACGCTTTTACTCTTTGACATTTGTTTTTTTTTTTTATGTTTAAACCGGCTCTTTGTAGAAGTTAATTAAAAATCAATAGAATTAAATTTATTGTATCAAAAAAGAAGCAAAAAATAAATTTTGCTTTTGGCATTTGGACATCGATGTTGACAATTATGCTCAAAAATGAATCAATCAAACAAATCAATTGATTCAGTCTGCTTTTAACTGGGCTAACAAGTTTTAATGAAATTCTTAATCCAACAAATGCTCAAGTCAAATTGCGAGCGCATTCAACTTAGCTAACAAAAACAATCAACTTAATTATTTCAGATGTGCATCGTTGAGTCTTGTTTCGAGCATTTTGAGTTGTGTCCCAAATATTATCTTAAGCTATGTACTTAACCTTCGCCATGGTAAATGTTAAGCTTGAGAGATCATTTTCAAGAGCTCATTTAAGCCACGTTATTGTGTGCGTGTGTGTGTGTGTGTGTTGGAGTTGAGAGTTTTCCGAGCCGTAATCATTTGCCTAATGCGCTTGTCTACATATTAAGAATACAGCCAATAGCTTAAATCAAGTTCCGTTTTGAAGCCGATTAAGAGCGCGAGAATTTGTGAGATTTTTGCCGGCTTCCGTATTTTTGTGTTTTTAAGCGCCACATGTTAATCTTGTTCCAGCGCTGTCTGTCCGCTTTGTAATACTTCAAATACGTCAACAAAAATTAGTCGCTTTGTTTTGATTTGCTTTGATTTTGATTAGTGTCTGCGTCATGGAAAGATTTAATTAAACTTAATGCCAAAGGCAAACAATTTTTGATCAATATAATAATAATAATAGCAATAATCAAAGCGAATCACGGACGACAAACAATTGCAATTGTTGTTGTTTTTGCCGTTGTTAATCCAAGCACAAGAGATCAAATCAAAGCATAACTAAGAGAAGTGAACGTCGTACCTCCAACACCTCCCACTTCACTGGCATTAGTGCGTGAAACAGACAAAGTCATCTTTAGCCATTATCCAAGAGTTATCCGTCATTTATCCGTGGGCTATAAAGAGCAATGTCTTTAAGTGCTGCAGTGTTGACAACTTTTATGTAAGACTTAAAGAAAAAATAAATTAAAATATAACATTAAAATACTGCCAAAAATATTGTGTTATTAAAAGTACTATGGGAAAGTAAGCCTTTCCTCTAAATTTTCCCTCCAGCAACGCTTCAGCTGCAGCTAATGCGTGACATCGGCAACACTTAACACCAGCAAACACAGTGCGACAAAAGCAGCAACAAAATAAAACCCGTTCGGCAATAGTATTATGATGGCTGCTGCGTCAGCGGTGCTACAGAGGCGGGGGTAGGACAGGTGCGAGAGATTTTCGCCGATATAAAAGTGAATTTGCCACAAATATTCTCAACAGTTAATGCGCACGCTCAGCGGCGACAACACCATTATTAAACAAAATATAGTTGCAAACGTCTAAACCGCGACAAGCAATTGTGATAAGCCCCAAAAAACATAATCATTAACAGATTGTAACAAGAATATATATACGATTATAAAATATATACAAAAAAACCGCGTGTGCGCATATTAAAATCTGGAATCATTTCTGTGTCAAAGGATAAACACCTTTTAACTATAATTATAATATTTGATCAACTTTATAGTACAACATGTGCCAATTAAAACATCAAGTGAGTATTAAAGTTAAAGTAGCATCAAAAATAATAATATTTGGGATTAGAATTTTGTTAGAAACGTGTTTGTGCTTATATGTTTTGATAACATTCATAAGGAAGTCTAACCATAGCCCATTAAAGTCATAAGTGTCTGTTGATCTGGCGAATCGAGCTTAAAGTTTACAGATAGTATAAGGATAATCCGTACTTTGACTTGTTGAGCATGAACAAAAGTTTTTTGCTCAAAAAAATGCATTGTTTATTGCATTCATTATTATAGAGTTATTGTATTAAACTTCTGCCTCACCATACCCTTTTCATATAGGGTATACAAACATGTGTTATGGGTTAGCCCTGAGCCACTAAAGCTCAACCGGTTACAGATGCAGAGATGCAAAGATACAGATACATTATTTATTTCTTGCTAAATTTAAGCCATTTTTTTTTTGGTAGTTTGTTTTGTTGGCCAGGTCTTATATTTCAGTTCAAGCTGTAAATTTACATAATTTGTCGCAAAAAATAAAAACATTTATCTTATCAATGAAGTAACTTATGCATTTAACATAGATTAATATTCGGGCATTAAATTGAAAAGAAAATAAATCAGCTGCGGCTACGAAGTATGAATCATAATCCAATGCATATATAGTTTAGTATACTAGTATGTCTGTTGACTGTCTGTGGTTTAAGCATAGAAAGGAGCAAATTGTAGTAAAATACATTCAAGTTGGATGAGTTCAATTTGAGGTGTCATTGAAGGTTCATCGAAACGAAAAGCTTGTTTTCGATTTGTCGTCAGACGTCATCCGGTTTTTTAGTCTTTAATTTGTCCTCTAAGAATAAGACTAATTTTATAAACACACATAAAATCGAGATGTGTGATACATAAATTAAAAAAAAGTAATAAAATATTGATATTGGATCAGGTGGCTTCTAAATAGTATTGGAATCGTGCATCCGGATTAGCCGCCAAGGGCGGAGCATATTTAATTCTTTGTCTGGCTAAGGGTTGGGTTCTGAGCTGTAGCAATTATCGTTTAGTGGGAATCAACCAAGTTGATAATGCTAATAATAGTTAAGACCACTCGATCGACGTGATCATGAATATATTACGTGAGACTATAAATTAAATTTTGATTGCGATTTAAATCATTGATATATGTTATTTATTGTATGCTAATTTAAAGCATATGCTCTGCGAGATATCTCGCCTCTATCGACTATCGTTCTTCAGAGACTGGTTCTAAACACAGTTTGCAGAACGTAGTTTAAATCTCCAAATGGCCTCCAAGTGCTATTCACACCTTCTCCATTCTTGATTCCATTCTCCACACTATTGACTCTTGACTTGACTCAATTTGTTTTGTTTTCTTTTTCTATTTCCGCAGTTTTACACCCTGGCCGTGACCCTGGGATTAGTTTGCATGGTGACAGCCTTGCCACAGTATCGACAGCAGCAGCAGCAGCAACAGCAGCTGCAGCAGCAGCAATTGCAGGATGTGCCACACACTCTACTTGACATTGAGACACCCAATCAGTTTAGCTATAACTCACCGTTAGCACAACCGGATAGTTTACGCTCTAAGCCATACTTTGATTTCCTGAGCACACTCTATGCTCATGATTCGGCCAAAACGAATTTGTTTCGCAATCGACCACGTCGCGATGTTCAGGCGGAGGCAGAGCCACAGACAGAGTTGAAGGCACTGGAGCCGGTGGCCATTGCTGCTGCACTCGATCAGCCCAAGGGCCGTGATCGCAAACGTCGTGCAATTGTTTTCCGTCCATTGTTTTCGTATCAGCAACGCGAGATCAAGAAGAAGGAGATCGCTGCAAGAAGACGCAGTGACGACAATAACCGTCGCGCCTACAATGAATACTATCATCGTATTTAGACTTCCACATTAATGCACTCCCATTAATCTAATCCACAACCATACGCAATCATCATGCAACAATGAGAAATCGCTATGGCTGTCATTGGTCATCTACAGGGTCCTCTCTAGCACTTAGCCTACGATTATTGTGTTTTAAGCCATAAGTTAATCCAGCACAACGCACTGCAAGCACAAGAAGAAGAAAGAAAATATCGACTTCATCCACACACACACACACACACACATATACGCACATCCCTCCTAACTATGTTAAGTAATCGTATCCAATAATTTAATATGCAAGTATGTTAATAATTGTTATCTGATTTTTATAGCATGTTTGTTACAATTAAAGTTGACAACAATTTGTTCAAAATATAAAAATGATATATCTTATTCTGCCTTAATTTCATTTCAATCTGAACAAAGTCTTAACACAGTATTTAAACAGAGGGATCAGAGGGATTCGAGCTTAATTACTCTCCCCAAACAATGTTCTCAATCCATTCCGTGTAGAGATGTACTTTGGTGTAGACGCTTGGAAATTTGTAATTGCCACAGGTCACACCATACGAGGTAACACCAATTACCTGCTTGAGGCAATTATAATCGGGATGCTGTACAAAGATTGGTCCACCAGAGTCGCCGTTGCAGGTATCTGCTTGGCTGGAACTTGTTCCAGAACCAGCACAGAATTGTGTACGCGGTTCGATGCGACTCTCGAGTCTTTTGATGCACACCTCATCGCTATAGCGCTTCAGACCCACTGTCAGCAGATGTGATGATTTATCGCCAGAGTTTTTGGTAAAACCCCAGCCAGCTGCAATCAAATCAAAATGCTCGTTGCCACTGCTGGGCGGTAGACATGCTGGCGCCACATATTCATTAAGTTCAGCTCTCTTGTCCAGCTCGATTACAGCAATATCATTGTGATGGCTGCCATCTTCTTCGTCCTCCTCGTACGCCGGATGCAGTACATAGTTGACCAACTGAAAGTCTTGTGGCCGTGCATCATCTGTGGTGCTATTGTAATCTAATTCACCCAGGCGTACAACATATTTGGGTGAATTATAGTTGGGATCCAAGCGTTGCTCCTTCTTCTCGTTTGTCTCCAGACAATGTGCTGCGGTCAGCACATACTTGGGATTAATGAGTGTGCCGCCACAGACCCAGTCAATGTTGGAACCGTGAAACGGTCGTATGCCAAGCAGCGCCATAAATGGAAACTCACGACCCTTTGCCTCGGTGCCACCGAGAATGAGTGGTGTTGAGCGGCAAGAGGATCTGACTTCGTTGTAATGACGACATGCTATTAAATAAATAATTATTATTTTTGGGTAATGTATTACTATTATACTAAACTTACCTCGTTCGGAATGTCTCCTTGTATCCACAGGCGGTTTATATCTTTTTTGGACATTCAGCGGCAGAGGACAGCAAATAATATCATTAAATTCATCACAGTACTTAATATTATTTGGCCCAATTGCATGCTGATTATAAAATATAGATGGGCAGTCAGTTGGCGTCAATTCTTTACATTCGCCGGTGCCATTATCACAGAACTCGCTCAGCACCCGAACAGCATTTGATAGTAATAAAATTGCCAGAATTTTGCAAATTGAGTTCATTATTGCGTCGAGTGGCTAGCGAAAACTGTATTGTGAAGATTTTAAGTAGAAAGTTTAAGCATTTTATTATTATTATTATTTAATTCTGTCTACTTCTGGTTACGTTGCTTATCTTGACACGATCTTTAATGCACTTGAAAATAAGAGTGAGATGTCAGGGTCAGATGATAACTGATGTTCATGTCTAGCTTATTTTGATGTGATCGAACAGGTAATAAGTATTAAATTTATATATTCATATTCTGTTTGCTTACAAAGTTTGGCAGCTTACATGTAACTGGTTTTATATTAAAAATGACACCACGAATTTTATTTGGAAAAACATTGTTAGTTAAAAGTCAACTAACTGCACTTTAGCTTAAGTTCAACTTGAATTTGCGTTGCTCCAAGACAAACAACAAACAAACTAAAAAACACAGGCACCACACCGCCACAAGATATCGTCGATCGATAAAAGTACTTTAACAGAAACATAACAGCTGCCGCTATATCTTACCTACCGATAGTTAAATATCGAGATAAGATTTATTTCAAATGGTTCAAGCAATAAATAATCAATAACTTAGAAATGGTAATCAAATTCATTGTTTATATTAGGTCCTTTACCATCATTTAGCACAAGCACGTTATTGTGAACAGCGTACACCGCTCAAGGGTTTTTTAAGATGCTGGTATTTTTATTGATGTCCGATGTGCTGCGATGTTTTCAACACATCACTAGTTCTTCTGTGTACCTCAACGCTGAACGGTGTGTTCGCGCACACATTTCGGCAAAAAAAATAATTTTAAGTGCAGAAATAAGCGAAAATACTTATAAATCTTTGCATTTCCGAATACAGCACAATTTTTGCAACGCGTCAACATAATTTTTACGCTCGGATGGATATAAGTGATGTGGATATTTTGTGATTAAAAATTTTCCCCATCTGAGGTACGAAAAAAAAATGGTTGAAAAAATGTCCGCCCAACAAAGAACCGACGCCGACGTAGAAGCATCAGACGTGCTTATATAGAGCCGTCTCGCTCTACCATCGGTCATTCGATAAGCATGTTTGAGAAGTGTCGTAGCTCGAAAAACCTAACCAAGCTAAAATTAAAGTTTAGCGTTTTTATAAAATTTATTTCAAATGGCAGAGATAAAAAAAATATTTTATTACATCGCGCGTGGGTGTATTATTGAAAACGCAGCCATTTGCAACGCAGAGTTGCATCTCGTTTGCATTCTGCAGGGCTGCAAGCGGCAAAATAGTGATAAATGTTACGAATAAATGTCACTGTTAATTTCCTAAACGTAATAATTACGCAGCAGAAAAAATTTAAAGATAAATGAATTGTGTGCATACGTAAATGAGTTTAATTACGGCGGACATGTGTGCACGTAATATGCAGGGCTGCAAAATGTGCGCTGTCGAACGAAACATGCAATAAATTGGTGGCAACTGTAATGATAATTTCCCGCCTTTTCCAGATGTCTCAAACATGAATGAAGGTAATTCAGCAGGAGGGGGGCATGAAGGGCTAAGCCCGGCCCCTCCTGCTGTGTCAGACCGTGTTACGTTACTATCAACGGAAAAATCAATAACAACGCCAAAATCAACAGCCTCAGCACACATCAATAAATCCACAACTTCAGCAAACACCCAACAGCAACAGAAAACCAGCAAACCACAACAACAACAGCAGCAGCTGCTCAGTGCGCAGCTGCCTGTGCCGCTGTCGAACTTGTCGACAGAGGCAACGGCAGCAGCAACGGCAACAGCAGCTTCCACATACTCCAATCTATCAATATCAGAAGCTTGCGTCTCAGGCTCTACAACGCCAACACAAGCCAAGCGACAGCGATTAGAAATCACCGAAACTGGAGGTGAGGGCACCAACGAAAAGAGCAACAGCAATATTGTTGGTGCTGTAAGCAGCAACATTGTTGGGTCACTGCTGCCAGCGTCAGTTGTGGCTAGCAGCGAAGTTGGTGACGCCAGTTCAACGGCACTGCAGGATTTGAATGCGCTCAGGAAGCGCATACTCCAACAGAAATTGCAAATTTTGCGTAATCTTAAGGAAAGGTAATTTTAATTAATAGTTATATCAACTGTTTTTACTTGATTGCTAAAGTTGAATTTACAATTGCAGACATCTTGAAAATGTGTCAGAATATTTTTATTTACAAAACGGTGGCAGTATGATGGACTACCCCGCGTGGCGTAAAAAGACACCAACACCACAATTCATCAGCTACAGTAATGCGAATCGTATCGAGCAGCTGGTACTCGAGGAAAAGCCGAGCACATCCGCAGCAGCAGTTGTTGTGGCCCAATCACAGAAAACAACGCATCAGCAGCAGCAATCGTCGGATTCGGTTGTTAGCAATAGCAGCAGTAGTACCAGTACTGCAACAACAACAACTACTACAGGGACAACAAGCATACAGTTAGAAAACAGTACACAAAAATCGGTAAGATTTAATCACACAATCAAACCATGTAAAAATAGAATATTACAATATCAATTTTTCTACAGAATACGCAATCTCTGTTGCCAATAAAGCTTGGCAGTAACACAGCTTCAGTAGCAGCAAAAACAGCTTCATCAAGTCCGAGCAATAGTGGGACAATAACAACAACAACAACGACAACAACAACAAAAGGATCATCGACTGGAGCTTTGTCTACAACGAGCAGCTTAGTGGAGACAAGCAGTAATGCATTGCCACCGGAAGCAGAGATAAAGATACCGGCCGTTGGTGCGACGCCAGTTGCCGTATCCACAAAGCTACCCGCCGCCGTAGTACAGTTGACGCAGCAAGGTAAGCTTAACTCGTTCGAGATAAAGTCTCAATTTCTTTTTAATATCTCGTATCTGTCATTGATATAATTTTGTGTTATGTTGTATTTGCGTTATGTGTTGTTTAAGTTTCAAAATTATTTTACATATCTCGAAAAAAAAGAGAAACATGCCAAAATTCAAACTATGTCATAATTCTTTGCATACAGACCAGAAGATATTATTAGATACTACTACTAAGTGCTACTACCTATCTACAAAAAAAAAAAAAAAAATCCATGCCGCGCCCAGAATAACTTTCCAGCAACTGTAAAAGTACAACGCACGCTCTGCACAATACCATACAAAAAGTTGTCGTGTTGCCCAAGCAAATATAACAAATAAAAAACTATTAACTAGCAAGAAACCTATAAAATGCTCTACTAATATGTAACAACAAACTATAATTTACTTTATTTGACACACATACACACGCACACAAGCAAGCACACAAAATACTAAACATATTTACATGTATGCAAACAAGTAATAATAACAACTACACACAAACATCCTTTCAATATTTTATAATTTATCGTATTGCTGTATATCATTTGGCATTTACAATTTCCTATTTTGTTTAATTTATTAATTATCAAAAAAAAAATATTCTCACATTTGTTACTGCCGCCTCCTAACGCACACCTCAATTCTTTCTCTCTCTCTCTCTCTCTCTTAACTCACCATCAAATTGTATCGTTATCATATAGGTCACATACCCGGTAGACCTCTAGGAGGTCGTCACGGTATGGTCTTCGGTCAAATACCCGCGCCTCCTGCCGTAGGAAATTCTTCTGTACCTTTGGTGCCAGGTGCTTATCGTTCGCAACAAATTAAAAAAAAAAAAAATCAAAGAAAACCTCGTTTTCATTTATAAGGACTTCAACGTTTTTTCTATACTTTATGTGGTCTTTGAATATTGAAACATTCTAACTATTTTTCTTTGTTGCTGCAAATTGAAAGCGTAGAGCATTTGCCTTTGTTTTGTTTGTACATTCGATGTGCTTAAAATATTGTATTATATATTTTAAATACTTATTATATTTAGTTTTCTAGAATTGGCTTCACATATTACTTAATGGTTTTTAATGTTTCTTTTGATTCTGCTTCAAAATAGATAAAATTGTATGTTTAATTGAATGTACTGAAACCGTTTTAAGTTTTATTAGTTAAAGTTATAAATATTTTAGATTTCAAGTATTGTACAATGATACAATGTTTGAAATAATTTGGGATTTTTCACATTCAACATCATATTAGTGTTCGGCATGCCGAAGTATCTTTGTCTTTCTGAATTTTTGGCTTGTTTCATATTATTTGCAATTGCACCTAAAAGCGTTTTCTTGTAAGCCCATTAAATGCTCTTGAAAATCGTAGATGTGTGCTAGATCAAAGCTAAGTTGCAAGTGACTTACTGAATTGCCAAAGAAAGTCCATAACGCTGAGTACATTATTAGATTAAGTTTAAGTGTTCTGTTATAGCACCTAAAAGCGTTTTCTTGATAGCTTTTTAAACGCTCTTGAAAATCGTAGATGTGTGCTAGAGCAATTGCTGCGGTTGCAAGTGACTTGACGCCAATTAATGCATTAATTCCATTTACACCACGCACAATTTTATCATACGATACCATAATTATACATTACAAGCTAGAGCTCGCTCTCACGAATAAGTTAACTCCCAGATAGGATGTCAGCTAAAAATCTGCATTAGTTGTGTCCTTTTCTCGTGATCATGTCCTTTAACTCTAAGTGGTAACATTGAAAACGCTCTTGACGCATTTTAAATTATTTTCAGAGTTAAGAGCTTAGAGTTTTGCATGCCAGTGCACATAGATCTTAGCTTCTTTATTTTAACCTTTCAAAGCTTTTTTTGTAACGAACATTTGAGTACATACTTTATATAATACACATACTATATCTGATACACAAACTAATTCGCAACCAATATGGTTCAGTTAATTAATTGATTGATTTGAACGTTATTTATTTTCATACTTATAACTATTGTTGCTTCAATATGGTAGCGTGTGATTGATGTTGCACTTTTCCAGCATGCAAGTTGGTTTACAGCTTTCTACAATATCTTGGCATAATTTATGACTAACTTTTTGTATCGCCTTTTTTTTTCCAAAGGTGGCACGCCGCTGGTGCCCAGCAATAACCCCGTGAGCTCGACGGCTCAGCGACGTCCAAACTCAACACAAAATGCGACGAGTGGACCGATTGCAACTGCAAATGCAACACCACCGGCAAGTGGCACAGCGACGCCAACGCCGCTGTACACTGGTACCGCCAATGGGACGGCTGCAAGCGTTGGGGGTCTGACGCCCTGCACACCTGGCGGCAGCAGTGGAAATCTAATGAGTCCACTGGCAAATACTTGCACGCCAAACAGTGCGCAGGAGTTTTCATTTAAGGCCAAACAGGAGGTGTACGTAATGCAGCGTATATCCGAACTACAGCGAGAGGGATTATGGACTGAACGGCGTCTGCCCAAGCTACAGGAGCCTAGCCGACCCAAGGCGCACTGGGACTATCTGCTTGAGGAGATGGTCTGGCTGGCAGCTGATTTTGCACAGGAGCGCAAATGGAAAAAGAATGCGGCCAAGAAATGCGCCAAAATGGTGCAAAAGTATTTCCAGGATAAGGCCAATGCAGCGCAGCGCGCTGAGAAAGCGCAAGAGCTACAGCTTAAACGCGTGGCATCCTTTATAGCGCGGGAGGTAAAAAGCTTCTGGTCAAATGTGGAGAAACTGGTCGAATATAAACATCAAACAAAAATCGAAGAGAAACGCAAACAGGCGCTTGATCAACATCTCAGCTTTATAGTCGATCAGACGGAAAAGTTCTCACAGCAACTGGCAGAGGGCATGAACAAAAATGTGGCCGAAACCCCAAGCTTAACATCCAGTCGAATAACATCACCCAAACGTGAATCTGATGGTGAGTTGAACAGAAGAATTTCACTGAATTGTGGTTAATAGGATTTGTAATACAAAGCAATCAGCTTTGAAGTTGAATACCAAAAAAAGTTGCATTGATAGTATTCAAACCCTTTTAAAAAGTATTAAAGCATATGATGAGAACTTCATACTGAAACGTTGTTGTAGTCTATTTTTGAAAACTTCGATGTTAATAAGGGATGGTCGCATTTGCGAGGCATTTGTCTGATGTTTTAAAAAAACTAAAGGCAATTCTGTCAAGGTAAATTAAATTTAACCTAATCTGTGTTTTAACGATATCTTCCACAGATGAGTTTAAGCCAGAATCTGGCTCAGAAGATGATGAGGAGACTATTGCCAAGGCCGAGGAAGAAGCAGCTGATGTCAATGAAGAGGTTAAAGCGCTGGCCAAAGAATCAGAAATGGATTTTGATGATTTTCTCAACGATTTACCTCCTGGTTACTTGGAGAATCGTGATAAATTGATGCTCGAAGAGCAGACCTCATCGAAAGGCGCTGATTCCGTTACAGGAGCTGATGGTGCCGACAGCGATGATAGCGAGTTTCAGGCCAAGGAAGCGAGTGATGATGATGAGAACACCATTAGTAAACAGGAAGAGGCGGAACAAGAAATTGATCATAAAAAGGAGATAGATGAACTGGAGGCGGACAACGATTTGACAGTTGAGCAGTTGCTAGAGAAATACCAATCCGGTAAAATCGATGATCAGCCCAGCGCGAAAAGGCGCAAAATCGCGGTGGAGACCTCGGAGAAGGACTCAGATGATGATTCAACAGCGATCGAGGATTCAACGGATGACAGCGATATGGAAGCCAGCGATGAGGAGGATGAGGAGCTCTCTACTATCAAGACTGATACTGACATGGAGGATGCAGAACAGGAGAGTGGCCTAAAAAGTTTACTAACTGAAGCGGATGGTTCCAGTGGAGCGACAGGCACTGCTGCTGGCGGTGACCAAAACAACAAGGATGACATGTTGAACGATGCCGCCGCATTGGCCGAAAGTCTGCAGCCCAAAGGAAACACGCTGTCTTCAACGAATGTGGTTACGCCAGTGCCATTCCTTCTAAAGCATACGCTGCGCGAATATCAGCATATTGGTCTCGACTGGCTGGTCACGATGAACGAGCGCAAACTCAACGGCATCCTCGCCGATGAGATGGGCCTGGGCAAGACCATACAAACGATCGCGCTACTGGCGCACTTGGCCTGCGCCAGAGGCAATTGGGGTCCACATTTGATTGTCGTGCCCTCATCTGTGATGCTTAACTGGGAAATGGAGTTCAAGAAATGGTGCCCCGGCTTTAAAATACTCACCTACTATGGCACTCAAAAAGAGCGCAAGCTTAAGCGTGTCGGATGGACAAAACCCAATGCGTTTCACGTCTGCATTACCTCCTACAAGCTGGTCGTTCAGGATCAACAAAGTTTCCGGCGCAAAAAATGGAAATATCTCATCCTAGACGAGGCCCAGAACATTAAAAACTTCAAGTCACAGCGTTGGCAGCTGCTACTCAACTTTTCCACTGAACGGTTAGTAAATTTTAAAATTTAATTCTAATAGATTTTTGTTATTGCTATCGCGCAAGCACCAAAATCAGTAACCAAACGATTGCAAAACTAGCTTGGCGACTACGCTTGGGTGCTAAAATTAATATGCGTTATAATGCCGCATGTTATAAAGAGCATACTAATCCACCTATTAGAATGCTTGTGGCCTTGTTTTGAGACATCATATTCGATTTTCCTCTTTATACATTTTATTTCGAATCAAAGAACTGGTCTTATTTCATTTCTCATATTTATTTCTTTTAACTGAACAGTCGTCTTTTATTAACTGGCACGCCACTGCAAAACGATCTAATGGAGCTCTGGTCGCTGATGCACTTCCTAATGCCGTACGTGTTCTCTTCGCATCGCGAGTTTAAGGAATGGTTCTCAAATCCCATGACTGGAATGATCGAAGGCAACATGGAGTACAATGAAACGTTAATTACGCGCCTGCACAAGGTAATTCAAAATGAATGTTTGTGAGTATCTATTTTTGAAAACTTGGCAACTAAAAGCGTTTTCTTGTAAGCCAATTAAATGCTCTTGAAAATCGTAGATGTGTGCTAGATAAAATCTAAGTTGCAAGTGACTTACTGAATTGCCAAAGAAAGTCCATAACGCTGAGTACATTATAAAATTATGTTTAAATGTTCTGGTTAGAGCACCTAAAAGCGTTTTCTTGGTAGCTTTTTAAACGCTCTTGAAAATCGTAGATGTGTGCTAGAGCAATTGCTGCGGTTGCAAGTGACTTGATGCCATTAAATGCATTAATTCCATTTACACCTCGCACAATCTTCTTAAAGTCTTGAAATTTAAAAATATTTAAAGTTCCGCAAGCGCACTCTGTGTCACATTGCATCCTCATGTGAAGACAATTTGTAAGCTTGCTAAACGAAGTTGAAGCTGCGACTTATCCATGTGATCATGTAATATACTCAAATTGATTGCATTGAATACGGGCTTTACACGATTTAAAGATCCTAGAATAATAATTTTTCGCAAGCGCACTCTGTGTCACATTGCATCCTCATGTGAAGACAATTTGTAAACTTGCTAAACGAAGTTGAAGCTGCGACTTATCCATGTGATCATGTAACATACTCAAATTGATTGCATTGAATACGAGCTTTACACGATTTAAAGATCCTAGAATATTAATATTTTGCAAGCGCACTCTGTGTCACATCGAATCCTCATGTGAAGACAATTTGTAAACTTGCTAAACGAAGTTGAAGCTGCGACTTATCCATGTGATCATGTAACATACTCAAATTGATTGCATTGAATACGAGCTTTACACGATTTAAAGATCCTAGAATATTAATATTTCGCAAGCGCACTCTGTGTCACATCGAATCCTCATGTGAAGACAATTTGTAAACTTGCTAAACTAAGCTAAAGATGCGACTTATCCATGTGATCGTGCTCATTTCAAATTATCACATTGAATACGCGCTTAACAAGCGTTATCTATTTATGTACCAACATTTCAAATTTAAAAACTTATATTAACGAATATATTATATTTCTTAGGTCATTCGTCCATTTCTACTGCGACGCCTTAAAAAGGAGGTGGAGAAGCAAATGCCAAAAAAATACGAACATGTTGTCATGTGTCGCTTGTCCAATCGTCAGCGTTATCTGTACGAAGATTTTATGAGCCGTTCCAAGTGAGTTCTTACAAATTCTATTCATATATTGAATTTCATAATACAAACTTCCATTGGTTTTAGAACCCGCGAAACGTTACAAACTGGTAATTTGCTAAGCGTGATCAATGTGCTGATGCAGTTGCGCAAGGTGTGCAATCATCCAAATATGTTTGAGGTGCGTCCAACGATATCACCGTTCCAAATGGCGGGCATTGCATTCCATACGCCGCGTCTGGTCTGCGACATCTTGGAGTATGATCCGTTCACGGTGAGTTTGTGGGTGACCACAAAAACAAAGAAAGAATGTAAAGAATGAACTAAAATGATGATAAACTGTCACTGAACATTGCGACTCAATCTATTTTTGAAAGAGATGCGATTTTATAGGATGTTCGCTGTTGCGAGGCATTTGCCTGATTTAAATTCACTTCATCTTAATATATTAAACTTCTTAAAACAAAAGCGCTAATTTCATGATTTTCTTCTTTGTCCATGCAGCAAATCAATTTGGAGACAGTCAACATGATGCTGCTGCATCTAGAGCAATCGTTGACAGCCTACGTCTCACACAAGTCGCGTCTTCTGTCGCCGCCCCGCAAACTGATCGAGGAAATCGATAGTGCACCGCAGCCGCCACCGCGCTGCCCCAACGGCAAATATCGGTTTCATATACGCGTGCGCAGTGCAGAGCTGGCTCAGCGTATAAAGCTGCAGGCGGTGCGCGTGGGCGCCAGCCCGGCCATGCGACTGGAGGGTACCAAAATTGTACCGATGCGCAGCCTGTTGCCAAGTGGTCATGTACTAAAACGTGTCAGTGGCACTATTAATCCTATCAACATGTCCTTGAAGCCAGTGATCATCAATAGCTTAATGACAACGGCGGCTAGTGGCAGCAATGGCAACGGTGGTGCGTTAAATGTGCTTGGTAGCAGTTCCAAGTTGATGAGTTCACGATCTCCAATTAGCGCACCAACACCCGCCAAAGTAGCCAAGACGATGCAGGATGGTAAACCATTTTTCTACTTGGCTCCCGCAACGAATGCGAGTGGGGCTGGAGCACGACTCACACTAACCAGCAAATCACCAGCAAGCCCAGCAGTTGGAGCAATAGCATCATTGAGTGGGAATTCGGCAGCGCAGCAACAGCAGTTGAGTAAAGAGCCCATTGTCAAAGATCTGGCCACACATGTGAAATTGACGGCTCAAAGGCAAACCAATGGCAAGGAGGCGGTATCGTCGCCAGCACCCGAAGATGTCGAGGATCCCTATCGAGTCCAACAGCTTATACAAATGCGCAAGGAGCAACGCTTGGCCTCGCTTAAACGGATGGCTGTCATCAATCGCAGACGTAATGATGCAACGCCCATATATGGTGCCGATTGTCGTCAAGCGATTGAGCATTGCATGCAGTCAACTCGTACACTAAAGCATTCGACATGGCAAACGCGTAGCTATGCGAACTGCTCAATTGCGATGCGACAGCGCAATGACAACTGGACACTTAATCTCCTGCTGAAGAGCTATGAGCAGCGCTGCTCGGAACTGGCACCCATCTTTGCCAATTTTGTGATATATGTGCCGTCGGTTTGTGCACCACGAATTTGTCGCTATGTTCAAAATTTATCGTCAACGCATTGGCAAAACGAACGTCAGATTGAGACGACAATAGCGCAAACAGTATCGCCCAAGCTTACGCTTCTACATCCCATTATCTCAGCGATGACAACGCAATTTCCCGATCCGCGTCTCATCCAATACGATTGCGGCAAGCTGCAAACAATGGATCGTCTGTTGCGGCAACTTAAGGTGGATGGCCATCGTGTGTTGATTTTTACCCAAATGACAAAAATGCTTGACGTGCTGGAGGCTTTTCTTAATTATCATGGTCACATTTACCTGCGATTGGATGGATCCACGCGTGTGGAGCAGCGGCAAATACTCATGGAGCGTTTTAATGGTGACAAGCGCATCTTTTGCTTCATTCTATCCACACGTTCGGGCGGCGTGGGCATAAATTTAACCGGTGCCGATACTGTGATCTTTTACGACTCTGACTGGAATCCAACGATGGATGCGCAGGCGCAGGATCGTTGTCATCGCATTGGACAAACACGCGATGTGCATATCTATCGATTGGTATCAGAGAAAACCATCGAGGTGAACATCCTGAAAAAGGCCAACCAGAAACGTATGCTCAGTGATATGGCAATCGAGGGTGGCAACTTTACGACCACATTCTTTAAGAGTTCTACCATCAAGGATTTGTTTACAATGGACACTGCACAGGAGCCGGAAGATAGTCAAGATAAGAACGATGATAAGGACAAGATTATCGCAGCTGAAGTTGAGCCAGCGATAGAAGCGGAGAAACAATCACTGCGCGCTTTCGAGCATGCTCTTGCCGCTGCCGAAGACGAGCTGGATGTCCAGGCCACTAAAACGGCCAAAGCTGAGGCAGCTGCCGATCTAGCCGAGTTCGATGAGAATATACCCATTGCGGACGATGGCAATGCAGATGGTGGCGGAGCTGTTCCGCCTGTTGAGCTTAGCAAAGCCGATCTGGAAATGCAAAATATTGTCAAGCAGGTAAGTTGTAAACTATTTGTTGATCCGTGAGATTGGGCAGCGCTTTGCTTGAATAATGCATTGAAGGGGCTTTTCAATGATCCTTTGAGCTAGCGAGCGTTGCCCAGAACAACTTCCTACACGAAGTAGACGTTCAGACATAGTCGAAGCGATTCAATCCACGCTCGATTATATCACTCAACGTCTAACATAAACACTTTTGTAAACAATTAACATAATATGATGTTAATATATGAACATTTGAATTGTCTTTTCTAGCTATCGCCTATTGAACGCTATGCAATGCGCTTTGTGGAGGAGACGGGAGCCGCCTGGACAGCTGAGCAGCTGCGAGCCGCTGAAGCGGAACTGGAGCAGCAAAAACGTGAATGGGAGGCAAATCGTTTAGCTGCCATGCTGAAAGAGGAGCAGCTACTCAAGCAGGACACGGAGGCGGAGGAGCTGCTCACCTATAGTCGCAAGGATGCCAGTAATCAGGTTAATACCAAACAAGATTCCAATCTAAGCAAACGAACACAGGGTGTTGGGCAAGTCGTTAGGTTAACAAAACATAATAGGCGGGATAAAAGGTACAGGCAGCACGGGGTAGCCCGCTTAGCAGCGGGTGGGTTCGGTAGAAGCGATAGTAAAAACAAGCAAAGATCAACTGGGCAGCAAGCGGTTAGTCCGGTGCGCACGCATCGAAATAATCACAATATAAGTGCACCGGCAAATAGCAGCTGCAGCAGTAGCAAAAATAATAATAGTAGACTTAGACAGACGCGTCTACATTCACTACGCATAACTATCGATCAAAATGCAGCCACAGCAATGGCGCCCACTAGAAAGACAACGCGCACAGCAATGGCAGCAGCAGCAGCCAGCAATTCTGCGCCCATATTTGAGGAGCGACCCAAGCGACAGTCCGCCAATATTGCCATGAGTAAGATGATGAGAACGCCAGCAAGAGTACCAACTGCAACTCCTCCGGCCAAGAGTAACACACAGTCGCGACGCAGGGAGAGCGTTTCCTTGACGACAGCTGCGGCCAGTAGACGAAGGCTTCTAGAGCGGCGTGCTACAATAGCAGCGCCGTTAGCTATTAAGCTTGGCAAGAACAACTGCAGCGAAGCTAGCGATAGTGATGATAAAAACGAAGACGATGATGATGCTGACGAAGAAGATGGTGTCGATGATAATGAAAATGAGGAAAATGACAGTGCATCCGTTTGCGTAGATGAAGATGATGAGGAGGAAACTGTTGCCACTGTCTCAAATTCAGAGTCTTCGTCTGCCTCTGTTCAGGGGGATACGACACAAACGGATGATGATGAAGAAATGCATGTGGAGCGGCTTGATGCGGATGACGTTGATGACATTAATGATGACGATGACGACGATGAGGCTGATAATGTCGATTCGGAAGACGATGTTAATGTTGAAATGCAGTCTTGTTCAAGCTATGCTACAGCTGGCGGCAGCTTGGATGGCTGGAATGCGCACGATCAAGTTCAAGATACCACTATGACAAGTTCCACATACTACAATGTATCCGAAGAGTCAGATACTGATGACCCAAACGATCCTCTCTGTTTGTCCAAGGCAGAAGTCAAAGCGGAATGTAAAGAATCGACGCCAGTGCTACAACGGCAGCGCAGTTCCAACAGCAGTCGTGGCGGTGGCAGCGACGATGCCATTGGACACACACCACGCACTCGCTCGCGTGGTTCTGTTAAGATTAATCTCTGGACTCTGGATATGAGTCCCGTGCTGAGCACTCAAAAAGTAAGCGGCGGTGTTGGCAAAAGTTTTAAAAGAGCGCCTCAAAAAGTTCAAGAAACAAAGTCACCAGCTGATGCCACAAACAGGCGAATCATTAAAAAACGCGAGGGTGGCCAAACTTTAACACTGCTTAATCGTTGGATAACTAAAACGCCGCGTGTGCGACTGCGCTCGAGTAATGCGGCAACAGTAGTTGGTGCGCTAAACATTAGCTCTACAACAACTGGAGGAGGAGGAGCTCTTACCATATCGAGTGCTCAATCGAATGGTGGTGCCAACAACACCAGGTGATAATTGAGTTGATAAATCAGGTCAAAGTATTAACTACTATATATCTACAAAAAAAAAAACACAAGGCTCCTCAAACTCAAATTTATGCTAAAGCTGTGAAGCTGTGTGGTTTTTAGTGGGCGTACAATTTGGCCTATTTTAACTGGTACACACACACACGAACACACGCAAACCTATAAATTGATGTGCTTGTGTGATTGTGAAGCTGCTGTAAAACGTTGATGTATGAGTATTTTATAGACTGTAACAAGTTTCCTTCTAAGCTAGTTAGGTGGCGATATAATAAAAAAGTCTTCGTTCTGTCAGGAAGAGGAAATGAAAGATGCGGAGTTTAGGATAACAAATTGTGTTTAGCATAGTTAGCTGAGGGGAGGCAACGTGAGAACTATGAAAAATTAAAATAATGTCGTTTTCATAAGTTTGCAGGTTTTATGCCACACATAATACTGATATTTTGATAAAAGATTATTTCATTTTTGTGTCACTGTGATTGCTCTTTTCCCCAAAACGCATAAGATATTTAATTTAAAAAAAAAAAAACTGTCCCAGATTGTATATAAATACGCGTAACAAAAATTATATCAGCAGAATATAGTTTAAAACTTTATATTATTTAAATTGTGTGCGGTTATCTTTAAAAGAAAGTAACTAAAAGAAAAACTCCTTGTATTATAATTAATTTCGTTGGTAAAATTCTGTTCTCTATCTAAGTCTTCAAAGAAAATCCACGACAACTGCGCCTTAGTTTTTAAGTATATCCTTAGGTAACCTTTTAACACTATGGTGAATGTTATATTTTTGAGTTCGATCATTGATTTTGTATTCTCAAAAGTATAACAAAAAAAAAACGAAACAATAAACCAATCATTAAACAAGTTTAAAATAAACAAAACAACAAAAATCTAAAAACTATAAGCTTATAAATAAAACAAAATCGATTCGATAAGATTTAAAAAATGATATAAAAAGAAACAAAGACGTTGTGGTTTTTATTTATACGGAAATATTTCGTGCGTGTGTATCCTTATTGAAAACAATTGCACAAAGTTGGAAAAGAATAACCGGAAATCAGTAAACATATTATTTTCTGTGTTAACGAATGTAGAATTCTGTTTTGGTGACGCTTAGAATAACAAACAAAGACAAAAAGAAAAAAATTCCATAGTTAATAGCTTACATATACATCCTTTTGTATGCATACATCGTTGGTTTGTTTGTTGGCCCAAATGTTATATTTCTACCCCTAAACCTTTATTTCCCTTGATTTCCGTTTATAGAAGGTTCCATAGACTTTGCCAATTGTTCTTAAGCGCCGTACGAAATGATTCCGGGAATAAAGAAAAAGCTACAACGCCAATTCATAAATAATCAATAAAGATACGATCGATACGATAATCTCGTTAGTTAGTTACTAAGCCAATAAACAACACCACCAAAACAGAGTTTCTTCATACGATACGAAAATAATGTAATGGTACGTTTATTCTTTTCTTTAACTTTTGCTCTGGCCAAACACATACACACGCACGCACACACGCATACACTCTCAGGTCTGGATATCGCGCAATAGTATGGAACTCATGCCGGTAAGTCGAATCAGTTGAAAACCCAAAAAGTACCCAAAAGATAATAATATCCATTGGTATATTTATATGATAGATGTGGTGTCCTCCAACGCCGCCGCAGGATAACAATGACATATACATTGATCACTCGCTATCGTTTATGTACGATTTGGAGCCCATTCCCGAAACGGAACTGCCGGCGGTTTATGTACGACGGGAGCTTAAACGCTCGCGTACAGATGCCGGCTTTGATGGCAGTCGTCGTCCAAATAAAATGCGACGCGAGGATAATTATGTGCCTCCACGGTCACTGTTTGATCGTCCAACAGCGCAGCTTGCACGACTGCGCCGCGAGCTTAAGAATCAGCGATTCCGCGGTAGCTTTAAGCCCAATTCGATGATACCGGGCCTAAAGCCGCAGTTGCCCGCTAAGCCGATGACTGAGCCAGAGGCAATGAGCGAATGGTGTGTTTTTGAGGACATGGCCATACTTCATGTGCTCATCAATATGCAGGGGTTGCCGTGTAGCCTGATGCTTCTCTCCCCTGGCCAGACGCCCAATTGGGATTTGGTCTCGGAGCTAGTAAACTTCTGCTCGAAAACGTATCGTTCGGCCAGGCAATGTCGCTGGCGCTACGAGACGCATATACAGCCGCGCGAAGAAGGCAAAGTGGTCGACAGTCCCAAAAAGCAAAAGAAAATCAAGCCCACGTTACGCACGGAGTACATGAAGAGTCCGTTGCGTTACTTACGCACCACACAGCTCTATGCCAGCGATAACAATGCCTCATTTTATAAGGTGATGCGTCAGCGTTTTGATACAATCAAGACGGCGTATTTGAAGAAGGCGCCGCCACCAAAGCGTCAATATAATGCGCCAAGTTTGATGAATCCCAAGCATATGGAGGTGCTACAAGAATTTGGCATTAGCAATTACGATCAGCCGGTGTCGCCAATGAATATAGCTGTAATGAAGGCTAACAAAATGCGCGAAAAGCAGCGCAACCAAATGCCATCAATACAACAACAGCAGCCGCCACCACCACCAGTGCAACAGCAATCAGTGGCACAACAGCAACCAGTGCCACAGCAGCAGCAACAACAACAACAACATATGCAGCAACAACAGCAGGTTCATCAGCAACAACAGCAACAGTTGCAGCAGCTGCCTACAGTTGCCGCTGTTCAGCAGCAAACAGTTGATTTGATGCCAATAACATCAACAGCAACAACCGTTTCTGTGCCCGCTGGCACCTCGGGCCAACTGCAACAGTTGCAAATACAACATTTGACAAACGCCAATGTGGCGACCACACAACAAACAGCAATATTACTGCATCAGCCGCAACAGCAACAACAGTTGCGCACACAAACTACAACGCAACAGCTGGTCAAGACAATTGTGGGCACAACGGCCAATCTGACAGCAGGTCAGCTACAGCAGCTGGCACAGCAATCATCGTCAAATGCCGGCGGAACGGTGCAGCTGCAGGCAGCACCACCCGGCAGCCAGTCTAGTGTCAGTGTGGTGTTGACCACACCAGTTCAATCACTGCCCATTGCAACGCACAGCAATGTGAACACGAGTACAACAGCCCAAATAGTTTCGATATCGTCACAAACAACGCTGCCAGTGAATACGCCGCCGCAGTTGGGCAGCATTGTGCAGACGCAAACGCTGCCACAGGTTGTATCCGTTGGCCCGCTGACCAGCACGTCCAGTGGACAACAACAACAGCAACAACAAACGGCAACGGGCACAGTGACAATGTTGCGAGGCCAGCGTCTTGTTTCTGCTGCTGCAGCCGCTGCTGCGGCGGCGGCGGGTAATGCGACGCTGCATGATGTGGTGCTGCAACAGCGCACCACAGCTGGCGGTCAGTCGATTGTATCCATGCCCTCTCTAGGGCAGAGTGTGACAACAGCACAATTTCAAACGCAGCTGCGTTTGGCTGCCGTTTCTGGTGCACCTGCAACACAAACCACTCAGTTGGTCACGACTAAGGGCATACCGGTTAGTGCATTGCAGCAAAGTGGCAAAACGGTGCTGCCGGGTACACAGCAACAGGCGCCGCACATTCAACTTTATAGGCAGCGTAATCTGAAAGTGTTGCAGGCATCACAAATGGCTCAGGGTGGCGTCGGTGGCGGTACAGCCAATCTGAATTCGACCGTAGTGCAAACGGCTGGCGGTGCTTTAGCTACCGGCACAATTATTCAAGCAAGCAATCTCATGCAGACTCAAACGCATGTGAGCAGCCAGAAAGTTGCTGTGTCTGGAATGCCAGGCGCTACCACTGTGCAGGCGGGCAATGTGGTTAGTTCGGTGCAAATGCATGGACAGGCTCGAACGCAATTCATCAAGCAAATGGCAGCTGGCAAGCAGGGAATACAACGACAGGTCATCACCACCGATGGCAGCGTTGGCAGTGGTTCAACTGGTGATATGCTACTAGTTAAGCGGCACAATATTCTAGCCGCTCAGAAGGCACAACAGGCTACCGGACCACTGTTTACCACCACAACCAGCAGCAGTAGCGTTGTCACACAGCAGCAACAGTTGCCGGTGACTGGTGTTGTGCAACAGCAGACGCAACAGGTAACCCAACAGCAGATTGCTTCTCTAGTTAAGGCGTCTACAGCGGCAGCAGCCAGTGGCAGTAGCGTTAGCGCCGGTGGCGTCACAGTTTCCGCGACAGGTCCGCCCACAGTGCAGGGGGGCAGTGTTAACATGACGCTGCCACAGCTAAAGCCTGGCAGTCAGATTAAGGTTACGATGCCGAATCAAGTGCGTCACCTGCAAATGCAACAACAGCTGGGCATTCCACGTAAAATCAGTCGCATGACGCAGCTAGTGAGCTCCGCCGGCCAGCCCACAGCAACGAACATTGTGACCACAACAACAGGACCGGGACAGCAGCAACAGACGGTGACAGGCGGTGTCACTCTCTCGCCGGCAGCACAACAGCAACAGCAAGTACAACAGCAGAAGGCAACAGCTGGTGGGGGTAGTTTGCAGGCACAATTGTTGCACATACAAAACACCAAAGCGGTGACTGTGCAACAATTGCAGCAGGTAGTGCGCAGCGGACAACAAGCCGGTCTTGTTCTGGGTAAGACAAGTGTGGGACGTGTCATACCCGTTTCGGTGGCCTCACAGGCCACACAGCGTCAGACCATACAGGTAAGTGGCAGCGTAACTAGAAAGATGATACATTTGGTATAACATTTTTTTTGCTTCTCAGGTTGTTTCGGCTGCATCGGCACAGGCTTTAGCTGCTGGCAATCTACGCACTGGTCAGAACATTGCCAGCGCTTTGAAGGTGGCCGCATCTGGCGGTGGTCAAACTACGCAGCAGACGTTAATTGCAGCGCTGCAGCATACACAGAGGCAGAATGCTAGCCCCGTGCGATTGCAGACCACAGCCGGTGGCAACTTGTTGGCTGTGGTGCAACAACAGCAACATCAACAGCAGCAGCAACAACAACAACAGCAGCAACAACAGCAGCAGCAGCAGCAACAACAACAACAACAACACACAAACATTACTGGACCCACTGCGGGACCGGCTGAAGTAATGACAATTACGCAGACAACGGCAACGTTACCAACTGTTGCCAGTCTGCAGCAGCAGCAGCAGCAGCAACAACAACAACAGCAGCAAGTTGGAAGCGTGCAGCAACAACAACAACCGACGACGCAACAGGTACGAACGCTGGTGAAGAAAAAGATCATGATCAGAAGCGAGAAAGAATAACATTTAGCGAATCATCGCCTGAAAATGGGCGTACGTCCACGAAATCGGCGTTGCATCACAACCAACACGAACATTCACACCAAAACCACTACAACAACCACTAAATCCACTGAATGCACCGAATGCACAATTACAAGCACCACAACAACAACAACCAAATGCATTGTCGCTACAATTACACCAGGCTATTTATTTGATGCCAACAATTTCGAACTAAATCTGTGACAAAAAAACAAAAATTATTGAAGCCACTCATTTATCATTGTTCAAATATGTCCGTCAAACAATCAATCAAATCAGTTCGATCAATTCAATCAATCAACCAATCAGTCAGTCAGTCAGCTTATCTCAATCATTGCATAAATTGTACTTAAAATCTTTTTGTTTCAATTGGTTTTACAGCCATAAGCGGCTCCTTCTGCATCTCGTCTGCTGCAGCATCCTGAGCGGAATTTTAATGATGATGTTGTGTGTAGGGAGGGCGTGGCACACATCATACACACACACTGAGCACACACATACACAGCTTCAAGGCTGTTATTAGTTGTACTTATAGAAATAAACTCTTTTAGTCAAATTAAATTTACCTTTAATTATGCTTATACATATATTAAGCCCAAGAATTGTGTAAATCTATTTCCCTAAGCTATTTTCTAGCTTTTAGACATGTAGAGTATAAGCTTACATAACTTTAACTATTTTACTCCTATGATACCCACATATATCTATATGAAATGATATAGTTGATAATAAACAAAACAACAAGTATTATAATTATAAATATTGTTTAGTATGATTTTTGTTGTTAAAGGGCATTCGTTACTTTGGTAAGTTTTAATTCGGCACCAGCGCAATTGCTTTGAGGGTTTCCAACCCTTATGAAGGTCGCCATGGCAACTAATTAAAATGCACAACAAACTGGCTTGGCATACAAATTGGCTTTTTAATGGAAGTCACAGTTTGCAATCATGTCTTTGTTCAACGTGTGCAGCTGGTGGTCAGCGCAATGTGGCGATATTGCTGGTGACTATGATGTGGCCAGTTTGTTGTGTGCTCGTTTTGGACTCGAGGCGCAGGAGAAGGATTACATCATAGTGGGCTCACAGTCCGGCCAGCTAAGCATTTATTATCCGCATGGCAGAGCATTTGATGCTACAGATCTGCTGCTTGAGACTCAACTGTCAGCGCCCATCATAGCTCTCCATGCGGGCAAATTTAGCGGGTAATTCAATTGCAGCGTTAGGTTTGCTATTGAGAACATCTAAACCACTTGATTCCATGCAGCAATGTGCGCAACGAGAATTCAAATCAATTGGCCGTATTGCTGCCCAATGCCGTTGCCATCTACAATGTCCAGGCACTCAGTGGACTGGCTGAATATGGTGCCCAACTCAAACTGCAATTGCAGGCGGAGCACAAGTTCCAGCGTGTTGCCTTCTCCATGTGCCAGGGCCACTTTGGTCAGGTGAAGGGTCGTGAGTTCTTTTGTGTGGTGCATTTGGACGGCACATTGACATTCTATGAGCAGGATGGCATTAGCTATGAGTGTCGCTTTCCTGGACAACGCTGTCTGCCAGCTCCGGTTGTTTATTGCGAGCGCACCGATAGCTTCTTTCGCTTAAGTGCCACCTGGCATTTGCAGTGCTATACGTATCAGGATTTGTCTCAATCTGTGGTCACCAAAAGCAGTTATGAGCCCATCTGGTCGCAATGCATTGGCGAGGGCATCTTGGATATGCGTGTGGTGCAGCTAAAAGAGTAAGTTGACCTGCCCAGCAATCATACTTTAAGTCAACATTGCTTGCCTTCTAGAAGCTGCTCCTATATCATGATTTTGGGCGAGCGAAATTTCATTTGCTTGGATGATAATGGCAAGTTTAATTTTATACTCAAGTTGGATTATGCGCCCAAGTGTTTCTTTAGCTTTGTTGTTGGCTACTACTGGGGTAAGTAAGAGGATTAGGTATTTACGAGTGGGCTCATCTGATTGCGGCATCTCAATTGTACAGAGCCAGGAGCACGTCTAATAACGGCCATAGTTTCGGATGCCGGCAAGCTGCACATCTACGACGAGGCGAATATCATCTGGGCAGCTCAATGGCAACAGTTGTCCCCTGTGGCCATACAGCGCTCCAATGTCCAGAGTCTGGCTGGTAGCATTGTTACCCTGACGGCCACGGGTCAACTAAATGTGGGTTATTTGGGTGCCCAGCCATATCAGTTTCAGGTGAAGCCACTTAACGTTGAGGAGCTGAGCTTTGCCCAAGCGCACAAGGAACTGCAGAAGCTGGAGGAAGAGATTAAGGAATCGGTTGATATACGCGACATGGATGCTCTCAATCAGCAGGCTGCGGATCAGGTGCGTGTGAGCTTTAGTATTCAGCAGGAGATATTCGATGATTTGGATACTCTGCTGCTCGATGTTCCGGCCGATGTGGCGGTCAAGGAGCTGCCCTCCGCCAAGGGCATGCTTAAGATTCGAGTGAAAGCGGAGCTGGCCGAACTGCAGCTGGTTATACACACTCCAAATGGCATACGCTGCACCCAGGAGACGCTCAGCCTAATGGACGTTGCAGCGGGTAGTTCTAAGGATATATTAATGGACTTTTACATTACGGAACTGTTGCATGTGCATAGCACACGTGTCGATGTGTTTGCCTCCTTTGTCAGCCCACGGGTGAGCTGTAAACCTGATATAGAGAAAATATATGCCTAATCTCTGTCTACTTTCAAAGGGCATACCACGTGTCATTCAATTGAGTGCCAATCTGCCTTTGACCATGTTCTATCGCAGCTGCCCACCGCAAAAGGCGGCGGGCATTAAGTTAACCTACAGCATTATCAGTAAACATGTGCCGCCCAAGCTTTCTACCTTTTTTTCCGAGTTCTTGGAGGGCGAGAGCGAGGGACAGGCCTTGGGATTACAGCTGCTCTGTCCTGGTCTCGACAAACTTACGGAGGTCATTACCGTGGTGGCTGCAAAGAATTCGAATCGACTGAGGTAAGGATCGAAAGATTATACCACTAGCTATAGACACTTCATAAATAACTTAATTGCCATCTTAGAATTCAATCGGACTATGTGGAAACGTTTGCAATGATCCTAGAACGTGTTGTGGAGACCACGTTGCGTTTAGACGGTGATGCGGGTCTTCTCAAAATGCACAAAAAGAAGCCCAAGCGTGGTGTCCTCAATCGTTGTGTGGAACGCATTATGGCAGCTCCTTTTATACCCACTCAGCCCATTCTTCATCGTGTCGACGTCCACCACGAGACACAGGAAAACATACGTCAGCAAACAGTTGGGTTGGGTTGGGAATTGGTGGTGTCCTATGCTAATTGTTGTGACATTTTGCAGGAACAACTGGAGGCGCTATGGCAACAGTTTAAAACACTACAACGTGAACTACAGGAGCAATCGGAGAGCGAGCCCAAAGAGGCACTAACCATGCAAATAGAGGCGAACTATGACCATTTGATACTGGAAGGCGATAAACTGGTCGAAATACGACGCAACGAGCAAAGGTAATCGGTGTGTGTGTGTGTGTGTGTGTGTATGGGTGTGCTATTATCCACCCACACACTGTGTGCATACAGTGGCTAACAGTTGACTGTGACACTATCTATTAGTTTCTATTTATTTTTTGATTCAACTTTGACATAAAATTTTATTTATACCTACTAAATGTTATTAACTGCACTTTTAAGAGCTGTTCTTGCTTGATTTTGTATTTTATTACGAGTGTGTTTAAATTTTTTTGTTAGCCACTGTGGTTTTTTATATGGTCAATTAACTTATTGACAAATTTATTGTTTATTCTTTGTGGTTGGATTGTTGTTGTTGTTTCGGCTTCGTGTCTAGGCAGCGCAGCGACCTCAACTGCGCAGTTTCATTAGCCAAATGGATAATTCATGCATTGAACCTGGAGGAACGTGTTGTGAATGTTGTTAGCTCCGTGTTAATGGTGCCTATTGACGATTGGTCAGAATTAGTAAGTTAACAAAAGCGCATGACGCATATCTAAAATGAAAAACAAACAAGAAAAATAAAAGTGAATTACACTTGCAGAGCTGGGAGGAATCGATGGCACCTGGCATTGATATGCTGCATCATTTTGGACCGCTTATGCGCTCCAAATCGACATCAACGCATGGCCTGTTGGACGGGAATAGCGCCAGGGACAGCTTTGACTATAGTCGCTTTAGACGACACTTTGCTACTTTGTTCGATCGAATTGTACGCTTGGCCTCCTCCTCAACAGATGAGCAAAAGCCGACAACAAATGCCGAACCGATTTCAGTAGTGGAGATGCAGCCAAGTGCACCACCACTCGATGAGATAGGTAGCATGCAGCGTATGCTGGGCGATACAGTGGTGGCACCATCCGGCTTACGCGTTAAGCCCCAATTGAGTAGCTCATTGGAGGCCGTTGAAGATGAGGAGGAATACGACGAGGAAGATTTACGTGATATGGGTTATCGCAAGGATTATGGGCCAACAGATCCTGGTGCTGCCAAAGGCGAAAAGGAGAGTAATTGTTCTCAGTGGATCAATGAGGATTTTGAACTACCAACTAATGAGGAACTATTCAGTGACTTGGGCATTTGGTGGTAGTACCAACAACAAATCTTATCTTATTGTTGTACTTAATTGCGTGTGAAAACTGTCAGTAAGTAGTGTTTATTTTCGTTTGAAACAGCAATAGAACTGGAATTGCCTCAAACCTAAGGATGTGGGCGTGTCTGTCATTCTGTCTCTGTGTGTGTGTGTGTGTGTGTGTCTGTGTGTGTACTCGTTTATGATGCATAGCTGCAAGATAAAATACGATAAAAGTCAGAGATAAAGCTACAACGCTTACACACGCATTGTTCCAGGCCGCAGCTGTAGTTGCAACTCAGTCAGACAGTCAGGCAGCCAGACGCTGCATGCACCATGTGGGCTGTGATCCCCTTGTCAAGCTGTGGCCTGTGCCCTGTCAAGTTCCAAGTCCCACACATATGATATAGGTAAGTTATATTGGACTCTGTTCTGCTCCAGTTGTGCATAGTTTAAGCAACCATAACAAGCCACCAAGCCTGGCTCAACAATGCCTCGTAAATTGGCCACAATTGAGTGAGAAATGCCGACAGATATGATAGGCTTCTCACTCCACAGATGCTGGGTGGGCTTTGTTGAATTTCAACAGGCAACTAAAACGCTCCAATTGGACGATGAGCATTTTAGATATAAGATAAGATAAATGAACAAATGTCATCATAGTAAAAATTAAACTTTACAACTTACATGTACTAGATTTGCCAAAGTAATGATTGATTTGCACTTCTTTGCCAATTTTCTAGGCCATATTCAGTTAGGCAAAGATTTACCATGCCAGATTGTGTGGGATTTGATCGCCTGTCAGCCTGTGGATTGTGCTAACCCCTCTTGTTTCTTTGTTCTTTTAGTACTTGGATTCAGTCTCAAATACATACATAAACAAATGGGTTTTCTGTGTGCCACAATTCGAATTGTCTCAAAGTTAAAATACACTTTAAGTACTTTTGGTGTTCATTGCATAACTGGCACATAAATCAATAACAATCTTTGTAGCATTTAATTAACTGAACAAACATCGTTTAAGCTAATTGTTGATTTAAAGCCGTCTCAATTTCGGCCGTATTTTGATGGCTAACGCATTAAGAAATTCAGCTGTTGCTCATACAGTCTTGCTCCACTGTGCATGTGCGAATTTTGTTTACAACTTTTGACACGACGAATTAAGATATGTTTTAGTATACTTTTAATTAAAGAGTAATTAACAACATTAATAATCAAAGCGGAAACGTGCAAAAACAAATAATAAATGGGGATCAGTCGGAAGAGAGTAAAACCTTTACAAATATATACAAATCTTTGTCTTTGGTCAATTTATTTAATAATCATTGTAGTTGGGATTATATTGTTCCTTAAGTGAGCAGAGGGCTTTGTATTTGGGATTTGCACCCGTTAAACACTCGGAGGCAGGTTTTCCTACCTTATAGACATGCACACCTACAGCATAGGTGCTGGCATAGTTGCAGGCCATGTTGTAGATGTAGAGGAAGGGATATTGAGGATTGGTAAATCGCATCATAGCACAACCAACATGTGTATTGCGATCCACCACAGTTTCCGCAAAGTGGCCATATTTATCACTAAGAAAATATATTGTTCTAGTTAATTACTGAGAAGTGCAAATGTGAGAGATTAACTTACAGATGCCTGGCCACACGAAACTGGGTTATGTAACTACTATCAATGAGCGGATACTCGCCAAACCAGAGTCCCATCGAGTTTTCCACAATGCCTCGCACGTTCAATGGCATACTCCGAAGACGATCCACACCACACAGATTTTGACCGACATTGCGGAAACGATACGAATTATTGCAATCGTCGTGCTCCAAATAGCATGTTTTCAAGTTCAAGGTGGCCAAGTATGCCAATTCCTCGTCCCAAACCATTGTGGCCATTCGTGATGCCGAATAGTAACCAGGTAGATGTCCACCAGCAACGAAATTCCTTCGCTTGTTGTGTTCCTCAACGATGAATTTGCGATAGGGTCGCAAGTTGATCATAACAGCATCTGGAGCGCAACTCTTATGAAACTCCTAAAGAGATGGCAGTTATAAAACGATGTTGCAATTAATCCCCAGTTAAACTTACACCAGTGTTGTTGCATGCCACATGTGTGGTGCCCGCTGCACACAGTTGCTCATCACACCAGGAGTGTGCGTTGCCTGAAACTATTGTTATTGAAAGTGCGCTAAGGAGCAGCAGATAAATGCATTTAAGTTGAGTCTCCATGTGCTCGATGCTGTAATTGAAATGTAAGTCCTGCCAGCAAGTCTCGCAGTATTTATATGAGAAACAATACGAGAACGAATTTTATTTTTGGAAAATTTTCGCAAATCCATATGTAAAAAGGCGTGAGGGGCTGTGCTTGAGCGGTTAAGGCAGGTCATGCTGCTTATTATTAATCAATTGCAAACACATTAACGGATGTGAAGTGACGTCACAAATTAAGTGCAATAATTAAGCTAACCGCAATCTGCGTATGCGATAGACGTGACAATTGGGATATATACAGTTTGTTGATCATTTATTGCCATCTCATACAAAATATTGCTCTCAATAAAATTTAATATTTTTATCAATATGCAGATTTACATTCACGTATATAAGTATGTGTTCGCAGGCTATCAATGGTTTGTTTTTAAACAGCCTTGGTTTTAACCGCCAATGAAGTCACAATAGACACACTCACAGGGATATTTGCCAAATAGTTGGCAGCACCTCAATTGACAAATCGAGCACGCCCACTCTTATCGAATTTAAGTTATCGGCATCATTTATGTACATAAAATGGCGCGAGGACAACCAGAAGACTAGTTTTGTGTGTTTGTTTTTGTTATAAAAAGTGAAAGTGATCAAGCTTTAGGAGTGCCACAACAACATTAGCAGGATAAAACGTCTTAATAGCATGTTTACCAAACACCAACTTACAAAAACTGCGGTAAGTCGAGGTGAAAAACCATTAAATTGTTTGCTGTGTAAGTAAGTAGCCTCAACCAAGTTGGAGTTCAAGTTCAAGCAAGTAATAAACCAATACAGATTTCTCTCGGACATTCAACTGTCACCTGTCTTCTCAGAAAACTATCCTATTAACTTGATTCTCATACTCAGTTGAATGAAGCTCAAAGATTATTTCCACATCACAAAATTGCTGCCCCAATGTGGGTGTTGTTTGCCCCTTGGTTCATTGACATTTTAGTTCCACTGTTGAACTAACTGCTTGAGAAGCTCAATACCTGATTTTATTTCGCCGATCGCATCAGATTAGCAACTGTATTTGCAGATAAAAGCAGCAAAGCGAATAAAAATAATATTTGCATATTTGAACAAGAGCTTTCGGCATTATTGTTATGCTGAGAACAACAAATGAAAGTGCTGTGCTATCAAATGCTAACCTGTCTAACCTGGACTTTACTGTTAGATAAATCACAAATGTATAAAGACAGAACAACTTTTCGTTACAGTTCGTTGTATGAGTTAGAGCTTGGTTTGGGTATATTTTTTATCGAGCGTTCTTTGATAAAGATATGGCTAGGCTCGTTCGTCGCTCATTAATTTTGGCATTTTTAAGGCAAGCTTGTTATAACAAAATTAAAAATCTCACCGACTGTCTCGGGTGTATTAGCAGGCTTTTGTACGACAATTCATTAATTAAATTTAAGTATTATTAAATATAATGATAGCCGGTGATGTTGGGGCCAAAAACTTGTCGGGTGGGTGCTTTATGTCAATAAATTTATGGATATATGAATATTGTGATGTGTTATTTATTGATTAACAGCGAGACTACAACTACAACTAACATTAATCTTATGTAAAATACAATACAAACAATGTTTTTTTCTGAGTTCTGGTGCATTTCTATACCTTATCATGTATAGTCACTACAAGCTACAAACACCGATTGATCAGTAGTTTGGATCATATTGTTCACTCGTTGAGCACAAGCCCGGATAGAATGGATTCTTGCCCGTTAGGCATTGTGATGTTGGTCTTCCAACTGTATAGACGGGCGCATCTAAGGCGTAGATAGACGCATAGTTACAAACAACATTATAGATATATACATATGGATAATCGGGACGTGTAAAACGCAAAATGGAGCAGCCAATGCGAGAGTTACGATCAACAGTCATTTCTGCAAAGTGACCATAGTCCTCACTATATTAAAAATAAAAAAATATTTATGCAAACTTATTCCGATTTGTATAAAGATTTGTAATACGTACAAGTATTTCGTCACTTTAAATCTGTCAATGTAGCTGCTATCGATCAAAGGATACTCATTAAACCAAAGTCCCAAGGATTCTTCAACAAGACTGGTCACATTGACATTCGGATTGCGATCCCGCCAAATGGCGCACAAGTTCTGACCCGAATTGGCAAAACTGTACGTATTATGACAATCATCATGATCCAAGATGCAAGTGCGCACATTCAAAGAAGATAAATACTGCAGCTCATCGTCCCAGACCTAAATTGGGAAGCAATTTATGTAAATGTTTTATTTAAAATGTTAATGCTGATCTAACCATTGTAGTCATTCGTGCAGCAGGATAATAACCAGGTAGCTTGCCCAGTGCAATGAAATTGCGTCGTTTATTATGACCATGGACAAAGGTCTGTTTGTGGCGCGAAATGTCCACCTCGTAGGAGTCGGGCTGGCAGCGTCTGTTGAAATGCTGCAGCAGGAAAATGCACAAAAATAAATTAACACATTTCCAATTATATTTATCATATCCGTCTTACGCCATTATTGCGGCAGGCAATATGTTTAATACCCGCACCACATAGATCAGGATCACACCAACTGTACTGTTTCCCAGAGACCAAGTGGAGTAGCAACAACTGAATAGCCGCCACGCAGGCAGACAACGTTACAAATGCTGACATTGAAAAAAAACCGCGATTCACTTAAATTTAAAATTTTAGGTGTGAATATTTAAATGTTTAGGTAACGAAATTGATATTGAGTATTGTGATAGGTGGTAATTTTAAATCACATATGATTTGTGAACCGTTTGGCAATAGCTAACGCTTTCAATGAGAAACTTGCCAACTCGCGTGGCCGTCTTTATTGAACGTTTCTGTCCGAATGAATAGCGTTGACCAGACAGACAGACTCCAAAGCCAGAGACGAAACTCTGAGAATCAGTCAACCAAGCTTAGGTGTGTGTGCTAAGTTAACTTAAGTTTTAAATACTATACTATATAGAAATTTGTACACTCTGAGAAACTGTGACGAAGTTCTCAGTAGTAAATATATAAAATACAACCTTAATTAATTTAAGAAAATCTTGTGTCCGAAGATCAGTTTTGAATCCAAAATGTATGTTGAGTATTTAAAAAATAATTTACAAGGGCATTAAACAGTTTTTTGATTTATTCTCTAAGTGTATTCTATTTCATCTTTAATTCTCTTGCCATTTCGATGTGCGAACCAAGCCTTTCTAACAAGTTGAAAACAAAACGACCAAGAACAAGTTTTGTACAAAACATTGTTAATAAATAAACATAAATATTAATTTGAGGTAATGACCGGGAACTCGAGACCTAAGCAAGCTTCAGTTCCAGCTTTGTCTTGCAGCTGCTGACAGAGCATACAAATTCGGCTACCGATATTTACAAAATTCATAATATACGATCCAATTATTAGAGGACTAGTCCATTGAAGTCCAGACTGCGACGAGCACTGCGTTCTTTGTCTCCGATTTTGGACAGACCATAAAACAAGCACGCTTCAATTTATGTCGCCATTCAAGATCAATAGCGATCCATAAGTGATCTATGACAATGTGCAAATTTGAAATATTGCGAACACAAGTCGTTTGCCTAATTTGTGGGCGTCAGTTTAATTGTTTCTTAACAGTGTGTTTTGTGTTCGCAATGAATGATTAGTATACATGGGTTGGCAGCAAGTTTTAGATTTGACTAGTTTGGCAATGCGACACATTAGTGTCAAGTCATTAGACTAAATTTAGTGGCCAAAATATGCTAATTGCAAAACAAGATTTGTGCGAAGCGGCTAATCAAAGTATACATTTTGTTTAGTGACTGTTGAATAGATTAACTTGTGCAAATATTTTACAATGTACTTTACTATTGATTAAAACACTTTTTATAATTGCACACAAATCCTTCAAGCTTTTAATGAGCTTAAACATATTTTGACAAATTCTTATGATTGATAAACATACGTTAGAAACACTTAAACTTATAGATTAAGGACACTTTTAACTCCTGCGAATACCATTTAGATTGATTCTAACTGAGCCTCAAATTGGCTTTACAAATCACACGAAATTCTTATGCTTAATGGATGTGTAAAAACATCTGTTGGATTTATTTAAATTGTTTTCTAAGGCGCCAAAGCAAACATTAATAATAATACAGACATGTATTACTATTTAATATGCATATGCGCATTGTCCATTAACTGAATATTCGATTAGATAATCATCGCAATTAATGCCATCGGGCATTGATTGTAGTAAGCTCACAACTTCCGTCATAATTCATCAGCGGTCGGTGCAGGGTAGGGCAGGGCAGAGTGCAATTTGTACTCGCTTTGTGCATAATTGCATTTTTACTGACGATGTTTAATAATGCTGATGATAAATGCACTGAAGTCTCTGGAGTCCGATTGTACAAAGACAAAGTAATATTTGTGTATCTTTACAAAGACAAAGTAAGATTTGTGTATCTTTCTTTAGCTTGTCTTCGCCTCTGCCTCCCGTCAAATATTAATTCATTCAAATTAAAATATCCGTCCGCCCATCCGCTGGCATTTGAGTAAAGAGCACAAACAAAACAAGTTAATATATGTAATTAATAATAACATATATTGACAAGCATCTACATATGCCGAAATGTCTTATTGTGTGGCAGCTTGTTTGAGTTGTGTTGCAAAAAAATAATCAAAATGAAAAAGTAAAATGGTGAAGCTTAAATACACTTAGATTCATTTGTGTGTTCGCTTAATGTCTTCAACAACAATTATTTATTGTAATAACAAATATACAATAAAATTGATGTTATCAATATTAATAGAAAGTAAGACTTTGTATTTTTTAATATCCAATCTATGTGACTAAATCAAGTGATCCTCTTAGGAAAGGGTGTAAGCTACATTTGAAGCTGACGCCAGCGTGTCTGATAAATCAATTCGGATGCTTTTAACAGACTAACTAATTACCATCTTTATATGTATACTGGCTTTACATCCTTTAGTTAATTCTTCTCTTGATCTCTCGCTCTATCATTCTCTGGTAATTATGCAAATGTTTGCGATATTGCCTATATCCAAATAAGTTTTTATGGGTTGGCTAATAAATTCAAATAGAAAATCACAAAAGACTCAAAAAAATGTTGATAGACACAAACACGCAATCGCCATTAGAAAAGACGCTGAATAGTTGATTGCATGTTTAATAAGATAGAACCAAGAATAAGATGCCAAAACAAAATAGCCATCAATTTCAACAATTCATATCCAAACTCATTTATTCAGTCAATTGTAATCGAATACTCACTTTCGCACGCTGTTTTGCTAACTACACGGCTATAAATAATTTTATATTCCTACTTGTGCATATTTAATTATATGTTTGTATTTTTTTTTTCTTTGGCTTTGTAAATAGGAATATTTTTGACAGCTCGTTAAGATTATTTACACTTAGCTTATAAGATTACAAGGGCTTACTTAAAAGGAAAAAAGACTAGATTTGAGTGGAATTTATATTACTTTAGCCTTGATGCAGTATACGGTATTTAAATACTGCCAATGATAGTATCTTTGAAGGTTTAGATTGCCTAAACAAAATGTCTGTACATTTATATTTGAATTGTGGACAGCACTTTTGATTGAATTATATTGAGGTTTGTTAAATTGAATAAACTTAATAAATAAGTATTGTATTTTGTGCTCACACGTTTTATGTCTGCGGCTTACGGGGGCATGTGAAATAATAAAAAATTGCCACCCCGTTATTTGGGCATTTAGGTCACCGCCGAAGAGTATGCTTTATTTTAATTTAACAATTGACTGCCGCATCTACTTGAAAACACTCTTTCACACTCAAACTCTCAGAACTGTCATAAAAGCCAAGTCATTGAAATAAATAACGCTTCATTGGCTCAAAGATTGAGTTTGTTGAATTTTGTCATTGCGAGCGAGCGCATAGTTTAGCATTTTTGTAAGCTTATACCCCGGATGGTTGATGCTTCCTTCCGCTTTTGCGTGGGCAAAAGCCACCCGCAAAGTGCAGCCTATCCTTTAGATTGGCTTACGTGGGCGTCTGTTGACATATGCTGCTGATGTAGCGGCCAACTCCTACGCACCCGAGGGCCAAAAGTGATTCATGCGTTGTCCACTCTGCTTAAGTACTCCGGCACAGAGTCCACAGAATTCAAGGGTTCAGGACTTGTGCCGCCACTATGATGATGCATGGCAAATACATAGCACATTGGACCATATGCTCATCCCTCCCCCTCGCCTATCTCGGCTTATCGCTGCGCATCTTTATGAGCTTTTGTTTGCAGTTGAAGGGCCACTTTGGCCTGACATTGGTATATGTTATGGATGTGTGGTTTTAGATACAATCTCTCCCTCTCTTTCACTTGTCGCCGTTCTTTTGTGCAGGGCAAACATTACTTCAAATGATAAATCGCTGATTTTAAGTAGCTGGCGACGTTCTAATGCCTTAGCTGGTCGGACATTGGGGCCTCTGGATAGCAGCAACATTTTACAATGCCAAATTTGGCGCACGTTCTGGCGCCACACCATCAGCCGACGCACAAACAAACATTCGCTCCAATTATATACGCACCATATTGGCAAACGGCATTTGTGCCGATATGGACAGGTTAGCGCCTTATAAGGAGCGAGCACGCGTTTGCTGGCGCGTCGTCTCTCCAGGCGACCAACACGCGGAAGCAACCAACACAGTCGGTGGCCAAGGCGCAGATGTCAAAGCATTTAACTCGATTCTGTTGAAGACGACGTGCATCAATCAGACGAGCAGCTGCTCGCTTCTTAACTCTTTGCGCATGCGCTGCACGTGCCCCACTGCGACTGCGACTGCGATTGTGTATCTGTATGTGTGTTGGTGGCTTTACTCAATGAAGCGCCTGCAATTTTAAACTTGCGCATAAGATTGTATTTCAGTCTAAATCGACGTCAATTTACGAGCGTTATTGTGTAGCATTCGTTGTGCCTTCCAAGAAAATAGCCCATATGTCCAGAGGCGGAAGGCAAATGATTGCCACGCTCAAATTACACACAAAGTTGTGCCACCATGCTACAAAAAAAAAGAGCCCCAAACCCTAGACAACTTTGACAAGTATTGCTAAGCAAACATGCAATTGATTGCAACTCTAAGAGTGTGTGTGTGTGCGTGTGTGTTTGTTTATGTGTAACTCAACGCCCAGACCAGTGAACCGGGGAGCTTGTAGTGGCGATCCACTTCCTTCCGTCTGCGGTCCCCAAGCGAACAACAGCAGCCACCCTAGACGCTCTGTCGTCGTCGTCTTCGTTGGGCATTTCTTTTGTCGATATTGTTTTTAGGTTCGTGCCTGTGAATCCGATGCCACTTGAACAGCAAACAGCAAAAATAAAGAGCAACAGCTTTAACAACAACAAACAAGAAACAGCTAAAACATTACAATAAATATCAAGCAGTCTGTTGAGACAAGCGCTCTTGAATCGAAGTTGCTAAATTGAATTGGAGTTGGAATACAAACTGCATACTTCGACTGATTAAACAGATCCCAACAAGTTTTGCATGTCTGTAAATCGCTTTAAGATTGTTCAGATATTTACAAATATTCCACTAGATGCAACAGTTATGATATTTTAGCAAGATTTCTTCTCTAAATCTCTTTCTTCTCGTCTTAATGTGGACAGATATATTCTCATCTATTGATTTTATAAGAATTAAAATGCACAGCATCTAAAATTTTCAAAGATATTTTTTATTTTTATTACTTTTTTGCATTGAAAAATGTTTGTTTTGTTGATTTTTTTTCAGTTTTAGGAATTTTTCTTTATAAGCATATTTATGTCATACATTTACAGATCCAGCCATATACATACAATAGGTAAGCTTGATTAGTATTAATATTATTAGAAAATTTGTTTAATAGTTTTTTTTTTTTAAGTGCAACCTGGATGGAACATTATAAATATTAACACAGTTATATTATTATTTGTTTTTTATATGGATATACATAAATCCAAGTTGTCTATTGAGATATTTGTGGAATTTTTAAAGATATTATGTTCGAGTAAGTTAGATATTATTAAATAGAGAGATAGAAAGAGAGGTTTAGAAAAGGTTAGAGAGATAGATAGAGATAAAGTTTTGGGATAATAACCCAATTTGTTCCTTCAATAGTTGATTTTGCAGTATTGTAATGGGATTTAAACTAAGCAAAAATACTGTTTGTGCAATTTTCATAGACGTGTAAAGCTTAAATTTTAAGCAAAACTAAAATTTGTTTAACTAACATTAGAGTTTATAATATAGTAGTTTATAAGTACGCTAAGTTACCGTTATCGAGTAGTACGAGTTTTATTTAAGCGATAATACACACATACAAAATACATTTAAAATTAACAGACACACAACATACTTTCGAGTAGTACTTAGGCCGATGGTCTAAAATTTCATAATAACTTATTATCTAAAATAAATAAAACTTATCGAACTTAACAAAATGGCGACAACGAATGCAAATGATGAATGTTTGTATGTGTGGATGTAAAAGGCAAGCATAAGATGGTACACATTTAGAGTATATAACAACAGAGATTGTTGGATGTGTGTGTGTAATATTTTTTTTCTTTTTTTTTTGAGGAAATAATGCTTAGCTTAATACTGGTGCTGTCATGGGAGTGTATGCACAATTCTAGTACATACAATCGAATTTCTTATGTGGAACTTTTTGTTTGTTAACTTTTGCTAGTTTATCAATGGCATGAGCTTTGTAATAAAGCCCTTAACTTTGTAGGCATTTAATCCTTTGCTTTTCAGCTCGTGCCACTGTCACTTAAAAGTATGCAATGTTATTTTGTATTAGCCTGCATGAGAGTGCATGTGTGTGTGTGTGTGTTCGTTTGTGTGTATAGTAACTAAATTATATATTTTAATCGATGTTTAGTACTCAATGTATTGGTGGCGGTGTGCGATCCGGCGCACGCGGCCTTAAGAATTTATTAGGCACATGCTTCTTGATGAATTCATTTTCCTGCAGCTCATTACGCTGTCGTCGCTGCTGTTGCAACTGCAATTGATGTTGCTGCTGCTTGCGACGTCGCGCTTTAAATGCACCACCGCCGCCGCCGCCACCATTGCCGCCTCGAACGAAACCAAGATCACCATAAAAGCTGTTGCCCAGAAAGCTGGATTCGGTGGCATTGCGACGCCAGCTGCCCGATGGGCAATTGGTTTTGGCACGCCAATCAGGCAGCTGAACGCCAAGGCGGCGACACTCATGGGCGTAGGCCGCAAAGCTGTCGCAGTGACAATTGCCGGTGGGACATTCGCAGACATCCATGCGACAGGAGTCGATGTAGTTGTTGGGATTAAGTCTACTATCACAGTTACCAAATACTTCCGAGACGCGCAACGGCCGACAATAGAAATTGGGCTTGCGCTTGTTGCACGTCGGCTGTGCCACAACATTCTCCCGAACACGCGAGCACGACTTCGGTCCACCCACTTTCCATGAATTGGCAAAATGCCATACCTCCTTGTCGCCATGCGACTGATTATCCCTGCCAGTCAAATCATCGCGTCCGCTGCCATTGTAATTGCCGCACAAACCACACAAATGACCCTTGTACTTTGCCGGCACTGACACCTGCAGAAAATTGTTGCCATCCCACTCGATGCTCAGGCCTAACTCCGTGGTCAGCATGATGGCACCCTCCGCCAAACGTTCGATACTCACATTGTGACCATGGCCATTGTTGTTGCTGCTGTAATCCGTGTAGGGCAACGTAACCCGAGTGCCATTAATTTTCACGCGCAGCTTTTGGCCAAGATTGATGCGCAAGCCACGCAACTTAAGGGTTACCGTTTTGGGCCACGAGGATCGTCGCGTGCCGCGTCCATCATTGGTCAGCCGTATGGAGAAACTGTGACCGTAACAATCAGCGGCCAGCAGATATTTGCAGCTACCCTGAAATATGGCAAATAGAACAAAAAACAATTATGTTTACGTTAGAGACCGTAATGGCTTTGAGTTTTACTAGTTTTACTTAAAATCAACAAGAAGCAATTAATCAAAATTAAATTATGATCCAATACTCTTGAGTCAAGAGTCTTAGCGGGTGGCCAAGTTTAATGCAGCTGCCAGCTAATGTGAATGGGTCATAAAATTAACTTGGCTCAGCAAATTGAAAAAGCCATATAAATGTCTATTTTATAATGGGTAATTTATTAGCTAAATATTTATAAATTAATTGGAAGCAAATAATTTAATTTATATATGCCCATAAATGTCGCTAGATGTTACGCGAGGCAGCAATACAATAAAATGCCGTATCGTATTAAAAACAAAACTTACTTGGAAACTGAAGAATTTGCCATCGAATGTCTTAAAATGGGGATCACCAAAGACGGTGCAAGTGCCGGCAATTTCCAGACACTTGGGACAGCATTCGCCGGGCGGCACCTTAAGTTCCTCGTTGGGTCGACACTTGACCGATTGGCAGCGCATCTCGGAGCAGCGTATGTTGCCAGCAATGCATCTACAACTGCGGCATGCACCCATATTCCATGTATCATTGTTCATATACGTTATGCCCTGATGTGAACACTCACTACGAACTTCGAGGACAGCACAGCGGGGACAGCAGCCAGAGTTGGGAAACTCTGGAAACTGCTGAAACTCTGGAGCACAATCTAAGATGGGGCATGTGGCACGCTGGCAGATTGAGGTGCCGTTCAAACACGTGCAATTGGTGCAACGATCAGGCGTAAACTGTGTCTTATCGTAGTACAGTTTATTGTTGAATATACACTTGCCTGATGGATTAAAGATGTGAGCAAGTGTTTTCCATTAATATCGAGCTAGCGACTTTGAAACTCACCTTTGACTGCCACAAATTCTCGCTGTTCGGTGCAGCGTGGGCAGCACTCGTTTGGCAGCTGCTTCTGCTTCGTTTTGGGGCACTGCAGTATGGGGCAAGTCTTCTTTGCGCAACTCAGCTCATTGCCGCTACACTGACAGACCAAACAGCGATCATCGATCGAGGCGACAACCTCTTGGCCTTCTTCAACGATCTGTCCATTGATCTTGCAACCTGCAGAAAGCGTACAAATAACAACAACAACAATATCATCAACACACTTTTCATCAGACAACGGTTTATAAAACGAATTATGTATTTCGTTTTTTTTTCTATTTATTTTTGGGCGGGAGCCAAGAAAATTTCCACATGTCGAAACGGGTTTCAAAGCGATCTATTTGCATAGACTGAGGGCCGTGTGTACCCAATATACCCTGTACGCATTCAACTAAGCTTGATAGTCATAAACAACCCATAGTATGTGATGTGTTCATATTTTGAAACTGTTTCGATCTGCAAAACATTAAGTGCTTTACTATACTACTACCATTTCCTCCAGGGTATCTTTCCAGTCTTACGTTTCTCTTTAAATGATTCTTTTATTGTTTGTTTTTTGATTTAAACGCAATGCGACATTGTGAACTTAATAGACAATTTAAAGCCCATAAATAAGCAAATCGTGCAAAGTCACAAAATAAATAGAAAAAAAAACCAAAACTTTTTTGACCATCTGTGCGAAGATTTGTTTTTGTTTTCTTTCACGTTAAACTATATTCGGACAATCTGTCGAATTAAAAGGCATTATTAGTTGTTGCTTGCTGATACTGCTACTAATTCCAGCTAATTTTAGTGAGTGACGCCAAGTGGTTGACATGTTTGAACTAGTTGACAGATTTAAGACAGTTTTTGGACAGCATTGAACACTTTGTGCTTAGAAGCTACTTACCCTGACATGTTGGACAGCATTCGCCGGGGCGTGGCGCTGTCAATTGATTATCGTCGCACTGTGAATAACATTTCTGTATTGTCTCGGTGACAACACTGGCGATGCACTTGTACGTCTTGCAGGGTTCATCCGGATCGCTCCATTCTGCGCCGCTCGCATACGGTACGCCGCGATAAATGCAGCCTGTTTAGTTAAACAATTGTGTTAGTTTTACAACTTATATAATACTTTTTGTTCTACTTACCTTTGCACTTGCGACAGCAGCTGTCATTGGACTTGGAGTCGAGCAGATAGCAATCATCGATGGACGGGCAACTTTTGTCGCATTTCACAAAGCCATTCTGCAAAACAAAAAACAATTTGCCATTGATTGCCAAATAAATCAATCCTTTCCCCTGTTAAATCATATGAAAGATTTGCTGTCGAATGGCTCAATGGAGATGAGCATTTGATTTGTGCATAGCTGTAAGCCATCTCTCAACGTTTTGTTCTCTCCCTTCTACTTAAATGTCGCAAATCGTTGCACCTGCAGCTGGTCAATCAGCTTGCACTCTGACCTTCAACTGTCTTTATAATTTATGAATGCAAACGAGTCAAAATTAAATGGAATTGAATGCACATTCTAGGGCGTGGTACAACTCCTTACTGTAGAACCATAAACGACTTTTTCAATGCGCTACAGCGGATAAGTTTTCAAAAGACAGAAACCATTAAAGTCAAGACTATTAAAGGCTAAATGCATAAGAACCACAGGAATCTGATGCTAATAAATAAAACCACAGGTGAGCTTTTTACATTGATTGCAATTTCGAGAACAAGTTAAAAGAAAGATGCATTAAGCCAATGACAAATTTTGCAGCTAGCGGCTTTAAGCGTCCACTTGGCCGAGACTTGCAACATTGGCAGCAGCTGGTGCTGGTTTTTTTTTTGTGCTAACATATTTTGCACAGTTTTTGCTTGTTGTTTTTTGTTAACGACATGTTGACAGCGGCAAGCGGCGCATTAGAATCGATGTCGATCATAAGTCAAAAGCTTGTGGCAAGGCTTTGGCAGCTTATGCAACACTCACTCAGTCAGATTCCGAACGAAACGAGGCGAATTAACTAACTCAAATCAATGGGCGGCTTTAACCCTTGTGCGCGCAGCTGTCGCATGCATTTTTTTTCTTACATACTGACAGGTTTAACATTTTATGCAGCTCTAGTCAAGATTAAAGAGAGACGGAGACAGAGAGGGAGACGGATGAAGTCTGAAGCTAATTGTAAATGTATCTATAAATCTAGATAGATGTCGTTCCAAAAACAGGCAAAATATTTCACTAATTTGTATGCAGTTGCGGCTGAACAATGTCGCGACATACTCAAATCTATTTGAGTGTCTGAGTGTGTTTGTGTATCTATGACGGTGTGTGTGTATAATTTAGTGCAAGCAAACCAGATTGGATCTCAATTTGGATGGGGTTGCTGACGACGACGACGACGCCGTCTCGCAACGTGCAAAATTTGCAATTGTTATGAAAATTGTGTCGAGCAGCAGCGTTGAGTTTGAGAGTCGAGAGGTTTTTGCGGTACCGAGATTTTTATCATCGTATTAGTTTAATGGCAGTTGTTAGTTGGAATTTTAATGGCACCTTTAGTGCGGGCATTGTAACTCTCAGTGCCATAATGAAATAAACACTGACAGATTGAAAAGCACTTCAGCAATTTAGTCTAACAACAACAACAATAACAACAGCACCAGCTTTTCAAATGGAAATTCAAATTGGAAAATATCGCAGAGAGACAAAGTTCAAATGCTCTTCAGCTTCAGTTTGAGAGATCGAAGCACGCGGCTCTCTGTACGCATTTTCAGCTGCTGCTTCTGCTGGTTTATGCCTTGAAATTCTTTCTTTCTAATCTGGAACCGGTATAGAAATATTTAAACCAACATGAAAGTTAAGCATCGCCAAAGTCGTCGTTGTTGTCTCTGTTGTTGTTGCTGTTGTTCGATGTTGTCTAGTAGCTGCTTGCAAAGGTTGCTATTAAGAAAAACAGAAGAAAAAAAAGAAAAGGCGCCACGAAGTCAAGCAAGCGTCCCGGACCCGGCAACGGGCAAGCTGCTAAGTAGAGGCTGAGATTTTTTGTTTTTTTCGTTTTGTTGTTGTTGTTGTTGTTATTGTTAAGTGCCAGCGGCAATCACGAACGCCAAAGCATATTATAAGTGTGTGTGTGTGTGTGTGTGTGTATCTATGTGTGCCACAGTGGCAGAACCACATTTGCAAACGGCCTCCAACGACCTTGCGTTTGACAAAACATGATCAGTTTTAACACCGTCCATTCGGCAGTCTACACCTCACTCCATCTCCATCTCCATCAGCATCTCCTCTCACCTCCAACTAACTTTAAACACTCAAACCGTTTGCTAGTCGCTTGCTCTTGTTGGCTGCCGAGCAACTAAACGTTTGCTAGTCAAACTTGGCCAAGACTCGTAGACTGTAAACTTGGCTACGTCTACGGCTACGGCTACGGCTCTGACAGAGAATATGGTAATGACAAACTGTGCTTTTATTTCTATATTCATGTGTATTTTTTTGTCACTTGTGAGCTAGTAGAATATTTTTGCTTGGAATTTCGATGGATTAACAGTTGCAGAAATTCTTTAAGGCATTTGGTGTGGGATATCCTGTTTGTAGTTCTTGAAAAATGTTTATTTCTATATTTAACTGACATACTTTGCAAATCACTTAAACTAATCAAAGTGAGTCAACCAATTCCAACTCTTTGCATGCAATTTATTGTTTAATTTAAGCGAATAAAACTGCAAAAATTTAGTTTGCAAATATCCGTCGTAAAAAACGTGCTAAATCATGGGCTCTATCAACTAGCGGAATGCGTAGACAACCATGACAAAAAAACAAAACGATGACAAGAAAAAAAACACGCCTAAATCATAAGCCATTAGGAACGCAATGCTTATTCAGCATAAAATTCACATAAAAACCAAAATTTTTTTAACGAATTTAAGCGACGGAAAAACAAAACACCCCAAAATGAGATGAAAAGCAAACAAACAATCTTATTTGATTGTCCTTAGCAGGGGATGTTTATAGTGACAAGGACGAGTAGACAACGCACGAGATTAAGATTATACATATATATATTCATATATATATATATATTAAGGTAATAAACGTCAGTCATAAAATAAATCACCAAATCACTCGCACACACAATGAGTTGGAAAACCGAATGAAGCTTAGAAGTGTGAGTATATGAATTTAAATGTGTTAATATAATAGTTGCAAGCACAAATAGAATCATAATCATAAATTGTGCGCTTTATGGCTAAACTCTTATTGAGCTGGCGAATTGTTGTGTGCGTAGCGCTTTCACGCAACTTTAAAAGCAGTTCAGTCGATGCCATCATGAACTTACAATGACTCTGCGCAGTCGCAGCAACCCAAGCAGCGCGCGCGAGCGAGAGGTAGAAAGAAAGAGAGTGAATGATAGATCGGGAGATGCTAGAGCGAGACAGCTAGCTCAGTTAGAGCAGGCGCAACGCATGGCGCCATCAACTTAAAGTAAGGTGGCGCCAGCATTGTTTCTTTTTTCCATCTGATTTTTAATTCTTGTATATATATTTTTTTTTTTTTTTTTTTTTGGTTACGCCCACTTGATGAACTTGACAACAACACAAAAAGCCGCAGCATCAGCAGCTTTATGACTGGAGGCTATACAAAAAACCGATCGAGTGCTGAGCTGCGCCGTCGCGAAAGCTTCTTGGCGCTCAAATTGGAGCAGCGCAAATTAGCAACAGGCATGCAGGCAGCAGTGTAGCAGTCTGGCAACGCCAGGAACAGCACGCGCTGCCTGCTGCTGGTGCTGTCGCCGCTTAATGACGACACGACAAGCCGCCTTTGTGTGTGCACGTGTGTGTGTTAGCCCCCGTCGGTAGCCGTTGACGGCGACAAAAAACACGGCGCCAAGTGTTTGTCAAACGATCGGCTAACCTGTGGTTAACGTTTGTCACGTCGCGTCGCGTCGCGGAAACCCGTTGGACGACTTTGAATTAGAAAAAAATGTTTTTGCCGAGCAGAGCCGACACGTTAAAGCCAAACAAATGCAAACCAAGCGGAGAGCGAGCAAACATTTTTGTGCTAAACGAAAGCAAACTACTTACTTAGTAACTAAAATGTAGCTTAATCTAGAGCAAGCCTCATTAGCGTGTTTTATCAACATTTTGACATGTCAAGAGCGCCTCCTAATTATTTGAGAATTATAAAATCTTAATAAATGTTAAATAAATGGTAACAAAGCAGCACAACTTTTGTGCAGAAACTTTCAAACATATCCATACTTAAAGCACTGACTTCAAGTACAAACTTTGCTAGCTACACAAAATTATTACGCATACGCGTAGTTATCCTAAGCATTTAATCATGTACACTTGTACAAGCCTTCCACTCTCCTTCTCTTTCTTGAACCCGTCGCTCTGTCTATGCTTTTGGCATTGCATTTTTGGCTGTCGCAATTTAGTTGCTGTCTAATGTAAATATTTGAAATATTTTGTTTTTTTGGGGAGGGAGAGGATAGAATTACGCGTACATTTTGCTGGCCGCCGTCTGGCAGGCGTTGTGAAATTTGCAAAATATATGAGAGAACATGGGGCCACATTCACAATACTTCCGTTCTACACAACACACATGTCCTGGCTTGGCTGGACACTGGCGTCGCTCATGCAGCGCCCCAGACAGCGCCAGCGACAGGATCCGCATGAGATTTATTTAGTATTTGTATTTTATTTCACTTCAATGTACATATTGGACACGCTAACTTTCATTTAGAGCAAAATGCTGTCCAGTTTTGTTGGCGCAGCTCCTTGGAGCCGTCTTTTTATGCAACATAAACTTATACATAAATAAGCATTGCAAAACTATCTTAGTTGGTAGGAAAATAGAAATATAAAGAACATTACCCTGGTTGACCTACCTGGCATGTACACTTGAAGCATTTGGAGTTTTGTATGCCTTTGATTGGCCATTCTTCACCTTCATTGGCACAGGATTCCATATCACCTGGAAAAGTGAAAGATATTTGTTAATGGATTCAACTAAACAAACTTTGACAGTCATAAATTCTTGGAAACGTCTCTCTCTCAACAATGTCTAGTCAAAAAACAAGCAAACAAATATTTAATTTTCAATCATGTACAGCCGGAAATTGCCCACTGACTAAGATGTTATCCAGCACGTGACTCGCAGCGCTGCCTAAAAACCAAACCAAAAAGGAAAACCAAGCAGGTCAATGCGATTAGGCCACTTTATCATCATTCCCCGTACTGTGTTTGTGTTTGTGTATGCAACCAAACATGCCCTGTTAGATAATAAAGCAACGCACCATCATCTTCATCTTCTTTACCTCCCTGTGTTGCCTGCATTTTGGGTTAGTCTTTGTTTGGTTTACCTTTTCTCTTTTGGCACCGGCGCTAAGTCAAAGTAGCAAGCGCCGCATGTTAAACATGTTGAACAACAAACAACAAAGAGAACAAGCCACTGTACCAGCTAAGAATAAGATCGACTACAATATACCCTGTTATCAACTCTTCAAGCAAATCTTACTTATGTTTGGTGATTTTTTACGGATTATTAAAAAATATATATAAAAATCAAATACATTTGCTAAGGGGGGGATAAATACAGCAACAAAATACCCGTTTGTGTAAATTGTATTTGACCAGGGTATAACAAAGAACGTTTCGAAACGATACAAAAACTAAAAAGGCAAGAAGGCAAACGGAAACGTCGGCACAGCGACCCCAGGCTGACTTGCAGGGAACGTCCCAATGCCCGGGGCTGGCTTTGTTGGACCACCTGCAATGTGCTGATAAACATACACTCAAATACGCACACACATACAAAGAGATACAGCACGACAGGCTCAGTGTGTTGGTTGATGATAAATGAAGACGCCGGCGCTACATACACTTAAAGATACAATTGCAGATGCAGCAATTTTAGGGCAGCTCTGCTCGGTTTTAGGCCCAACTCGATATTATCAATGTTTGTATCTTTTTGGTTGTTTTTTAGCTTCCAACACCATGTGGCTCTTATTGATGTTGTTATTTTTTCCCATTTCTTTTTCCTGTTATTCGTTTGTGTCCTGCTGTGCCATTTTTTTTTTTTGTTTTTTGTTTTTTGGGACCACCTTCATTCATAAACAAATCCATTGGTGCTCTAATGAAGTGGAAAATTTATTAACTTCTTGTTGAAACTTTCTACATGTCAACAACAGAGATGGAGCAGTATCTGGTTCCCTTCTCTTTTTTTTTTGGCTGTCCATCTAGCGGGCGACAGTTAACGAACCTTGGTTCAAGTAACGTGATATCGGAATTGCAACATATATATATTTCTAATTTATCGAATTTACTCGAATGCCATATAAAATCGAAAAACCCACTCCAAATATTTTAGAAAACATGTTAAGCCAACGAAATACATAAAGAAGAACAGCTAAGAGTGCTTTAGGAGAGAGTGTTGGAATGTCAGATACACTTTTGCCTAAGATATACACTTGACATGAGCTCATTTAAACTTTTATATTCCTTATAATTATCAGACCTAAAAGGTCATGAAAAAAAAACAAGAAAATAAAACTACAAATCTGTCAGCAATCAAATACGCTCAGTAGCTGTTCAGCCGGACAGCTGGCGACGCTGAACGCCGACGTCGACTTATTAATCACAATCACAGATTTAGCGCCAGCGCTAGACAGCGACGGCAACGTTTAGGGAGCGCCAAAAGTGGCACGTGTTGCCAATTGGCAACAGCGCTAGGGAGACAGGGGCAAAAACCTTAACGCCCGACTTACAGCAAGAACTATTTTGTTCATGTGCCTAAAGGTGAAGGCTTATACTTTTTCAGCGTGAAACTGTCAAAACTAAACATTGTTGGCAAGGCTATTGCAATAATTTGAATAAACTATATATTAGATTAGAACTGAAGCTCTAATCAGTCAGAAATAATTCATAAGGTAAATAATCAGTCAAGGTTGACATACCTACAATGCAGTACTAGGTCAATAAATTGAGTTGAGCTAAGATAATTATCAACTCTTAGTAAATGTGTAATGATTACACTTTTCTGTACACCAAGAAACTTTAAAGTCCGATCTTTGACTCGTTTAGTATTTTTCATTCACTCACCTGAAAGGCCTTCTCCTAAACCAGCCACAGATTGCGTTTGAATCAAGGCAATCATGATGAACAAACTGATTGTTAAAATTTTGCCAAATATATGATGTCGGCTCTTATAGTTGTTGTTTCTTTGCCGCCTTGTGTGGCCATGACATTGTGTGTTATAGGTTGTCGTCACTGGTTGTTGTTGTTGTTGTTCCAGCTTGCCACTTGACGACGTACAACATTTCCACATGGCGTGCGATTTGCAGCACATTTTTGCAATTTGTTGGCGCAAGTTCAGAGAAATTTGCATGAGTTTTAATTACTAGAATTTAATTTATTCGTTTTATTCCTGGTAGTTTGTTGTTGTATTTTGATTCGCTTGAAATTTTTGCTGAAAATATAGTGTTAAAAAAATTGATGAAATCGGTTAGTTTAAAAATATGCAGGCGCCAAAATAGAACTAAAGATTTTATTTTGTTTCAAAAAATTTATGGCCGTGCAGGTGTTTTATACAACTTTATTGTTGTTTTTGAAATTTGTTTCGGGATAAATTAATGCAAGCTGGTTCATTGGACAGTCAGCGAGACGTTTCTGATCTAGCCAAATGATTTGCACTTGCCGCCTAAGGTCTAAACATAAACCATTTGCTGTTAGCTGATTTGTTGTTGTTGTTGTATGATTTTCGAGGTTTTCAGTATTGAGTTTCTCGAAATTTTATGATGCCTATCAAGATGAGGCCAGGCCGGGCTAGGCCAGACCAGGACAAGTTGGCACACATTTCCTCTTACCACTCACACACGCACACGCACATACACAAAATTCTGCGAATCATCTTGGCCTGGTCAACATCCATCGACTTTGCACGTACGCCCAAAAGGTAAACTCCGTTGGCTATTGGCCAATTGTTTTTTTATTTGTCTCTCTCTCACTCCCTCTTTCACTCTCGATTTGTCTTTATGGCAGCTCTTAGGTGTTCGACAACTTGGACAATATTTGTTGCGATTTATGATCAATTGTGTGTGTGTGTGTGTGTGCGTGGTACAGGTAACGCCAGCTGATAGATTTGTGTGTGGTGTTCTTTGTGTGTTGTGCGCCGGGTCATAAAAATGTTAATGATTTTTGCGTCTGGCGCCAGGCAACAATATTGTAATGCTTGTTTGACTTATAATTAATTTTATTTTTGTGTGCTGCTCTCGGCATAATTTTTATTATTTGTTTTTATTTGCTTGTCTTAAGCAAGACCGTATCAAAAATTGGAAGAAAACAACAAATACATATTATACGATAAACAAACAAAATCCACATCGAATTCTCTGCTCAAATTTATTGATTATTTAGCTTCAAAGTGGCGCCAACATTTGGCCGCTTTTAATACACAAGCGGATGCTTAAACTCGATCGATGAATCAGAATATAGAAATGTCCCACTATAATATGCATATCTTATCATTTATTAAGTTTATTAGCTTGTTGTTCACATTCTATTTTATGACGTACATTGTTAAATTGTTTTTCTGTGGGTGTTCTATCATGACCCACCCTACTGCCTGCCGCCCGGCTGCATTATCATGCATCGAACCGTAAGATCGTCATGCCAAAAGCGGTGTTTGACCCAACAATGTTATAACAGACTGCCATTAAAAAAAAAAAAATTGTCAAACAAACTGATAATGTTCTATATAGTATGTGTAGAAAAGCATATAGACATTTGCAGTATATATGTTAATTTCTGCAATTGATAAGATTCACAGCGACGACGACACCTCGACGAACATTTAAGCTAGAAACAACGTTTCGCCTGTTGTCTGTCTCTGTCTCTGTTGCTGATTAGCTGCAATTTGTCACTGCATTACTGTTGACAAGGACAATGTACATGAATGCTATATATATAGAACTACTATATTATGTACCCTTTATACGTATGCAACGCAGCTGTTTTTGCAGAACTCTTTGTATAATGGAACTTGGGGTTTATTCATGATGGATATGAACATGCAACATGCTTTCATTGAAATCTCAAACTATATTACACCTTACAGAGTGTAGAAAAACCTATACTAAGTAATCTTTTATATTAGAAAATATATATAGAATGTAATTTGTTTTCATAATCTTGGCATTGTTAAATAAATATTTAATGAATTATTTCTTATAACTTGTCACATACTGCGCAGCACGTGGAACAACAATACATTGTTATAAATAAACAGATGAACTCCAGAAATCAAAACTCGAGCCCCAAAAAAACTCAAACATAACATTCAAAGCTACGCAATTTGTATGAGCTCTTTGTAATTTTTGGAGGGAAACTTAAGAACACACGAGCTGGCATTGAAGTTGAAAAAAAAGAGCCCTAACAATAGCGATAGTTTTGTCAAGTATTTTAACCACTTCGACAATGAGAACCTTGTACTTTGTGGTGCTTATCGTTTGCCTCCCAAAAAACTATGAAAAGTATTTGAATCTAAGGTTGATGTGCGCTTGAGAGGCCACACTTGTCATGGCTTGTTCTCGTTTATAAATAGAAAAAAACTGAAGCTGACAGCTGGCAGCTGGGCAGTTGAGAAATTAGCGAGCATTTTTAATTTAAGACAAGTTACTATAAACGCTTTGATTTAATTGACCGCCCAGCGGCCAATTGCATGATGACGCGTCGCAAGAGTCGTGCCAATTAAATCGGAGGGTCTAAGGGGGGTTACACTGATTATGGGGTTTTGGTTACACAGCTTGCAAGTGGGTAAGAGGGTGGGAGGAATTCTAATGCCGTCAAACTGGCGTCAAACTGGCGTCAAGCTGGCGTCAATGTGGCAATTAAGATAAGCGGCCTCACGGCCTCAACTGGCCCTGTCTCAGCCCTGTCCCTCTTATGGCCAAAAGGGGCGCAACAAATTGCTCAAACGCCTTCAAAAAAGAAAAGGGTTCACGCAGACCACGCAGACAGCTAGCTGTCTAGACAAGGTCTAATGATGTGCGGTAGGTAAGCATGTTTGTTTGTTTGTAGGTAGTTCAGGTAGCACACAACACGGTTCTGGGTAGCTAAAGTGCGTGCACCACCAGGCTTATCAGCAGCCGAATTCCACTTAAGAACTTGGTCATTAGAGGTGTACTGCAACTTTTGCTGCCAATTACGCATGTGCGTGTCTGCATTTTAACCTGGCTCTTTGGTCTGACTGTCGCCGACTTTAATTCAATTAAATGTGGAATTTTATTTGGGCCTTCGCATTAAAGCCAAGATCAGTTAGTAAGCAGAAAAGGGACAGGGCTCAAGATAATAAACAAATGGCGCCAGCAACAACTTTGCCAAATCATGCAAATTGCACAACAATAACAAATAGCTACGAAAAAAAAGAAACGAAAAAAAAAACCACATAAACTACAAGACACGATACGTATCTGGCTAACAATGTCGCGAACGTTGCCGTTGAACAAGTTGGCTGTGCTTGGCAACTTGGCAAACTAATTTTAATAGATTTGCATATTGAAGTCAGTATTGCCACAACAATGAGACGGGCCTGAAACGCACATTTGTCAACGTTGCTAGCGGCGGGCCCAGGGCATGGCCGAGACACTGTGTCTTAGGGCCAGGGCCATAAAGAAAAGAAGCCAACGTTATTGGTACAAGCGGCGATAACAACTACACCAAATGAAGACAACAACGTTGACGTTGATGTTGATGTTGATGTTGATTATGTTGACGGTTGGCCCAAACAAAAGACAACAACAGCAACAACGACATCGCGAACTGCAACAGCAACAGTTAACAAAACTTGGGCCCTCAGAGCCCCATAAACGGGTCCTCCTTAGCTTGCCCCACACGAAAGCATTTAAAGATTGAAAACGAATGCAAGCCAAACGACATAATAAAGACAAAACAATAACACACTATTAGGGCAACAATACTCAACTTTGATTGCCATAAACCTGTCTTGGTTTTTACTGCACTCAATGTAGACTTTAACCCTTGCCAGAGTTCTCCACCCAAAAACAACAATTGCTCTTGCCACACAGAGACACTTGATCAACAAACTTAAAATAGGGCAACAAGCTTTTGAAATTGTAAGTCAAATATATGGAAAAAAGTTCACTTTATAAGTAAGTACTTAAAGTAAATTTTGAGCACTTTGCAACTGATGCAATAGTTTGTAGATTTGTTGAAAATATTGTTAAATATTATACAAAACAATTTCTTAAAAACTTCGTTAAATTCTCTATACATAAATACTACTGCGGGGTCTATATATCTTGATTTGCTTATACCAAAATGTAACCTTAATAATTTTTAGTATCCTTTTATACGTATAGGAAAATGTTGCTTGGGAGCAAGTGTTGCCAGGTTAGCTTATTTCAGGCTAGATCTAGCATATTTGAAAATGAAATAGCTTATAAAATTTGCAAATAGCTTATAGCTATAACTCTAGCATATTCTAGCATTAAATTATATTCGTGACTTGAAAGAAATATTTCATAAATTTAAAGTGTTCCAAAGCTTAAATATCGGAGCTTCTTCATTTAAAGCCGATTGTATCGTAAACTTAATCAATATGAATTTGAATTGGTATTCTAATCGATAGTGTCATCGATATGTGGGCTGATGCATGCTCGATTTTTTCAATTTGGAATTGAGAAGTGAAAAAAAGTCAATGTTGCAAAAATGTCTTAAATAATTTATAAACAATACGTCACGAAATTGGTTTGAATATTTTCGAGAAAAAACAAATAGGTAGAATTGAATTTAGCAGAGCTCTGAACTCTGGGAGTGTAGCGGGAACTTTGCTGGTAAATCATTCGAAAACAGCATAACAGCATTGCGACTTTTAAAGTCCATCGAGTAAAATATTTACACAGCCTTATCTTTTTCTTTACCTTTTATGTCGATTCTCCACTATTGTTTTCGAAAAAAAAATTATAACATTATGTAAAAAGCTCTAGTGCGAGGCATTTGTCGGGTTAGGTATCGGTTGCAACGTAAACCAGTTGGGAATTAAAAGCACAAACATAAGTAAATGTTTCGAAGCAAACACATAACCGTCTTATTGAAGGATAATAAAGCGCCTCCCCAGACCAGAAGGTAGGGTGAGGGTGAAGAGGGGGGAGGTATGGTGAGGGGGGAGGTATGGTGAGGGGGAAGTTAGGGTGCGGGGAAGGCGGAAGGTATGGTGAGGCGGAAGGGTGGTAAGAAATACGATCGATAACTGCTCTCGATAACTTCACTTGGACAGAGCCACTACTGCTGAACACAGCCAATGGCCGAGGAATTTGTCTGGGTTTGGTATGGGTAAACACTTAAACCAGTTGGGAATTTTAAGCCCAAACATAAGTTATATTTTGAAGCAAACACATCACAGTCTTTTTGAAGGATAATAAAGTAGTTTACAAGCGCCTTCCCAGACCTGTAGGTAGGGGGATGGGGAAGGGGGAAGTAGGGTGAGGGGGAAGGGGGGAAGTAGGGTGATGGGGAAGGGGGAGGTAAGATGAGGGGGAACGGGGGGTAGGGTGAGGGGGAAGGGGGGAGGTAGGGTGAGGGGGAAGGGGGAGGGGGGAGGTAGGGTGAGGGGGGAAAGGGGGAGGGTGGTCAGAAATACGATCGATAACTGCTCTTGATAACTTCACTTGGGCAGAGCCACTACTGCTGAAAACAGCCAATGGGCCGAGGCATTTGTCTGGGTTAGGTATGAGTAAACACTTAAACCAGTTGGGAATTACAAGCCCAAACATAAGTAAATGTTTCGAAGCAAACACATAACCGTCTTATTGAAGGATAATAAAGTAGTTTACAAGCGCCTCCCCAGACCAGAAGGTAGGGTGAGGGTGAAAAGGGGGGAGGTAGGTGAGATGGAAGGGGGGAGGTATGGTGAGGGGGGAGGTATGGTGAGGGGGAAGTTAGGGTGCGGGGAAGGCGGAAGGTATGGTGAGGGGGAAGGGTGGTCAGAAATACGATCGATAACTGCTCTTAATAACTTCACTTGGGCAGAGCCACTACTGCTGAACACTACTGCTGAAGCAAACACATCACAGTCTTTTTGAAAAATAATAAAGTAGTTTACAAGCGCCTTCCCAGACCTGAAGGGAGTGGGAGGGGTGTAGGAGAATGGGAAGGGGGAGGGGTGTGGGAGAGTGGGAAGGGGGGGGGGGGGAGAGCAAGTGGTAAGAAATACGATCGATAACTACTCTTGATAACCTATATTGGACAGAGCAACTACTGCTGAACTCAGCTAATGGTCCGAGGCATTTGTCTGGGCTAGCTATCGGTTACAGCATAAGCCAGTTGGGAATTACAAGCATTTTATTTTTCTTGCATTTGTATATGGCTCACTTTTTAGCATATTTTTAGCTTGTTCTAGCTTATTTTCCCCCAGAATCTAGCTTATGCGGGCGCTCAAAGCCTGGCAACACTGCTTGGGAGTCAACTTCAACATTATTACTACTTATATAATTTTCAAGACTGTAAAAAAATAATGATCTACTTTGATAAACACAAATATGTTTAAATGTTCAAACATAAGTTAAGCTTTTATTTAAGTGCAAATGATTGTTCATAGGAGCTAAATCAGAACGATCTAAAAGAGAATTTTGTTTGATTTGAGCTTCCGGTTTTGGTCACACTGGCGATTGGCAATACACGAACTTTTACTTAGTCATGGCCATATGAGCTGCACAACAATTGTCGCAATCTGGTCCAACCTTGCCATATTTGTATTCTAAATTTGAATATTGCAAAAAGCCCACACACACACACATTAAATACACACTCATGTGGGGTTCATTTAAAATGCTGAACATATAGTATGAGGAGCAATTGTTGAAATTTGAGTATTATTAGTAATTTTAAACCGCAAAATTCTATAAATAGAACAGTTCAATTAATTGATACACAGACAGACTGTCCGTCCTTATACAGTGTTTTCTTCATATTAATAGAGCGACACGGTTCGGGGCGGATCAGCCAGCCAGGCAAAACTCATTTATGCGGAAGCCCACCAAAAGCTAAGCCTATGTTTTGAAGTTAAAAAAATGAAAGCCTAAACGAAAACGATAACAAAAACGAAGATTTTTAAAAAATTTTTGCTTTGCATGTTTATTGTGCAATTATTTTTGTCGGGCGAAAGGTAATCAAAAATTACATATAAATATTTAAAAAATGTATTTTTTTTTTTTTTTCAAAACCGGATTTTTTGATTGGAAGATGAGCACCGTTCACAGCAGCCAGCAATCGGCGTTTGTAGCTGTAAACAATTTTAGAAATGAAGAGAAGAAGACAACAACAAATTAGACGATATATGGGAATTCCAGCGTGTGACGCGACTAACCCGAATTTTTGCGGTTGTTGTTGTGAATGCTATTCATGTATGTGTGTATATCTTGCTAGAGGCTACTGGAAAATTTGTTTAATGACAATGCACAATAGAAAAACTGTGCAAAAACAATTTACTACCGATATCTTAATGGTATTTCTCTAAAGATTATAAATAAAACAAGTAAGAAGGCTCTAGTCGGGAGACCGACAAAAGAGGGCACCTTATCTATCGCTTTCTTTTTGGCATTTTTATAAAGGGTATCTTCTATGTGTCTCTTAGCTGTTGCTGTCTTTAACAGCTTATCTGTGTTTGAGGCATATGACGTCGATTTATATACTATATATAATATGTAGATATTGTTCAACAATCAAAATGGTTTTCACAGTCAAATTTATTGATTAACACACAAATGCGAATTGTTTGCATATTTTCGTTTCTTTTTTTTTCGTGTTTTGTGTTGTTCCGTAAGAAAAACAACATCAAGGCACATACATATGCTAGCTGCTCAGATGCTACATAGATAATGGATCGTAGAAACGGGCGTGTTCTATGTTTTGTTTAGTTTGTTGTTTTTTTTTCTGTCTGTGTCTCTGAAATTAGATATGCCATAAAAAATTTTTACTTATAAGTATGCTAAGCGTGGAGCTTACGAATTCCAGAAACATGATTCAGTTGTTTGTATACTTCCGTTTAAGAGAGAGAAAGAGAGAGAGAGAGGTAGAGAGAGTAACAAACGAGTTGAAAGTGCAATAGTAACAGGTGCCCATTGAAAAGCATGCAGAATATGAAACTCTTTTAATATGGATTGGTTCGTTGCCAGAGTCTTTCGTTTGATAGTGAAGTTTTGTTTTACGTTTGTTTGTCTGTCGTTGCTACGTCTTGATGTTGTGGTTGGGGGACTCCAAACACAGATCCGTATCGCTTAATGTGTCTGTTAATTCACGTTGATGTGCTCATATATCTTTTGTGCTACGATTTCATGTTTGAGCAGCTAGCAGCGGTGGGGGGGACAAGCAATGGCATCCGAGACAAGCAGATAGCCAGCGAACCTAGACCTAGACAAGTGGACCGTCTGTGTGTGTGACAGCCACACGATCTGTGGCCACTTGGCGGTGCCATGTGAAAACGTGTTGCAGTTGTTATGTAGCAACTGTTGTTGTTGTTGTTGTTGTTACTGCTGCGACTGCAGCAACTGCAATCGCACTTGCGGGCAGTTTGCTTAACGTGACGTTGAACCTGCTACAACTACAACACAACAGTTTGTCTACTTTTTGGATCATCATCATTATTATCCTCAATTGTCATGGATGTGTTAATTAAATGTCTAACAGCTATTCGTACAATGATTGATATCTGTTAAATGTGTTAAATCATTGCATTTGTTTGCTCTCAATTCGAAATGCTTTATTTTGAATGCAAACTCAGCTGAACTTTTTAGAACTTATTGTAAAACTAAATCTAGCACTCTAAATCTTAGCATATTCCTTAAAAATTCTCGCACTTGGCCAAGTTAGTTTGATCAACTCGTCTGCAAAGCTAATTCAGGTCATGTAAAGTTCCAATGACTTATCTTGGCTCGTTACTTTAACAGCAATTGTTGTTTGTCAAGCTTGATTAAGATTACTAATACGCCATGTGGTGCCTTTGACTATGGCATGCATTTTGTATGTTATTTACTGGCTGCCATTGCAGCAGCTTCCCAGACAATATGGCGGCATTGGCGAAGCACACACGCACACACACATGCTCAGCGGAAAGTTGCATGTTTTGCGTTGACAAGCTCATTTGTTGCAACAACTACAACAAACAAGCATATTTGCTTACAATATTTATTCATTTATTTATTTCCACAATGTCAGACATATTTGGAATTCAATGCTAAAAAAAAGAAAATAGCTTAAGCCCAACAAGTTAAAGTGCTCTTGCTGAGTATATAGAATAATACCCTGTTGTGTTTCTATTCATCTATATTTATGTAGGAGCTACTAATAAACAAAAGGGTAATTGAATAACATTGTTAGATTTGATGACAATTCAATGCTCAAGGACTGTAATAACATCTTTTGGCATGAGTCAATTGATGTTTTTATTTAGGCTTTGGGCAAATTTATGACTTGTATAACATCACAATTGACGCACGATTTTCGGTGATAATCATATGTTAATAGCAAAACTCTGCTGCTTAAGTTACTACTGCTGTTTCTGCCATAAACAAACTAAGTTATGCCAGAGTCAAACATACAAATAAACATAAATAGTTATTAGCAGTACTAAAATGTGAAACATCTTAAGTTATGCCAAAGTCAAACCTAAACCAATAGTCAGAGTATTTTTGAACTTGCTATTAAATACCATTCAATATTATTTTCCAGCGGTTTTCTTAACAATAAGCAAACAAATTTTAATTAAATTCCAAACTTAATGATTGGAGATATATATGTATCCTTAGGCAGGCTTAATGCCCTTATTAATTGAGCCTGCATATTTTTAATACTTAAGTAATTAGTTGCTTAGCAATCAAGTTAAGCAGTACCAAATTGCGCAAACAAATCTTTTTGCAAAGAAATGTTATTATTTTTTTTTAGCTTTATCGCTCTAACAGTTAATTATCAGATATATTGCCCACGTATGTACATGCCGCATAAACTTTTAAGCACCTAAAGCATAGAACGTAAAATTTTATTTTTTCAGATAAAAGTTCACAAATACATAGATGCTAACAAACACACACACACACATAGACACTTTAAGTGCAGCACACGCCGCAAAGTCTGGCAGTTTTTTAATGGTGCTATTTATAGGCTTATCTGAGCGTTATTTTTATTGGCTTTGCCTATTGTTTTTGTAATTATTAATTAGTTTGGTGTTTGACTGCAACAAGCAACAACACACTTATAACAACAAAAACTACAAACAATAACAAAAGCAAAGGCAAGCAAATTTGTTCAGTTTTGCGTGTCATGGCGAAATTATCACAAAAAGCTCCGTGTATGTGTGTGTGTGTGTAAGTGTGTTTAGAGTGTGTATGCTGTATGCATGACGCAGACATCGTTTGAGTGATAAAACATAGGGGAATGAGTCGGGGGGTTGGTAGAGAAACATGGTGAAATTGCAACGCAGACGCCGCCACCAACAGCCGTCGATAACCTGCGCGATGACGCATGTCCCTTTTGTGCGTGTATTTGTGTGAAGCGTAGTCAAAGCATTGAGAGACATATGGCGACAAACGCTGACGTCATTAGGCTGCTGGGCAGAGAACTACCCCCAATATATAAGTATGTATATAGAATCAAGTGGACTTTGAGTTATCGCAGTTGAGCCAACAAGCAAGCAAAGCAAACGGCAAAACTCCATCATCCATTGGCCCAGTTGCTTGCTTTAACACTTGGGTACAACATTCAACAAACTAAACAACAAACTACAAGCTAGCAATTACAGTTAACAGCTTGGATGAAGCCAAGTCAAACTGCCAGCTACCAGCTACCAGCTGTGCAGCCATCCACATCCACGTTCACATCCCACGCAGTCAATTAAGAGCGCGCCTTTGGCTATTGGATTACACACACTTCAACTTGCGCCTGGCCAGTCAGTCCGTCAGTCAGTCAGTCATTTGGGGGTGGGGGGCATTTTGTAGTCAGCATTTAAAATTATTTATTAGAAGCAACAGTCGAACTGGCATTCAGGCCGACAACAACGCGAAAAACGACGACAAGCTGAGGCGTATCAAATGTTTTTGGTTTGCTTTGCACTGTGTTTTTTTTTTTTTTTGTGCTCAGTTGTTGTTTTTTGTTGTTTTCGTTGATGACTGAGGAACTCTCTGTGTTTCGACTATGGCTGTGTGGCTCTTGTCTTTGGGTTTTGCCAGTCAAACGAGCCAAGCCGGCCCAGGCGAACGCGTTTAAACGGCGACGGCGTCTGGCGCTTGCCGCTTGGCGACAGCAATTTACCTTTAAGCAAATGCAAAAAGTAGTCAACAACAAAATACACACACGTACGCACACACACACACACACAATTACCCCAAGAGAGCGGGATTCTCTGGCCGAGTCTATAAATAATCCAAAAGCCAAAAGCAGCGCCATAAATCATAGGAAGACACACGAGTGTCGAGTTATTATGCGATCATATTTTAATTGCCGGATTATTATTATGCTGTGAGGACTCGACGACCAGAACAAGAGACAAGAGACAAAGACAGAAGCGTTCCAGACCCAATGGCAGTCCGAGTCCAACTTAAAGTCCCAGTCTCAAGTTCCCAGTCGTGTTCGTGAAAGAGCAGCGACTGCAAAGTAGACCAAAGCAAACAAAACACCTGCAGACCGCCTGTCTCTGGTCATGTCTATGCTTGGACAGGTGCGTGCACCAAAAAAACAAATACAAAAATTATTTTGTCGAAGCCTGAATACTCTTGTATTTTTCGAAATGTGGCGCCTTGAGTTAGTTTAACAACTCAAAATAAATCATGAAACAAAACTGAAAATCAACTATAATTTTCATGACAAGCCAGCGAGAACATCATTAATGAAGTCCATAAATGGGAATTAGCTTGCCTCGTTATAAGATCTGTGATAACAATTCTAGAAAACAATATAAATAAAATTGAAATCAGTTAATAAAGTTGGATCTTGCCCTTGTGCAAAGTTACGACTAGCTTCCCATAGTTACCCTTATAATAGCCATTATTGAGTTTTAATAACAGTACCTCAATAAAAATAAAGATATGACATTAAACAATGAATGAAATGACTTGGGAAATAACTTCATCAGACCATTAACAAAACAATAAAACCCTCTTTCTAAAAGAGTGTAAAACAACACCAAAATGCAGTTGCAGTTGCAATGTTGAGCCTGCTGCAACTGAGCAAACGAGTTGAGTTGTTGTTGCTGTTGTTTTTATGTGTGCGTGTGTGTTGGCAAACAGGTATGGTTGCATTTTTACCATAAAACGAACAGAGCAACAACAACAACAACAACAACAGAAAAAAAGCAACACCTAGGCCCAGAGAGCCTGTCCAATTGTCGTTGTCGTCTAAGCTGACTGTCATCCAACCAACCAACCAACGAACCAACCAACTGCCTACTGTCCATATAGTCAGCCAATGCGGCCTTTATAGTACTACTATGTCTGTTCTGGCCCGATATGCTAGCAAATATGTGTCTGCATTAATATTTACTCCGTAAGCCATGTAACAGATAAAAAAATTCGAAAGAAAAAAAAATCCCCTCAGGCAACAATCTTCTCAGTTGCAAAGTTGTCCCATCCCTGACTCTGCCCAGTTTTAAGATATTACTGCAAACTGCGTACGCAGTTATTACCAACATTTTTTACAGTTTTTTGTTGTTGTATTTTTTTGTTTTTTATTACATTTGTTCGTCTCTGCTTGATGTCATATTTCTTTGCCTTTTCGTTGTTTTTTTTGCTGTAATTCTTCGATACTTTGTTGTCATTAATGAATGCATTGTAATTCTTCAAGTTTTAGAGCAACATTTTCATAATTCTTATGAGAGACAGGAAATAGTTATCGTTTTTTTCTTTTATTCTTATTAAATACCACTAAATAATTGTATTTAAGACGTGATATTTAGTCCATAATGACAACTAATGCTTGATAGATAGATATATGTACATGTGTACTTTTATGCATGTGGGGCATGCGAAATTTAACACATTGTTACTAATAAGATAAACAATATGATTCATAGCTGTAAGCTCTACTATTCATATACATATATAGTACTTCAATCAACAATCGACTGTGATTGAGCTACTACTTCGAGTACCTTGTAATTGTACAATTCAAAATGATAGACACCTTCTCTAAGCAAGTTATTTAGTGTATTTGTGAAAATACACTAACCATGTGCAGCTATCAAATGCGAATAAGATAAAGTTACAACTATCAATTTGATTATACTTTAAATAAACTTTTCTTCACAAATTAAGATTTCATACAAATTGTTTTGGAACTTGAAATAAATTTCATACAATTGATACAGTTTTGGGATGTAGCAAATAATCTATATTAACATCATTTAATGCTGAATCAGCATGAAAAAGCTTTAGTTCTCCAAGGAATGCCAACCAACATTCAGATTTGCAAAGAATAATGTTTTTTTGGAAAGCAATGTTCACAAATATTTAAAGAATACACGTGTTATTTTTCTCTTAAAGATCTCATAAGAAAAACTCTCTTCCCAACATACTAAGAACAACTATCAGCCCATCTGAAAACCCTTTATTTGTACAAAATGTTAAGCAGATTTGTTTTTTAAGTGCTTACTGTGAATGTTTAAAGCGTATTTTCGAGCTGTTTTGATTCTTATTTGATTTATTTTACAATTGAATACATTCATAAATGCTTCGAGTGAATGAAGAGCAAAGGGAGGCATAGTTGAGGCATTCATAGAGATAGGCAGCACCTAAAAGAGAAGCCTACATAAACACTCACACTCGCTCTCACTCTCCCTCTCTCTCTCTCTCATAAAATGTGATAATAGTATTCAAACAATTAAACAATTTTCGCAAAATGTTGAAACAACTTAGGATGGTGACGCAGGGCGGGCTGAGCGGCATGGCAGGGCAGGCCCCAGTATGCGCAGCAGGCAGATAGCAAAACGTTTATATGTTCTCATTATAATAAAACAAAATCGCGCTCTACACGTACTTATTGTCAGGCAATAACAACAACAACAACAAGCAACAAAATAAAAATAAAAAAAAGATTAATTACAAAAGAAAAGTAAAGAGGCAAAGTTTACCCGTAGAATCAACTTCCAGCTGACGACGGGGCAGAGTGCTGTGTGCTGTAGTGTAGTTTGTACGAGGCGGGGGGTTGGAATGGGCAATCGAGTTGACTTTCAGCACAATTGCAGGAACGTAGACGAGGCGGCGGCAGCGGCGGCGGCTGTGGTGGCAATGGAGACGGCAACGGCGGGTTGAAATTTGCGGAATCGGAAATTAATTATGCTTGACATGTTGCCGGACCGAGGAGCAGCGGCAGCAACACCAGCAGGGACGGCAGCAGTAAAGGAGACGATGTTCTTTTGGATAAGGTGCTGCTGCTGCTGGAGAAGGCGGAGCCGTTGTTGTCTACTATTTGTTGCTCTTTATGTGTTGTTGTTGTTGCAGATGTTGTCGATATGAATCGCATTTTCAATTGCTTTGTGTCTTCTTGGCTTCTTTTATCTCAATTTGTTTGTTGTTTCTTAAGGCTGTGTAACAACAACAAAATACGCACGCAGCACGCTTTTCATTTCAATTGTTTTCCTTATTTTCCTCTTCCTCTCTCAGCATATAATTAATAGTCTTTCGCGCCACGTGCCACACACGCGCAGCAACAATACAATGCACGCAGGATGTGTAAAATTACAGATTAAGCATACGCCACGATGTGCCCGAACTGAAGTCTCAACTTAGCGTTAGCTGCACGCCAGCTAGCCAGCTAGCGAATTTATTGTCTATTGTTTTTATAATTGTTCTTTATTGTATCTTGCCTTAGTTCGAAACGCAAATTCAAATAAAAATGCAATTTATGCATGTAAAATGCAATGCTAGGCACAGCGCTTGCAATTGCCAATTGCGCGCCAATTTGTTGTTAGATTTTCATTCTGTCACAATACTTAAAAACTTTAATATTTGTTTTTTTTTTTTAACTCTATTAGAACGCGGCACGTCTTAAAATGAGTTCCATTTTTATGTTTTAAATACGTTAATATATTTTCGTTTTTAAATATTAATTAAAAACACACACACAGTTAAAACACGCGCGATAACAACGTTTAGATCAAGCTGTTGTACCAGCCAGCTCGGGGGGTAATGTTCTCTATATAGTATATATATATATTTTACTTATATATATGTATTTGTTGGGCTTATGAACTTGTGATTAATGCGCGATTTATTTTGTATATTATTTGATTTGGTTCTTTTTTATCAAGCGATCTTTGTGCGACTTTGACGCGCGCGCTTGAAACAGCTTGAAAAATTTTTGCCTGTCTGCGCAGGCTGTTTTTCTTTAGCTTCGCTTGTCTGTTTTGTCTGTAAGCTCAGCGCTTTTCCACAATTCTCTGACCGTTCGTCGGCGCTGTTAAACGAGAACTAAACAACGGGGCACAGCGCACGAATCGCAGGCGACTGTCAAAGACGACAACAAATGTAGCGAGAAAGGCAGCTGTGAAACACGAACCGAGAGCAGCGCGCTGTGACACGAACAACAAAACCAAACGACTCGTGTTAAACGAAGTGCTCTTAATGTTATTGTTGTTGTTGTTGCTTTTGGCAGCAACAGACGCTGCGGATTGGTTTTTCCTCGTTTTTTTGGGGGGCTCGCACCGTTAAGTAGTGCCAGCTATTGGTTTGGGGTCAAGTTGAACTGAAGATGCTATACAAAAGGCGAAGAGTAGACGTAATATGTTTGATTGTATATCACTTAATTAATCGTTTCATACATAATTAATATGCCTTGCTGCATTGCATAATCTAACTAAAAGTAATAACAAATTATGAGTTGCAACAAACTGCATACCATAGATATATTTTCGATTGTGTTTGTAGGTTGGTATTTTTTTTTTGGCTGTTTTGGCTACAGTTTAAAGTCCATAAAATTTTTTAATTGCTGCTTTTTAGAGCTGCAATCAGCAATTGAAATATACTTTTCAAGAACTGTTCGCATTCCACACAGTGCACATTGTGAAATGAATACCTTGTTAACATGTGCTGCGGTTCAGGTACAGGTACGGTTATAGGTGAGACTGGCTCATTACCTTTCCCCCTCCCTCTCTCTCTCTCTCTCTCTTTCACGCAAACAGCACAGGCTAATTATGTTATCTCAATTCTCAATTTCAAACGATTCTTAGAATTCAGCGCTGCAAATTAAAATTTTGTCAACTGGCATTTTAATGTGTACCTCGAACAATGTTTCCTTTGGCTCGGCTATAACAATGGAATGCGAAACACAACGGTACTCGCCACTCTTATGAATGGAACCGAAAACAAGCATGGAACAATTGAAGTTAAGATGTTTGTAGTAGCATCTGCAAAAGCATTTATGATTAACTTTAAAACAGATAAGTTTCATTGAATGGAATTTCTTGATAAGTACGCGAGATTCAAATGCCCCTCTGCCACAAACTAGGTCAGTAACGAATATATGAAGAAATAATAATAAAAAAACTTTTATAAAACTGAACGAATTCTTAAAACTAACTTAAAGCATAAAACGGCATATCAAGCAATCTTTCAACTGCCATAACCTTGTCAAAGCTAAAAAGTATAATCATGTTTATTAAGTTAGGTTAATGCTGCAACAATATATTAAAGAATTATCATCTAAAAAAAGCGTACAGAAGAGTTTTCCCTAAGAAAATTTAAACAAATTGTAAATGCCATTTACAAGCCAACTAACATTTAAAATCATGCATTAACCAAATGCAACATCACATACATTACAGTAACAACAACAACAGCAACTTGCAGCATTTAAAGCATTTGAAATACAACAGCAACTAGCACTTAGCCGCACTTGTTCAAAAGCCACAAATCTTTTATGGCATTTGTTTCAAATGCGATAATAACACTTAAGTTGCTAAATTGTTGGCTTAAACGCAAATTAAAGACAACTTTTCACAAGATAGGGGTTCGTGTAGTGAACAGCGAACAGTTGTGTGTCTGTGTGTGAGGGGGAGAGGGAGGGGGAGTAGGAAATAGGCAGGTGTTTTTGACTGGTATAATTTATACTTAGCCAAACGCCAAATCAAATTGGCAAGCATTTGACATTTATGCTGAGAGCTATGAGCTTTATAGCCAAGGAAAATGCCATGGAAAATTCAGTCAGTCGATGTAGAGAGGAATGGTGAACGGTGAGGCTGTGAGTTAATTCAGCTAGAGATGATTTATGCACTCATTGTATAGTTGGATAGGTAGACGCTAGGCAAACTCATGGAACATTTTTTGCCAGTTATCACGAATGTTGTGAATTGTAGAGTTAAAGTTGATAGTTTTTTGGTTGGTTAGTTTATTCGGATTTTGTTGCGGCTTTCAGTTTTTCCCAGGCGCACATTTTGTCACAAGCGGCTGGCATTATTTATGAGACTAAGCAAAGAGAACTTGCAGCCACAGCTAACAATTTGCAAATGCCGCTGCCTAACATGCAACCACAAACGCAAACAGTAAGAATGACAACAAATGCAACCACTGAAACCACTGCAACCACTGCTTGGCATCATGTGGTAAACTATGACGCAGTCAATGATTTACTTTTCAAAACATTAATAATTGCGCTTCACTAAATAACTAGCACTTTGTAATTGTTTGTGTTTATAGGGTCTCTTTTGCATCAACATTGGCGATGATATGTAAACAAATTTAAAAGCAATTTGGCTCAAAACGTCACGGCCACCTACGGACGGAGGGTTAAGTTTTACACAGCCGCAGTTCGACCCACAATATTCTACGCCACTTGAGCGTAATTAGCCATTTAGCTTTTAAGCGCTTAGCAAATAGCGCAAGTAATACACACACCCCCTGACTCCTTCTTTACATAGTATTCTGTTCGGGTTGGCGTTCTAATCTTCAGTTGCTGCAAGTCTATATATATATAGAACAGTTTACGCAACGTATCGATGCTATTTTGATAACTTTAAATATTTGCAATTTGCCATTATTTGTTTAACTTAACTTTGTATCTTTTGCTTAATGTGTGCTCAACAATTCGAGCTTTGTATTATTTGCTTCAATATAGAAGGCGTTGTGCTCAGGTGATGCTCTCTAGCCAAATACAAAGTCAAATATTGGGCATCTTGGGCATTTTCCATGAGCATCATACAAAAAAGAAATTAAGCCAGCGACAAACAAGCTGATCAAATTTCTAATGGCCATTGCTAGAGTTCATTTGCCTGTAAATGATTCGAAGGACTTCGCCATTCACTTGACTCAACAACAAAAGGCTAAAACACTTACAAACTCATATTCTTTTCAGCTTCATGCTTGTTACTGTTTATTTACTGCGTCTGCCTGTCAGACAGAGATCAGACTCTCAATGCTGTAATTACATAGTTATGTGTGTGTTTACTGTCCCACAACAAAGGCACAAAAACATATATAATAACAACGTACTATAACAACAGACTTGCAACTAGCTGTCAACTTGGCTAATTGAAACTGGACACATGCTGAGCGACAGGGCTAAGAGGAAAATATTTGTTTTCGGAGGCAGTTCAACGAAATTACTATTGTTAAATAGGTACAGTGCTCGTTCATATATAATTTTTGTTATTTATGTTGATTTGTAAATTAAAAACTGAGTTTCTTCAACTAAAATCAAATAATCAATTATATATAATAATACATATACAGTGCGTATACGTTTTGTGACTGCAACAGTTTGGCATTCAGTGACTCGTAAACTGTGTTTTGCATGCGATGCTTTTAAATTTATTGTTTTGGTTTTTTTTTTTTTATTTGGCTTTCGCTGAACTCACATTCAAACATCGTATAAATTTTGCATTTTCTGAAGCTGCGATTCTGCCTTAATTGATCGCCTAATTAAAAGGCATTGAATTACACTCGACCTCAACATTGGCCATGGCAATTAAATCGAACAAGCAACGCATTTTGTGGCTTGTCGTGTTGTTTCTTCATTTCGTCGTGTCGTTGTCGATGCAATGTTGCTGATTATTTCGGAAATGCCAATCAGATGAAAGGCCCACAGAACCTCGTCGTACAGCATGCGCTATCGCAATCTCAATATACATACATACTCTTTTGTCTCACCTCTCTCATCTCCTACGTTCCCGTTTTGTGGCGTCATCTGTGTTGATTACAGTCTGCAACAGTGAGTCAACCCAGCGATCCCGACCAACTTTTGACGCCAATTTCAAGCTGAATGCAAAACAACGAATAAAGTACAAGTTTGGCCAATTATTTTTGTTGTTATCTGCTTTTCCAATAGAAGGCAAAAAGGTGACTTTAGTTATGTACTGTTTTTGGCAACATCTTGATTATTTACATTGTTCCAATCCTTGGAACTTTAACAATTAAATCTTAAGACTTCATTAAGTTATAGTAGTGTAGGTAGTATTTATAGTCGATTATCATTTTTTGCTTATACACTAAGCTGATCTAATATCTGTGCTCATCTGTTATTGTTGCATGCAATATAGCTGATTGCAGTAACGGTATGTTGTATTATCACTTCGCACAATACTAATGCCAGCTCCATAGTAAGCTATAAGTAATTCAAAATTATATTAAACCGCTTAATCTTCTGCTGATATATATTATATATACATACGTATCACATATGCGGATCCATCGGCTGGCCCAACAACCTGTAGTGCTATAAGTATAATGTCAATGAGTTGGCCTAGAAACATGCCACCCAGCGTACAGAACTTGAGTAGACCAATGCCTGGATAGCCCAAATAAAAGCGATCCACGCCAAACATGCCCAGGAACACAGAAAGCAATAAGGTTGTGTCCAAATGATAGCCATTGCTACAAATGGGTACAAAAACATTAAATCTCGTTATACAAAATTTCATTTTCGCGTTACTTACGTCCATTTACAGGGCATTTGGCGTGTAAACGTTGAATTGCCCGTTTCGGTGCAATTGATCTCATTGGCAGCTATGCACCAGACACGCGCTCGATTCTCTTTGGTGCACCCGCGCAGCTGTTGTGTCTTTAGATCAATGTGATGCTTGGCAGGATCCGGGCACATAAATTGCCCCATCAGCAGCTCATTGCAGTCCACATTGACGGGCTGCGCTTCAGTTGCACAATATAGCAGCACCAAAGATACAATGTACCAGTACATTATAAAATTATGTAGCGTTTATTGTTGCAGTTTGTTTTTTTTTTATCACTAGCTTCAAATTTCGCATTAGAATGCACTTTTGTTTTGTTTGTGGCCGGTCTTCTTCTTCTTGTTTTTGTGTGGTGGCAGGTCGATAAAATAAGTGCTGGAAAGTTACGAAATGGTTGGGTATGCCTATTGCCTACAGATGGCGCTGTTTTATTTGCGAACTGCTGGTCTCCGGTCATATTTTCTTTTGCAATAAGTAAGATGTTTTATTATTGAAACAGTTCTGCTTGTTTATTGAAAATATATTTCTTGCATTGTAGAAAGACTCGCACATCCTTTGCCTGGGCCGACTTGAGCTGTTCCAGCGTTGCGCTCTTTAATCCATCTCTAAACACAATGCACACCTTCGAGGTTTGTCCAAATGTGCGTTGAATATGACCTGATTCTCCAGTGGATAACTGCACCTGTTTGCCCACGTAGATGTCACGATTGGCTTCTTTCTTGAATAGGTTCTGCACAATGATTTCGTTTGAGTTTACCACACGCTGCACATTACCCTGTTTTTCTTTGTGCTTAAATATGCGCAGCTGTGGCAGAAGATCTGTTTTATAGTTGACGCAGTGTGTCTGCCACAGAATGCGACCCCAAAAGGCCAACCGGCAGCTGTTGCTGTGCACATCCATGTCCAGCTTGGAGGCAATCAGTGCGCTACCCAATGTGCTCAACACTGGCGTTTCAAACTGCAGCAGTGCAAAGATGCAATCACTAGAATCCATTGCATCCTCTGGCAGCAGCTCCTCTATATGCTCATAGTCTCTGTTCAAGTCAAAGCTGGGTGATTGAGTTGCATCATTCCGAAACAACTGCAGGCTAGCCATGACTGTATCGTGTCCAACGCTTATGTGCAGCTTGCTTCTGGAGCGGATTACCTGCTTATAGTAGCGTATGGGCTGCAGCTGAATGCAGGCGGCATAGACGGGTTTTAAATAATCCGGTTGGGCAATGATGCCACGTTCCATTAGTTTGGCATTAAATTGTGTTACGCACAATCCAATGCGATCTCCTGTTCCAGCTCTATCCACCGGTTGCCTAAATCTTTGTATGGATTTCACTTTGCGCCGTTCACACAACAGTGGAAGTTCCACGCTATCGTTCACAGCCACATTCCCTTGGAGCACTGTGCCAGTGCAAACAGTACCTTGTCCCTTGATGGCGAAACAGTGATCTACATAAATGATAAGTGGAGCTGGTTTCAACTCACGCTTAGGTGCTTCATAGATTTTGATCAAACCAGCCCGCAGTTCCTCAATGTTGGTGCCCTGCAAGGCAGACACCGTGTAGATGGGTACCTCAGCACCAAATTTGGTGCTTGCCAATGTCTTCTTTAATCTGGATTGTAGCTTTTCCAACTGCAATGCCCGCTTATCCGACGGTAGTGCATCGATCTTGTTAATAACCACAATCAGTTTTTTGTCAAGAAGTTCACCAACAAGCAAACATTCGGCTGTCTGTGTTTGTATTCCTTTTTGTGCATCAACAACGAGCAGCATCAAATCAATTATCTGCGCACCTATTTAATTAAATACTTTTGATTATTGTAGTTCGTAGATTAGTGGTTTCAGTTTACACTCACCTCCAATAATGGTGCGTATGAGGCTTGCATGACCGGGACAATCCACAAAGGTGATTTGCAGTTGTTGCCTCGTTTCAGGAGTCTCAAAAACAAATGCACTAAAGCCCAAATCAAGTGTGATGCCGCGTTCCACCGATTGCGGATTCTTGTCAAATGCTGCTGTACTCGATATGGAACTTAAGGCACGTGCTAATGTTGTTTTGCCGCTATCAACATGGCCCAATAAACCAACGTTGAAATTTGTTGTCATTGCGTTGTTTACATTTCACCCAAATGAAAGTCGCCTAACATATGATGCCGATTTCTATTTCAACTGAAGCTGCACTGCTTCATTACACTGCTTGGTTGTTGACTGCTCGTGTGTGGGCCTCTTAATAAGTATCGATGTTTCCGCATGAAACTAAATATTTCTTCAAAACAAAATAAAAAATATCAAGCGGCATAAAATGCAATGCAGCTTCCACCATCTACATATATCAGAGTATTAAATAATATGTTTGCATTCACCTCAATAGATGATGCGCTAAGAAAATCAAAATGCAGAGAGCGCGAGACGAATTTAACATTTAAAAGCTGCTTATAAATGCAAATGTACTTTGACGCAGCTTCAGTTGTGGACAGCAGCAGTCGGTCAACAGATGGAAATCAAGAAACTAATATGGGACATGCATATCAATTTAGACTTAAAAGTAACTGGAAGCGTTATACCCACAACCGTTAATCCTGATCTGGAAAAGGAACGCGAAGCTGCCAGCTTTAGTAGCGAAGAATTCGCTGCCTGGTGGGCAGGAGGATCAGATCAATTGAAGTTTAAGAGAAGCTACAGTAAGTATAAGATACAGAGCACGGATTAAAATACATCATCATTGTTATATCCTTTGTATATCTTTCATGTCTAATTTCTGTTTGCTTAGAACCAAATGTTATCTCAACCCGTTGAATAACTATAACGAATTAACATTCTTTACGCTCGTAGCAAATGGCCTTTGACATGCAATAGTTGTACAAAAATCGTAGGCGATAATTTTATACAGATACAAGTGCACCAGAGGTTTAGAGAGCTCAATGTGGCTATTGCGATATTGGAATCTTTAAAAGAAAATATTCTTAAACATCTCTTTCGCTTTAACTTTTATAGAGGAGTATATGTACAAAGATTTCGATCAGGATGAAGCCGCTCAATTTCATTACAAGTCACATGAGGATGTATGTGAATACGCCGTAAAGTGCAGTGTTAACGCAGCAAAAAAGCTGCAACAGTTGCAAGCGGAGCGTAATCCCGGTGGAAACGAATACTGGCCGTGAGTAAATGTTAAAATCTTCTCTTTGAAACAAATAACAATTTGAATCTCTTAAACTGTATAGCACTCTATTTGACGATCCTGAACTATTTGGTCTGCACCCGGCTGGCAATCCTTTTAGCTTTATGCATATGGCAGCAGTGAATATACTTAAGGCACAATGCACACCCGAGCAGTACGAAGAGTTTGGCAAGAGAGTGGAACGATTTGAAGTGTGTGCCACTTATGTTCAAACGGAGCTGGGTCATGGCAGCCATGTTACTGGTCTCCAAACACGCGCTGATTATGATTATTTGACGGATGAGTTTGTCCTGAATACGCCATGCATTTTATCCTACAAATGGTGGCCCGGTGGCTGTAAGTGTAACCTGAATCAATGATTTATTTTTTTGCTTATCTCTCATACTTTCAGTGGGTCAGTGCTGCAACTATGGCCTGGTCATGGCACAGCTGTATATCAATAATCGGCACAAGGGCTTGCATTTGTTTTATGTGCAGCTGCGTGAGGAAGGCACTCACGAGCCGCGTCCTGGCGTGCACATTGGTGAGCTGGGCAGGAAATTTGGGCTTAATGGTGTCAACAACGGATTTTTGGGCTTGAAGAATGTGCGCATACCACGCTCTAGGATGCTCATGCGCTTCGCTAAGCTGAAACGTGATGGCACCCTTATCAAGAGCCCAGTTCCTGCCCTAACATACTCTTCCATCGTCGGCCCACGTTGCAGTGTTGTACGCACTGCAGTACTGGGCTTAGCCTCAGCAGCCACCATTGCCACTCGTTATTCCGCAGTGCGTCGACAGAGTCCCGTCGATCCCAAGTAAGACTTTCCCTACAATATTTGTATTTAAATAACTTCATATCGCTTATGTCTTTTTAAGATTACCTGAGTCACAAATCATTGATCACGTTACCCAACAGCTGAAAGTGTTTCCGGAGATAGCCAGCAGCATAGCCTATCGGCTAGCCTTTGACTATCTGTGGGATCTATTCAATATCACCTCCAAGGATATAGATCAGGGCAAATACGATCGTCTGCCTGAGCTGCATTCGCTCTCTTGCGCCTTAAAGGCGCTCAGCTCAAGTGACTCTGCTGCGGGAATCGAGAGACTGCGTCTGGCATGTGGCGATCTTGGTTATCTCGCCTCATCTAATTTAGGAAACATTTATGTGAATTTAGTTGCTATTTGCACATATGAGGGTGAGAATACGGTGCTCCTGCTTAAGGTCGGCCGCTTCCTAATGAAATCCTGGCGTGCGGCACAAAGTGGTTCTCCTCTAGCGCCCACTGTTAGCTACTTGGCTGATGTCCAGCGAAATCCTGAATTTGGTGTGTGGACCGGAAGCTGGGAGAATATGGTGAAGGCAATGCAGTTTGCTGCTGCCAAGTAAGTTTTAATAAAATATTCAATTGAGGAGAAATTGTATTATTTCTTATCCGACAGCAAGACACGTTTGGCATTTAAGAGTCTAACCAACCGGATTAACAAGGGAGATTCAGAGGAGGTAGCCGCCAACCATACTGGAATTGAGCTTATTCAGGCAGCTGAGGTACCAACTATCACAATTCATTAAATGAACAACTCTTTAAATGACTTTATTTTTGTTAAAGCTCCATGGCCGTGCTTTTATATTCCAATCATTCCTTACTGAGATAACGGGACCAAAGTCCAAGACACGTTCCGCGGCACTGAATCGCGTATTGGAGCAACTGCTGGAGCTTTACCTGGTCAACGTAACACTGAGGAACATGAGCAACATACTCCGAGTAAGTCTTTCCCAAAACCGTTTTATGATTTTCTTCAACTCTTTGTTATTTGTAGGTTGTCAACTTGACAGACGGCGATCTAAGCAAGTTGCAGGCACGTCTGGAGAATGCGCTTACCAAGCTCCGACCGGAAGCTGTGGCTATCGTTGATGGATTCGACTATAACGATTATCAATTGAACTCCACCTTGGGCGCCTTTGATGGCAATGCTTATGAGCGAATTTTCGATGCTGCACTTAAATCGCCTATGAACAAGAAATCAGTTCCAAAAAGTTTCCACGAGCATTTGGGACCATTCATGAAATCCAACATTTAAAAAATGTAACTTTTTGATAATTTGGATTTATTTTCAAAGGTAAATATTGAAATTGGTTTGTTTTATTTTTTGCAAATTTGTAGAATGTTGTTGTTAAATGATTACTAAAATGTATTGTGCTGTTAATATTTTAATCTTTATAATAAATTGTTTAACCCCCCATTGTGATTAACTGCATACGCCCTTGCTTGATTGTACTTTTGTTGATATTCAGAGCTTAATTCTCTTATCACACTCTTATCGAGCAGAGCGCCGTAAATAAGAGAGATAGAAAGAGAGAGTGAGCCCAAAGCTTGTGTGACATTTTGGTATTGATCTTCATTATTTTCAATGAGGCTTCAGTTGTGGGCAGCAGTTGGCGCTGAGTGGTTGCTATTATTGGTAATAGTTGAAAGCAAATTAACTGTTGAATATGACGCCTAAAAGTATTATACCCAGCACTACTAATCCCGATCTGCAAAAGGAACGCGATTCGGCCAGTTTTAGCAGCGAAGAATTTGCTGCTTGGTGGTTTGGCGGTGAAGATAAACTGAAATTTAGCAGAAGCGTCAGTAAGTAAACGCTTTCATATATTTACAGTATGTGTTAAACAAGAGTACATTTCTTGTACAAAACTTGTTTTGAATAATTAAGTTTATACGCATTTACAAGTTTCATAAATAAGCTTTCTTATCGAACAGCTGATAAAACTAAACAAAATTAAGGCACAAGCAAGAAGCGCTAGTAGTAAAAACATCGATTTCTGCGGTGTTTCTCAACCGATTTCGATGAAATTTTCACAGATGATCATCATAATGTTTATGGTTTGGATCAAGGAAAAGAAAGAGTTATCGGTAATTTGAAACAAACTTGATCTGCTTCTGATTTAGGAGTACTCATGGTTAAAATCTGGAATCTTAAGCTCTAATCGGCTCTAGACGGACAGCTGTAAATTTATACTATATCATGGGTGCAGGGTTTACAAATCTTTATCTCAGATATGAGAGCAAAGGTGCAAATGAACTTTTTTTTAACGTTTTATCTCTTGTTTTACTGATTAGCTCAACAATTATATTTGTCAAATACTTTTCCTTTTGTTGATTGCGACTAATGCTGACTCGGCACTTTTCTTTCTCTCTCTATTTTATAGAAGAGTATATGTACAAGGATTTCGATCAGGATGAAGCCGCTCAATTTCATTACAAATCGCATGAGGATATGAGTGACATCGCCGTGAAGAGCAGCATTAATGTTGCAAAAAAGCTGCGTCAGTTGCAAGCGGAACGTAATCCCGGTGGAAATGAGTACTGGCCGTAAGTAGATGGTCTGCAGTGCAGTATAATTCATTGTTAACTACTTATCTCTATTGATTTCAGCACCCTCTATGAAGAGCCCGAATTGTGGGGCCTGCATTATGCCGGCAATCCTTTTAGCGTGATGTTCGTTATGGTGACAAATGCTCTTAAAGCACAATGCACACCCGAGCAGTACGAGGAGTTTGGCTCGCGATTGGAACGATTCGAAACATGCGCTGCCTATGCACAAACCGAGCTGGGACATGGGACTTACTTGCGTGGCCTGGAGACACGCGCTGATTACGATCGTGAAACGGATGAGTTTGTACTGAATACACCGACCATTTCATCATACAAATGGTGGCCCGGAGGCTGTAAGTACCTTCAAGGCAAAAACCTATCAAATCTCTATAATTCTGATGTAATTCCAGTGGGTCACTCCGCCAACTACTGCATGCTCATGGCCCAGCTGTATATCGATAACGAGTCAAAGGGACCGCATTTGTTCTACGTACAGATTCGCGAGGAAGAAACACACGAGCCGAGGCCTGGTGTGCACATTGGTGAGATTGGCAAGAAGATGGGCTTCCTGGGTGTAAACAATGGCTTTTTGGGCATGAAGAATGTTCGCATTCCACGTAACCGTATGCTGATGCGTCACTCACAGGTGCTTCGTGATGGTACCTATGTCAAGAGTCCTGCGGATGTTCTTTCCTACTTTGCGATGGTTTCTACCCGCTGCTTTATTGCCCGCAGCACAACTTTAGTTCTGTCCATAGCAGCCACCATTGCCACTCGTTATTCCGCAGTGCGTCGACAGAGTCCCATCGATCCCAAGTAAGACTTTAGAACGTTACAGTAAGCTGAGTCTATAACATATATGATTCGATGCTTTTGCAGATTACCCGAGCCACAAATCATAGATCATGTTACCCAGCAGCTGAAAGTGTTTCCGGAAATAGCCAATAGCTTGGCGCAGCGAGTGGCCTGTGACTACCTCTTGGATCTCTTGGATATAACCTCAAAGGACATAGACCAAGGCAAATACGAGCGTTTGCCCGAGCTGCATTCGCTGTCGTGTGCCTTGAAGGTAATATGTTCAAGTGATGCTACCGGCGGAATCGAGAGACTGCGTCTAGCTTGTGGTGGTCATGGTTATCTCGCCTCATCCAATCTGGGCAACATTTACTGTAATGTATCAGCTAGTTGTACATACGAGGGTGAGAATACTGTGCTTCTGCTTCAGATAGGTCGCTTCCTAATGAAATCCTGGCGTGCGGCACAAAGTGGTTCTCCTCTAGCGCCCACTGTTAGCTACTTGGCTGATGTCCAGCGAAATCCTGAATTTGGTGTGTGGACCGGAAGCTGGGAGAATATGGTGAAGGCAATGCAGTTTGCTGCTGCCAAGTAAGTTTTAATAAAATATTCAATTGAGGAGAAATTGTATTATTTCTTATCCGACAGCAAGACACGTTTGGCATTTAAGAGTCTAACCAACCGGATTAACAAGGGAGATTCAGAGGAGGTAGCCGCCAACCATACTGGAATTGAGCTTATTCAGGCAGCTGAGGTACCAACTATCACAACTCATTAGATGAACATCTCTTTGAATTACTGTATTTTTGTTAAAGCTCCATGGCCGTGCTTTTATATTCCAATCATTCCTTACTGAGATAACGGGACCAAAGTCCAAGACACGTTCCGCGGCGCTGAATCGCGTATTGGAGCAACTGCTGGAGCTTTACCTGGTCAATGTGACACTGAGGAACATGAGCAACATACTCCGAGTAAGTCTTTCCCAAAACCTTTTTATGATTTTCTTCAACTCTTTGCTATTTGTAGGTTGTCAACTTGACAGACGGCGATCTAAGCAAGTTGCAGGCACGTCTGGAGAATGCGCTTACCAAGCTCCGACCGGAAGCTGTGGCTATCGTTGATGGATTCGACCATAGCGATTATCAATTGAACTCCACCTTGGGCGCCTTTGATGGCAATGCTTATGAGCGAATTTTCGATGCTGCACTTAAATCGCCTATGAACAAGAAATCAGTTCCAAAAAGTTTCCACGAGCATTTGGGACCATTCATGAAATCCAACATTTAAAAAATGTAACTTTTTGATAATTTGGATTTATTTTCAAAGGTAAATATTGAAATTGGTTTGTTTTATTTTTTGCAAATTTGTAGAATGTTGTTGTTAAATGATTACTAAAATGTATTGTGCTGTTAATATTTTAATCTTTATAATAAATTGTTTAACCCCCCATTGTGATTAACTGCATACGCCCTTGCTTGATTGTACTTTTGTTGATATTCAGAGCTTAATTCTCTTATCACACTCTTATCGAGCAGAGCGCCGTAAATAAGAGAGATAGAAAGAGAGAGTGAGCCCAAAGCTTGTGTGACATTTTGGTATTGATCTTCATTATTTTCAATGAGGCTTCAGTTGTGAGCAGCAGTTGGCGCTGAGTGGTTGCTATTATTGGTAATAGTTGAAAGCAAATTAACTGTTGAATATGACGCCTAAAAGTATTATACCCAGCACTACTAATCCCGATCTGCAAAAGGAACGCGATTCGGCCAGTTTTAGCAGCGAAGAATTTGCTGCTTGGTGGTTTGGCGGTGAAGATAAACTGAAATTTAGCAGAAGCGTCAGTAAGTAAACGCTCTCATATATTTACAGTATGTGTTAAACAAGAGTACATTTCTTGTACAAAACTTGTTTTGAATAATTAAGTTTATACGCATTTACAAGTTTCATAAATAAGCTTTCTTATCGAACAGCTGATAAAACTAAACAAAATTAAGGCACAAGCAAGAAGCGCTAGTAGTAAAAACATCGATTTCTGCGGTGTTTCTCAACCGATTTCGATGAAATTTTCACAGATGATCATCATAATGTTTATGGTTTGGATCAAGGAAAAGAAAGAGTTATCGGTAATTTGAAACAAACTTGATCTGCTTCTGATTTAGGAGTACTCATGGTTAAAATCTGGAATCTTAAGCTCTAATCGGCTCTAGACGGACAGCTGTAAATTTATACTATATCATGGGTGCAGGGTTTACAAATCTTTATCTCAGATATGAGAGCAAAGGTGCAAATGAACTTTTTTTTAACGTTTTATCTCTTGTTTTACTGATTAGCTCAACAATTATATTTACTTTTCCTTTTGTTGATTGCGACTAATGCTGACTCGGCACTTTTCTTTCTCTCTATTTTATAGAAGAGTATATGTACAAGGATTTCGATCAGGATGAAGCCGCTCAATTTCATTACAAATCGCATGAGGATATGAGTGACATCGCCGTGAAGAGCAGCATTAATGTTGCAAAAAAGCTGCGTCAGTTGCAAGCGGAACGTAATCCCGGTGGAAATGAGTACTGGCCGTAAGTAGATGGTCTGCAGTGCAGTATAATTCATTGTTAACTACTTATCTCTATTGATTTCAGCACCCTCTATGAATCGTTCGAATTGTGGGGCCTGAATTATGCCGGCAATCCGTTTGGCGTGATGTACGTTATGGTGGTGAAGGCTCTTAAATCACAATGCACACCCGAGCAGTACGAGGAGTTTGGCTCGCGATTGGAACGATTCGAAACATGCGCTGCCTATGCACAAACCGAGCTGGGACATGGGACTTACTTGCGTGGCCTGGAGACACGCGCTGATTACGATCGTGAAACGGATGAGTTTGTACTGAATACACCGACCATTTCATCATACAAATGGTGGCCCGGAGGCTGTAAGTACCTTCAAGGCAAAAACCTATCAAATCTCTATAATTCTGATGTAATTCCAGTGGGTCACTCCGCCAACTACTGCATGCTCATGGCCCAGCTGTATATCGATAACGAGTCAAAGGGACCGCATTTGTTCTACGTACAGATTCGCGAGGAAGAAACACACGAGCCGAGGCCTGGTGTGCACATTGGTGAGATTGGCAAGAAGATGGGCTTCCTGGGTGTAAACAATGGCTTTTTGGGCATGAAGAATGTTCGCATTCCACGTAACCGTATGCTGATGCGTCACTCACAGGTGCTTCGTGATGGTACCTATGTCAAGAGTCCTGCGGATGTTCTTTCCTACTTTGCCATGGTTTCTACCCGCTGCTTTATTGCCTACAGCTCAGCTTTAGTTCTGTCCGTAGCAGCCACCATTGCCACTCGTTATTCCGCAGTGCGTCGACAGAGTCCCATCGATCCCAAGTAAGACTTTAGAACGTTACAGTAAGCTGAGTCTATAACATATATGATTCGATGCTTTTGCAGATTACCCGAGCCACAAATCATAGATCATGTTACCCAACAGCTGAAAGTGTTTCCGGAAATAGCCAATAGCTTGGCGCAGCGAGTGGCCTGTGTCAACCTCTTGTATCTCTTGGATATAACCTCAAAGGACATAGACCAAGGCAAATACGAGCGTTTGCCCGAGTTGCATTCGCTGTCGTGTGCCCTGAAGGTGGTTTGTTCAAGTGAAGCTTCCGAAGGAATCGAGAGACTGCGTCTAGCTTGTGGTGGTCATGGTTATCTCGCCTCATCCAATCTGGGCAACATTTACTGTAATGTATCAGCTAGTTGTACATACGAGGGTGAGAATACGGTGCTTCTGCTTCAGATAGGTCGCTTCCTAATGAAATCCTGGCGTGCGGCAAAAAGTGGTTCTCCTCTAGCGCCCACCGTTAGCTACTTGGCTGATGTCCAGCGAAATCCTGAATTTGGTGTGTGGAACGGAAGCTGGGAGAATATGGTGAAGGCAATGCAGTTTGCTGCTGCCAAGTAAGTTTTAATAAAATATTCAATTGAGGAGAAATTGTATTATTTCTTATCCGACAGCAAGACACGTTTGGCATTTAAGAGTCTAACCAACCGGATTAACAAGGGAGATTCAGAGGAGGTAGCCGCCAACCATACTGGAATTGAGCTTATTCAGGCAGCTGAGGTACCAACTATCACAACTCATTAGATGAACATCTCTTTGAATTACTGTATTTTTGTTAAAGCTCCATGGCCGTGCTTTTATATTCCAATCATTCCTTACTGAGATAACGGGACCAAAGTCCAAGACACGTTCCGCGGCACTGAATCGCGTATTGGAGCAACTGCTGGAGCTTTACCTGGTCAACGTAACACTGAGGAACATGAGCAACATACTCCGAGTAAGTCTTTCCCAAAACCGTTTTATGATTTTCTTCAACTCTTTGTTATTTGTAGGTTGTCAACTTGACAGACGGCGATCTAAGCAAGTTGCAGGCACGTCTGGAGAATGCGCTTACCAAGCTCCGACCGGAAGCTGTGGCTATCGTTGATGGATTCGACCATAGCGATTATCAATTGAACTCCACCCTGGGCTCCTTTGATGGCAATGCTTATGAGCGAATTTTCGATGCTGCACTTAAATCGCCTATGAACAAGAAATCAGTTCCAAAAAGTTTCCACGAACACTTGGGACCATTCATGAAATCCAACATCTAAATTTTATTCTAAAATGAATTTTCTGTCCGATATGCTGTAGTTTTCTACAATAGAATGAACTTTAAATGTGTTGCAATTTGTTTTAAATTGTCCCTGTCGATTATATTTATGTGTAAATGAGTTCAGCGAGACTTTTTTAAAACAATAAAAATAAAAATGTTATTTTTTGATACGAAGAAAATAATATTAATTTTCTTAAGTTATTTCGTTTTAATTTGTGTCAGCTCTTAAAATCTATTTTTACTCTGCGTAGCGCTCTCTTTGCCGCTCGCTCATTTTGGGCACTGGGAGTGACGCTTTATCAACTTGCTTTCAAAAAGGCAGAGAGCTATAAACAGAAATGTGTTTGTATGCGACGATGAGCGTTTGCACTTTGCACTCAAAGCTCTTTACTTGCTGGACGGCTCTGTGCGAAACTTGCTCAGTTGGTTTTTGTGGCTCTGAGCGACAACATCGATCGGCATTTACCTTTGTCGTTTTTTTAGTTTTCACAATGTTGCAGACTAATAGCTTAATACCTACAACTGTCAACCCTGATCTACAAAAGGAGCGCTTAAGCTCAAGTTTTGATGTTGAGGAGTTTGCAGCTTGGTGGCAAGGTGGTGAACAAAAACTAAAAACCAAAAGGGAAATAGGTAAGTTAAGTACAGCTTTCTATCTTATCGCTCATGCCCTCCCCTTCACTTGTTTGCGAAGACAGCAAAAGCTTTATTTTAACCATGTACGTGACCGGCTCTCTGTATGCAGAAGTCCAGCAAAGTCCAAGAGATTTGATTAAATAATTTTACTGTTATTGCCAATTTCTTTAGTTTATTATTTAATAACAGCTGATTGTAAGTTGATTTTCTTATCGGAATGAATTGTGTTTACCTTTTCGGGTGCGCCTTTTGACGTTACTTTGTTGTTTATTGTGTGCATCAGAAACTGGCATTACTGATAATCATCAATACATATACATTTTTGTTTTAATATTTGCCTTAACATTTTTAGAGCACGCTATATTCAGCGGTCTGGAGGATGGTTATGGCATCAATCATGAGTACATGTCCCATGAGGATCTCTACAACTCCACCGTGAAGAAGGTTGCCGAAGCAGCGCCCAAGCTTAAAGCGCTGCAACAGAAATTAAACCCCGGCGGTAAAGATATTTGGCCGTAAGTTCAAGTTCTTGCAATCTCTCCAGTTAAAATTAACTTTTCATATTTAACTTACCTGTTCAGTGGTTGCCTGTGGAATGATCAGGCTACTGGCCTTTTTCCCGCCAATCATCCGCTGGCCACGCACATTACCATGTTTGTGGATGTGATCAAGGGTCAGGGCACTCCTGAGCAGGTGGACAAGTGGGGCAAGTTGGCTGAGAATTGCAACATAATTGGCACCTACGCACAAACTGAGCTGGCTCACGGCACCAATGTGCGAGGCATTGAAACGCGCGCCGACTACGATATCAGATCGGGTGAATTTGTACTCAACACGCCCAACCTGGAGGCCTACAAGTGGTGGCCCGGCGGCTGTAAGTAGCCCCAAAAATACCTATTCACATAAAATTTACTATTCTCTTTTTTTTTTTACAGTGGGTCACACTGCCAACCATGCAATGGTGGTTGCCCAGCTCTATATCTCTGGCGAGCATAAGGGCATCCAAATGTTTATTGTACCACTGCGTGATGCAAACACGCATATGCCACTGCCGGGCATTGATATTGGTGAGTTGGGCAAGAAACTGGGCATGGCTGCTGTCAATCAGGGCTACCTGGGCCTAAAGAATGTTCGCATTCCACGCAACAACATGCTAATGAAGTACGCAAAAGTGGATCGTGATGGCACTTTTACGGCCAGCCCAGCCTCCAAAGTTAACTATCTGACAATGGTCTTTACACGTTGCCTGATTGTCAATATGAATTCGTCCCTGTTGCTGCAGGCAGCCACTATTGCCACACGCTACTCCGCCGTGCGTCGCCAGAGTCCCATTGAGCCGAAGTGAGTATTGTTCTCATAAACATGCTTTAACATCATTGACTTTCTATCTAACAAACTCAGCGAGCCGGAGCCGCAGATCATAGATCATGTGACGCAGCGCTTGAAACTATTTCCAGAGATCGCCACTGGCATGGCCTATCATTTGGCCGCCAAACACATGTGGGAACTGTACGATCAGACTGTTCAAGATGCAAATAATGGCAAATTTGAACGTTTGCCCGATATGCACATATTGTCGTGCGCCTTGAAGGTTCTTTGTACTACCGATGGCTGTGCGGGCATTGAGCGACTGCGTCTGTCAACTGGCGGACATGGTTATCACATTGCGGCCAATTTTAGCAACATCTATGGCAATGCAGTGGCTGCTTATACTTATGAGGGTGAGAATACGGTTTTGCTGCTACAGATTGGACGCGCTTTGGTCAAGGCCTGGGCCAGTTACAAACAAGGTCATCCGATCTCCTCCTCGTATGACTATTTTGAGACTTCCATGTGCCTGCAAGAGTTTCCAAAGTGGGATAATTCCTGGCAGTGCATTGTTAAGGCGCTCCAGTACACGGCTGCTAAGTAGGTAAACATAAATAGGTAAATTGATAGATTCTTATTAACATTTGAACTTTCTACTTGCAGCAAGACCCGCATTGCATTTGAGAACATGTCGCAACGCATTGCTGCTGGCCAATCCCAAGCTGTGGCAGCAAATAACACAGGCATTGAACTAACACGCGCTGCAGATGTGAGTTTGAAACAAACTGTATGAAATATCTTATCCATCCATATATTGAAAACCTTTTCCAGCTACATGGTCGCCAATTTGTGTGCCAAACGTTTATTGAGCAAATCACCGGACCCAAGGCACAAAAGCGCTCCGCGGCCTTAAACGCGGCCCTTGAAAATGTGCTCGAGCTGTTCCTGGTGCAGACTGTGCTCAATAACTTAAGCGAGATATTGAGAGTAAGCTTTTAAGTTCTGATGCCCCATATATAGTATATAATGCTATTTTGTTGTTGTTTGTTTTTAGTTTATCAATCTGACCGATGCTGATCTCAGATCTCTGCAGAAACGTTTAGAGCTGTCGCTGGAGGCAATCCGACCAAATGCTGTTGCCATCTGCGATGGTTTCGGTTTTCATGATCGCGTTCTTAACTCTGTACTGGGCTGCTATGATGGCAATGTCTATCCACGACTCTTTGATGCAGCTAAGCGGAGTTCTATGAATCAGCGACCAGTCCAAAAGTCATTTGAAAACTATCTAAAGCCGCTGATGAAGTCCAGTTTGTAAAATATGCTTTTCGATACAGCTTGCCATTGTTATAATATAATAAAACTATATGTACATATATCAATTACTTGAGAATAGTTTTAGCCTTGTAAGCTTAAAAAGACGTCATATCGATTTTTGTTTAAATTAGTTTTATACCATTTTTTATTTAGCAAATCAAAACCAATTTCTCAGTACATTTAGCGCATTTAAAAAACTAACAAACTAAACGCTAACATAATAGCAATAAAAAAGAAAAAAAAAAACACATCATGTATATACTTTTTGAAAATAAAAATGTACTCGATTGAGATAAGGAGCTAAAACACGTTTAGTACATCTATGAGTACATCCATATATGTATGTATATAAAAAAGTTGCAGATGCGTTTTTTTTTTACAGTGTAGAAAAAGTTGGTATTTGTTTCCAGAATGCATTCAGTTTGTTAAATGTGTGTGTGTGTGTGAATTGATTTTGTTTTCGAGGACTCTTGAAAGGATTATTTTTTTGATGTTTTTGTTTGCTGTCTGCTTGCAGTAAGTATGTATGGTATGTATTATGCTTGTTTTTAAGTATTTTAGTTACATATTAATTAATTATATTTGCATTATATTTACTTTATATAATTACACACACAATTGATTTAGTTCTCTTAGTTTTATGCTATTATTATTATAATTATTTTAATAACTTTCTTTTCATAATGAAAAATATGGCATATGAGCGTTAAAAGTGAAAGTTTATCTGGTTTTGATTAACATTTAAACAAATATTTTGCGGATAATTTATTTGCTGACAAATGTGTGTGTGTGTGTTCGTTAACAGTATTTTGTGTGTGTGTGTGTGCTTGTGTGAGTGTAAACTTAACAGTAATAAACTTTTACTATTGCATTTTAATCATATATTTTAAATATTTGTTGTGTGCTTGCATACAAAAAAAAAAAAAATGTTATAAACAATATTTTGATAGAGAGACATAGAGCGCAATTCGAACATAAAGCTTAATAAATGCACAATTGTTGCATGCGTTTATTTGATTTTGATTTTTTAGCCATGGAAGAGGAAGCATTAAAAGTTAAGTGAAGCGCATTAAAACCATAAATTTATTTTTTAAACTGCCACAACGAATTAAAATTATAGAAATTGCTTTAATTTATGTTTTCTTTGAAGTTCAAAGATTAATAAATATTTTTTTTTCGTTACTTTTTTTTAGAAAATAGTATAAATTTGTTGTGGTTTTTTCTTTTGTCTAGTTGTTTTTCAGTTTATCGTTTTTTGTATTACCAGGAAAATGTTTTTACGCTTCGTTTTAAGTTTTTTTTTTATTTGTTTTTTTGCTTCTTTTGTTTTGTTTTTTTTTTTTTCGTTTTTAGGAATTACACTAATAATTACATAGTTATGCTTAAGTATAATATGTATATAAACTTAAAAACATTTATGCATCAATTGAAATTGTTCAGATGTGCCACACAGATTATTCGGTATATATGTATGTATGTGTGTTTGTATTTTCGGTTTTTAATCGGGCTTTGTGGTAATTCGATATTCATTGAAAATTCAACATATTTTAATGTGCTTTACCAAATTCTCGCTTGTTCTTTTTTCCGGTTCTGTATTACAAAGTTACATCCAATAACATAATTGTGTTCTGTTTATATTCAGCTAACATATTTTATAATAATAATAATTATATTCAATATGCACGAAAAGTTCTCATTCTTTTTTCTATATAACTTTTGCGTCTATGTAGTTCTGCCTGTGTGTTTGGGTGTTTTCGTGTGTGTGTTAATGTTATTATAAATTTTTTCATTCTACTCATTATATTCATAATTAATTTGCTTAAATTTGCCCGCCCTTATATTGTTTTTTTTTCTTTTTCACTATTTATATATATTTATTTATATATAACTTTTAGTTTTTCTTTTTCTGTTTTATATATTTCGCATGATTTACTTTGCTTTTATATAGTATTTGATATTTTGTCGGTTTTGTTGTTGTTGTTACTGTTGTATTACACAATTCGCTTAAAACTTACTTAATTATAAAAGTTTTGCACACACAAACGCACACACACACACACACACATGCATACAAGTGTGAGTGTGCGTGTGTGTGTGTGGGTGTGTGACACATTTAACTTACAGGTTAGTTGAAAATGTTTTTTTGTTTTTTTTTTTCTTTCGATTTTTTGTTTCTTTTTCATTATATTTTTGTGTTACCCCTCACGAATAAATTGTGTGTGATTTCAAGAGTTGTTGTTGTTGTTCTTGTGTGTTGTTAGTTGTTTTTTGTAGATGTTGTTGCTGTTGTTTGTCTCTTGCCACAACTGAGCAATTTCGCGCAACGTATTGTGCTAAGCTTTTCTTGTTCATATCTTGTCAACCGTTATCAAACTCGTGCCAATTGCAGTTGCCTTCCATGCCTGCCATTCTCGCTACTCAGCTTAATACCTGCGCGCTTGGCCATTATCTCAGGCGTAGAACTCACGATTATTCGCATTTTTCGCATAGGAATTGTTAGCAGGAGATCGCTTTGGCTCGTCCAGCGCATACGATCCTTCGTCCTTTTTCCGCATGCGATACACAATGAACATGACGACGAGTATGGCACACAGCAGGCCAACAACTGCGCCACCAATAACAGCTATAAAGTAACGAGAGAAAACAAGAGAGGCATGAGTATGGGACTTTCACTTTATAAAGGATAACTTACCAGCCAGTATGCCAGGCTGCGCAAAGAAACTTGTCGTACGATCCTCCTCGCTCATGATGACCACCTCCCCGCTGCCGCTGGGTCTGTGCTCAACGATCTTTGTATCTGTCGGCTGACTGTTGATGTTATTATTGGGATCTAATTCGTGGACGTTGGTGCTGCTGCCACTATTGCCACCAGCTGCAAAAAGTATATTCAAATCACATAATCCCGAATTAATGAACACAGTTATTATTGTTATTTATATATGTAGTTATGCGATGACGTGCATAAATAAAACACAAATACGTAGTACAGTTAACCAGTGTCCATAGAGTTCAGTTGTGTTTGCGTGTGTGTTTAAAGTAGTATTTTGTGAGTTGTGTATTAATGAGCTGAATTATGTGTGTGTGTGTATACTCAATATGTACAATGCTATTTGAGTGCAACATTAGTTAGTTAGTTTAAACTGCTTCTAAATACGTATTAAATCAACTTAATCTTTAATCAACTTCTCTCCCCTAAATTCCTACTTTCAAAACTACAGAGACACATGTCAAAAAATTTAAATTTTCCCACATTTGCAGCTTTTATTCTCTAGTTTGCATCTTGTTGACCCAGTTGGCAGCATTTTGACTTGAATTTGCATATTTGAGGCCAAGCAAAGTTTGGGACAACTTTTCAACGTGTGCACACTCGGTAAACACCTGACTGAAGAAATTTAATGCCAATTAGCAGTGAAAACAAATGATTTTTAATTAATTTAATTGACATTTGGCCCAACGGGCAAAACAGGCTTTCGAATTATGGCGACATGCACATGCATGTTGCTGTTGTTGTTGTTGCTGTTTGACTGCTGTTTGTGTTGAAAGTACGAGCATGAGGTCGAAGGCTCTGTAGCAATGAGCTAAAGACAAACAAACAGACTTACATATATATACCTTGTTAAGGTTAACTTCAATGTACAAAAACACACAAATGTGTGTGTACTTTACTTTTGAGGGCTGTTTTATTGTGTTGCTTATTTGAAATGTTTTATTGTAAATAATTTAAAGTCTAATCTCTTGATCGAATTTCCTAAAGACTTTAAGTCTCAATTTACTTTTATAGAAATTAATTATAAAATATTGTCCAACGAAAACTAGTTAATAAATTATCATATCGAATCTAAATTTGATAAGCTTATAAAACCGCCTCGTTATTTGCTTTTCTGCTTCCTCCGAAATTATTTAGCGAATAAAGTGATTTTTTGTTGTGTACTTTTACAATTGAAAATGGCTCAAATGCCAAAGGCATACACATTTGACACTAAAAGCTAGTCGTTCCTAAAGCTATAAATATATGCTTTCGTCTGTGAGATGCAAGCAGCTGTTGCCCGTTGTTTGCTGTTTGCTGTATTCTGCTGTGTTTGTTGCAAAGTTGCAAAAGAAGTTTGCAGGACTCTTTGACTGTTTCTTGATTGAAAAATGCACTTTGCACACCAGCTTCCCAGTCGCACTACTAGACATTTTCGTTCTTTCATGAGTTTCGATATTGAAGTGCTGCCATGAACCCTGTTTTAAGTGTGTGAAGTGGGCGTGTCCGAAGGCACTATAAAACGTTGATTGTCAAAGCCAAGCTGCAAACCCACACACAATACTAAACGCCAATGTATTGTTTGAGCAACAAACAACTGTAACAACTGTGACCGAGAGTGTTAGACAGCGGTGCCAAGGGCGTGTAGGGGCGGGCTGGTGGTTGGTGGATGGTGGATGGTTAAGCAGTTCGCCTCCCAAACCCAAAAGTCAGTGATTTTTCATTTGAAGTGCCGCTGTGAAGTGTTTTGCACTTGATGCCAGCCAGCGCGCAGTTCTGTGTGAGTTCTTTCAAAAGCCTTGAAGCTGGAGTCGTTTAGACACTATATCTAAAGCTCTCTATTGTGTGTGTGTTCGTGTGTGTTAATGGAACTTTACAACCTACAATTGTGCGGCTTAAAAAGCCAGTCAAAATGGCAGCCGTTGATTGAGTGGCATTTCTGACTGCGCTTTAGCCAAATCGATTGTTTGTTTGTTCTGGAAACTTATCAGCTCAAATGACATGGCTATATAAACTAATTTAAAGCCCCAAACCTAACAATATTTCGTGTTTAATTTAAAAAATGCAAACCAGTTTGTAACAAAATCGAAAGCTTAAAGCTTACAAAAGCGTATGGATTAAAATTGAATGTTGTATGAATTGAATGAGGGACAATAGAATGCGAATGGATGAAAGATTTACGTAAATGACAATGTGAAATATTTGCTAAAAAATGTATTTATGTTGAATATTTTTTAAGTATTTTGGAGGGGGGATTAAGTTGAGAGAAAAGCACCCGACAGAAGAGGACAGTTCGCAGATTGAATCGTAGACAAAGAACGTGAGAAGAACGAGAAGAAGAAAAACGAGAGATTGCCGCAGCCGTGATGACGTCTAAAACTAAACTCAATTTGTACTCGAAATAATTCAATCAACATAAAGAAAGCACTATAAATTTATACGACTTATATCAAACAAAAGCGAGGTTAATATACATATTTAAATTGTGTGCACAAACACAAGTTAGAAAAACAAAAACCCAAAATATTCGTATTAAACCAATTAAATTACTACATAAATAAAACAATATAAAGTGCAATTCAATTTACCAAATAAATAAATTTATAATAATAATCAATCAACCAAACATAAACGACAGCAATGAAACTTGGAATGCAAATTGAAAGCCGTTGTGAAACCGACTCACAAAACTGTGCAAATAATTTGGAAAATTTGTTGCTATTGCTGTCAAAAGCTTGGCAAATTGATGGCCACAAAAAGCTAGACGCACTACACTGCAAGAAAACTAATATGAATATGTTTCAATTTTCTCATATTTATAGTTGATTCTTTGTTATAATATTTCCTTGCAGTGTTAGCGATATTTGAATAGTTTTTTGCTTGCATATAAACTTAAACATGCCACAAAGCGGAAACTTAAAGCTTAAAATAGACATGTGCAAAACACACACAGACTGGACAAAAGTACAAAAGACAAAAGCAACATAAAAGGATAGGAGCACAGTTACCAAACAATAACAAAGCATAAACGTAACAAAGTATATAGATAAACGAACAGAATAAGAAATAAAACAGGAAAAATAAATAATAGAGAAAAACCACTGACATCCGCCGGCTGCGTGTGTGACATCCTTGTTAACACTGATCTCCGTATAGAGTCCATCGTCGTCTTCATCATCGCCATCCACATCAATGGTGCCACCATCTCCGTCGCCATCAACATCACCATCACCATTCTTATGGACATCATCATCATTTCTGCCGTTTGTCTGCTCAATGTTTGTGAACAGATTTGTGTGTTTGGTTTGTGTGATTTCACTTTCGGGACGTGTATCATCTTCATCTTCGGCATCATCATTATCATCATCGTCATCTTCGTCATCGCCATCGCCATCGCCGCTGCCCTGAAGCGTATCCTCCAGGTCGAAGGAGTCGTCATCATCTTCTGGCTCGGGCAGTGGAATTGTGCGAGGCGTTGTGGACTCATTAAGGATTGGAGTTGCGGGGGTGGTGGTGGTGTTGTCGTTGGTGGGTTGATTGTGGGCAACGGATGTGCTTGTTGGGGTTTCGAAATCAGTTGTTGTGCTGTTGATGATTGTGGGCGTGGCTGGGGTGGTGCTAGTTGTGTTACTACTCGTGGATGTTGTTGTTGTGGTTTGTGTTGTAGTTGTTGTTGTTGTTGTTGGTGTGTGAGCTGCTGGATATAAAGATGTTGTTGTTGTTGTGTATAAGTTATTATTAATGCTATTGAGATGATGTTTGTTGTTTTGTTGATTCTTGTTCTTGTTGTTGTTATCGTTGTTGTTGTTGTTGTTGTTATTGCTAATAATTGGATTGATTGGGTCTAAATTGGGCAAAATGGTTGAGGTGCTTGTAATGATGGTTTTTGGGATTGCTGGTGTTGTTGTTGTGTTTGTATCTATAGTGTTTGTGGAATTGTTATTGGAAATCATTGTAGAAGAAGTAACGTAGGCATTGTCTATAGTAGTTGTAGTTAGACTAGCTTGATCTTTACCAATTGTGCTGATGTCACTACCACTGCTGATGATGCCGTTGTTGTTCTGGTTGTTTTGGTTGTTCTGGTTGTTGGCGTTGGTGCTACTACCAATGATTGTGCCACTATTCGCTTGATGATTATTATTATTGATATTGAGATTATTATTATTGTTGCTGTTGTTGATGTCGATTTGATTATAATGGTTGACTCTACTCGAGATGAGGTCGTTGTTGTTGTTGTCGTTCGATTTATGCTTACTATTTGTGCTGCCAACGTTTTGAACGCGCGTATTGTGCGAACTTGAATGATGATCGGTTATGGCGTCCTCGTCATCGGGTCCAAAACCAGAGCCAGAATAGTCCGGATCCTTTTCTAGATCATCGTGTATCTGTGGACAGAGATAGTAAAAAGATAGTAATAAATACTTTTAAAAAACAGTAGAGCTTCGAACCGTCAACTTGTATTTATTTGGTATGAACTTTTTTCTTTTACATTTATTTTTTTGTTTTTAAGAAACATTCTAAAAATTCACGTGAGCTTCTGAATGCTTTTTAGTAAGCAAAAACGTTGCCATCTTTTGTGCGCAACAAATGAAAACGATTTGCATTGAAAATTTTGCGACTGCCATGTCCTTGACAAGCAAACACATATAATACAACTGACTAGAGCAAGCAGTAGAGTGGGAGAGACCATGGGGAATGTGAAGGCGTGGCACATATCGTGCTCGGGGGACACATTTATATGGCCATTGTCTGACAACCGAGCTCTAGTGGTTGCTTTGTGACTGTTGCAAGTGTGGTTTTCATGCCTTCAGTGCGGCATTTGTGGTTTATTTGGACAGCGAAACAAAAACAAACCAAAACCAAAAACACAAACAGAGAGAGGGAGAGCGAGAGAGGGACACAACAGATACTCTCACTTACTCACACAACAACTAACTGAGACTAATGCCAATTGTCATGACCCCAGCTGAAATAGAGGCTGCTCCCTCTCGACGCTTGTTTATTTACTTTAATTTTGTGTCGCCGTTTTGGGTTTTGGACCATAAAAACACAGAGACACCGGACAAAGCACATAAAGGACAAACAAGCATCGAGAAGTCACAAAGAAGAAGCATCTTAATTGAATTTGTTCACGCGTTATGAAATGCCAACATGTTTACGTTTATCTTTTCAAGTATGTACAATGTACGAGTATGACCGACAACACTTGTTGGCCTCACAATATCCACTCCAAAAACGACCTAGGAAACAGAGAGAAGCAACCTTCACATTTAGACCATTAAGAGAACGATAATATCAACGCGTTAGTCGCAGCTGCCTAGCCATAAGATGAACTGACGATAAAAAGCTAATTTTCCACCAACACAGCACGCCTAAAAGTAAGTAAATATTTAGCAAAGCTGACTTACCCTGAGTTTCATTATTATCATAACAGATTATTTAACAAACTTTGCGCCATTCTGCAGCTTAATTTTCTGAATTCAATTTGTTAGTTCTTCGGGCTTTCATTTTAAACAAGAGCTTGTATCCTTTGAGCCTAATTGAAATATTTTATGCTATGAGGATGGGCAAGGCATTTTAATCGTGCAGGTAGACTCTGCAGCTTAACTTTTCCTAGAACTCATTTTAAATTGAATTCCTAGAACTGTTTCATTTAGTATTTCAGCTTAAATTTGCCCAAATTTTATGATATGCTGCCGCAAATTTAACAACATGCAAAAACAAAGAAACTCAGGAAACAAAATTAAAACGCGAATGGGCGAAAAAAGCTTAAAACACGCTTTGTATCTGTATCTCATTAATAAAACATTAGCTTCGCGCTCCACGCTCAGCTTACTATAGAAAGTGAAAAAATCATTTAATTGAATTAATTTTTATTTTTAGACATTATCCAAACGCTAATAGTTAAGCATATGCATTGTAATTTGTTTTGAACACTTACGCACACAAAATAAAAGCTCACAAGCCAGCAGCTCAACAACTTTGATAGTCAGACAACAACAAAAAAGCTCCACCGCACAACACAATGCAAAATACAAAATGATGGCGAAAATTTAGCCTTTGTTTTGGATGTTCGTTTTGCGCGATTGCTGCGCAATTTAATTAAAATATTTACACCAGTTTGAAAAGTTATATTTTTGCGTAAACGCACCGAGGGCCGCTTTTTTTTATGACACTCATAAATTGTGCACACACATACACACAGTTATGTTTCATTTGAGAACACAAATTATTTGCTCAAAAGTGCTACATAAAGCATAATACATTGGGGTCTTTTTTCGCAATCGTTTTGCTTATTTTTTTCTGTGTTTTTAGTTTTTTTGTTTTTTGTTTTCCAACTGGCTGGCCCATATCCTGGCCACTTGGCCCCTGGTTGGTACAGCACAGTTTATATTAAACGCTTTTCAAACACCATTTTTCTGCCCTGGTTTTTACTTGGCACAACTCTTTGTCGCTTTTGCCGCTTGATTTATGCAGCAATTAGTAGCAGGGCGTTGCTTGTGGGCTTGTGTCACGCCCTTTATTCTAGCTTATGTATTGGAGCACTGTTGCTCACGTTGCTGTTGCAACTTTAATTACCTTGTTGCCTGCCTGCTGGCCTGCTTGCTGCAAGCCTTTTGGGCCACATTTGTTGCCTACTTAGCAGCGTCTGGTCTGCGCTTGGCCTTTAAAATGAACAGCTTAACGAGCACGCGAGTTTACCAACAGTTTGTTATCGAGTTGCCTCATTTTCATGTTGGCTATTTACGCTTACTTAGGCGCCTGCTTTTGGCCATGGCTCTTGGCACGCTGGCTGACTGGCTGGCTGGCCTGATTGTGAAGAATGTGGACCAAAAAGTTGCTGGCGATCGATAAACACTTTTGCAACTGCGGCTTGCAACTGTGAATTTTATGCAATAAATTGCTTTGTTAATAAAACATGAGCAGTGCGGTAAGGTGGTGTGGCAACTGATGCTGCAATGTGGGTCATGCATGAATTTAAATGATGTCATTTTAACGTTTTACGTTCGCCAGCCAGTCAGCCAACAAGCTGCCACCTGCAAGCTGCTACTTTTAGTCCGCTTAATGGCGATGCTGACTTTAAAGTTTTTTTTCGCATTAAATTTGCATTTGTTACAGCGGAGCAACTGCAACAGCTGCTGGCCCAAAATGCCAGTATGTTTGACACGATTTACATATATGATATAAGTATGGAAAATACTACAACAACAACCCGCAAATATGAAATATGCAAATACTCATAGCCAAGTACTTTGTGTATATGTATGAAAAGTTAATATCGAGCAGCAAAGCGTTTAAGGTAGTTTTCATTTTCATTCATTCTTTATGTTTTTTCTTCCTGACTTGACTTGTCAAAAGTTTTTGTTTCAACTTGCATCAACTTTATGTTTTCCAAGTCAAGCGCAAAACTTTTGATTCAGCAATAAAACAAAAAAATATGCAAGAAAAATTACAAATGTGAAATAAAACGCACACAAAATACACAATGAAATTCTTTTTCATAATGAAAACAACGAACAAACAGCAGCAATCTAAAAAAGAAAGCCAAAAAAACAAGGAAAAAACGGCTACAACCTTCAAGCATAATGAGCGCGAAAAATTGTGTCAGCTCAGATGATGTTCAACTTTGGTGCAGCGCTGATGATGGGTGGCTGGTGGTTTGGGTAGGGTGTGATGCAGGGGCGTATTGTGTGTGGCACAAACCTTATGCATAAACAACAAGTTGCTGTGTAGCCAAGTCAAAGTAAGAAAACGAATAAACAACAGAGTCATATCATAAAGTTGCTCCACGGCAGGCCACAGGCAATAAAATGCATTTATGAACCATATAAAGAAGTGAGAAATTTATGCCAGATTAAAAAACAGAAAGATATAAAACTTTTATATCATTTTTGTTAAATTTTGTTTGAACAACAAAGTTAAGACTTTTAAGAAACTCACTTAAATTCGAATCTCAGAAACTATGCACGCTGAAGCTCTTCTCTTTCCTCATTATTACAAATAAGTGGAATAATTTATCAAAATTTTCCATATACAAAAGCAAGATCCGTAAAAAGAATTTGCAATGCAATCTAAGTTAGTTTTGCAAGTGTATTTTATATTCGGCATGCCGAAAATAGCTTTCTTCTTTTCTTTAGCTTTGAGCAAAGTTCATTGCGCACTTGTCAGCTGGCCCTCACTCCCTTGCCTTGTGCTAAGGAGCAAAGTCGTTCTTGTGCATAATTAATGCGTTCGAAATTCAATTTTGAGCTTGTATGTATGTGTGTGCTTTTTATACTTACGAGCCCCAAGGCATCCTTCCTCCTTTTTTTTGTGTGTTTTTCCATCTCACAAACATAGACAAAGTGAAATTGTGGCACCAAATTGGTGTAGCATATCCATACCCTTACCCAACCTAACAATACTTGCCAAACTCTTGCTACCCGCTGAGGCTCATGAAAAGATTTACAAAATAAATTGAGGCTAAGCACAAGGCGATTTCAATTGCAATTCGGTTTGCTTCTCTTTCTGCAGCTGCTTCTGGTTTTGGTTTTTAGTTTTTTTTCTTTTCTCTTTTGTTGTTGTTGTTTGGGCCATTTTGTGTGTAAGTGTGTTTGTGTAGAACGCATGAAAATGCTGTGCACAACTTTCCGTGTAAAGTTTTGGTTGTCAGTTGCCAGTTGCCCAACGGCAAGTGGCCCATTGCAAGTGGCCTAAAGCTGCCACAATGCTTTTAACGAGTAAATTGTCGCTTTGACCAGCAGTCGACATAGTTATTATTGTTGTTGTTGTTACTATTCTGTTGTGCCTGCTCTTATTGCAATAGTCGCCTCACTTCGCTTGGTGCAACGCACATGCACAAGGAGCAGGAAAGAAATACACAACAGTAACAACAAACTCAACAATGGACAGCTAAAAACAACAAACCGAATTTTCACATTTTTTTTCCCAGCAGTACTGGATTGTTGATTTTATTTTTGCTGTTGTTGCTAAAGTTTTGTGCATTTTGTGCAGTTTTGTAGAAGAAAAAGCGGCAGAAGCAGCAAACCGCAAAGCGAGCTATGCGTTTGGATCTTTTGAGTTCGACATTTACTGCATTTTGGCCAGTTCAATTATAGCCAAAAAGGTCTGAGAGTTAGTTGCCAGTTGCCAGTTGGCCATCAAATTCTAATTTATTTACATACATTTTTCCAGAGAGCTCAGTTTGCTGCTGCTGCAGCTGCAGCTACAAACGCATTTTGTGGCAAGGATAACTAAAGGCTTATTTGCTTTCGCTCTCCGCTTCACTTCACATTTCAGTTTAGTTCAACTCTGTTTTTGGCCCTGTTAGCACTTATTGTACTTTGATCTAGATGAAGAAGAGGGTAGATTGGTTGTGCAACTTTCTGTTGGAACATTGTTGTGAGACATGGTAGCATTACGACGTCGGTTAGGTCCAACTGCAACATTTAAACTTGTTTTTTATTTTTCTCCCAGCATTTTCTTTTCATTTTCCTTTTCTATTTTCCAAATGCCCATTTACATTTAGATTAAGGCGTAATGTAATCAACTGACCAGCAATTGTATGTACTATTTTGTATCTATCTATACGCATTGTTGCTAACCCATTTCAATTTTGTTTTGGGTTTGCCTTATTAAGCTTACATAAAATTTACATTATGCGCTTGCCACCGCCTTGGCTCTTTGCTTCTCTTTCTGTCTATTGTTAGGCAAATAATTGTTTTGTAAATGCGCGCAGTAGTAAATTGAAAAAGTTTTACGCCAAGTTTTTGTTGTTTTTTTTTTTTTTTTTGGAACAAGAAGTTCACCTAAATATCAGTTGCATGTTAAGAGAGAGTTTGCCGTATTTTTTGTTGCTTTTGCTGTTTCTTTTTGGGAGCAGCTAAAAGAAAACTTTTACTTTTCCTGCTCCACTCGCGATAACAATGTGTGCTTTGTTGTTGCTGTTGTTGCTGTCGCGGCCTTGCAACTACAATAGTTGCTGGCATAGTTCTAAGCGCAGTCTGTGCAAGTTGCACTTTACCCTGGCCGGTATGGCTAGAAGGGGGGTTTGAATGTATGGTAAAATTATTGAAATTTTCTATAAACCAACAAGAGTTTAACTTTATTAAAATGTTGCTAAAGGTTCTTAACAAACTTATAACAAAAACTTCAATGATGCTAGGTATCTTATAGTTGGGCGTTGTAGCTGCTTGCCTTTAAGGCAAGCAAGGCGGCAGGCGCGTACATTCAAGACGTATTGCTGTAGGTTTACAATTTCAGTTGTTGTTGTTGCTGCTGCTGTTGTGCGTTGGCATAATTTGGCACTTAATTGGCAGTTTGTTGCCATTGCTCGTTGCATTTGCAATTGCATTCGCACTACCCCGCTTACAATACCACCATTTCTGTATCTGCTCAAGCACATTTATCAAGCTCAGGCACGCGCTGTCAGCAACTCACACAGAGAGAGTAAGAGTGGAGAAACGGGAGAAAGGAAAGTAGTTTGGGGTTCTGTTGTCGCTTCCGTTTATTGTATTATTCACTGTATGGTTTGGGTGTTGTGCTATTTGTTCTGTTTGTTCCTTCTGCTGTTCACTGCGTTCTGTGCGTTCTTCTTGGTAATTTTAACACACAGCATTCCATTAAATGTATATGTATGTATGTATGTAGGTTGTACTTTGTTTTATGTATTATTTGTTGGCGTGCATGTCATCCGGAAAACGGAAATACACAAAATTTGCGCATTCAAACTTCTTTTTCTCTTCTCTTTTTATATACATGTTTTTTATTGTACTTTTTTCATCACGTGCAGCTTTTGGCAACGTCTTTGGCAATTTGCGGATGAGCTACGAGCTCCAAGGTTTTTTTTTTTTGTTAATTTCATGTTTTCCTTTATTTTCTATATTTTCTGCTTATCTGTTTGCTTTTTGTTTGCCGCAGTATGCTTATTGCCCAGACTTGATATTTTGCGGCTTCAACCTTTCATTTTGAGCTTCTAATGCGCTTTTCGTGTCGCTACACGCAATTATTCGTTCAACGTGAGTTCTAGGATTCAGATTTATTGCCACCCACTAAAAAAATTTGCCAACGCAGCATCCACATCATTACTAGGCGCATCATCATGATTTATTTTGCTTTGCTTTGCGTTGTTTCGGTTGTTGCTCATCAGCGAACAGAAAATCAATAGCCGCACCCAGAACAGGCAACGCCTTTTTGTATTATTTTCTTTTTTTAGGTTTTATTTTTTTATTTTTATGTTTTGCCCATTGCCCATTTTATACTTCTCTATTTCTCCTGTATTTTTCTTGTTATTTATGCAGCGCAGCGGATTAGGCTGAATACCATGAGTACAAATACTAACAGGCAAAAGGTCTGAAGCTCAAAAGTAAACAAATCTTCCAACTACACGTTAAAATAAAATAAAAAAAACACGCACAAGGAATTCACAGATGCTGGATAAATTTGTAAGGGCGGCGCCTAAAAGTATGCTACGCATTTAATTGCAAGTGGAGCATAACTGCAAATTATGTGGCGTCTATTTTTGAAAGCTTTCAACTTGTTAGCTCAGCGCTAATTGAGGGTGCAGATGCTGCTGTGCTTGAAACTTATGGCATAATTAATCCTCTTTTATGGTTAGGTCAGCCCAAGTCCATAACGACGCAATAATTAAAAACAAACTTAAGCTTGGGGATGACCCGAATTTCTTTTTCTCTTGTTGTTGCCCATCAAAATTTATCAAAGACGCTAAAAGTCAGCAATTAAATTTCAATCGATGAGCCTTAAAAAAGGTTAAATTAGACTTGGCAACCCTTTGCCATTTTACCCCACTTCGCATTCACTGTTCAGGTTAAAAAATTAACACTTAAGCCGCACACTTAGCAGCTAATAAGACAACATTTTTATTAGACGCCTTTTCGCTGATGTTGAGTCTTCTTAGCGCTGATGCTCAGCTAAGCTAAGCTAAGCATAGCAGGCAATAAACTTCACAGTTTATGGGGCGTAGTCTTTTTCAAGACAAGAACTTGCAGCATCATGTTAAAGTTGCCAGCTGCATTTTAATTGCGTCACCAGAGACGCGACTTAATGTGTTTGCTGCTGCTGCTGCTGCAAGTCAACTAAAAGCAGCTGCCAAAAGGAAGACAGACACCCACAAGAGGGTTGCCTTGCACGTGTGCAAAAGAAGACTTGACTTGACTTGACTGCCACGGCACATCATTAAAATTTTAATGCACTACCCTAACCACCCATCCACCAACCGGCCGCACTACTTTCATCTGCCACACCATCCTGCCTCACATCAACAATGCAACGGGCGTGGCTTTTACAAGCAAGCTGCTCAGTCAATTGCAAACGCTTAGAAATGTTTCGGTGAGCAAAGGACATGCCAGAGCATAAAAGCAAACTTTTTCTCTTTTGCACTTGATCGACGGTGAGATGAGCTGTAAATAATTGCAGTTAGATGCCGCTTGCCTTGGCACTGAGTTTACTATTTATGCATAAACAAAGGTGCTCAGGCGAAAAGAGATTAAAGACTTTTGAGATTGAAGGTATTTTAAGGAAAATCGCTAGACTTTTAAACAATTGTGACTTTTACCATGCTTTAGCTGCTTATTAAGCAAGCAATAATTATAAGAATTATCAATAAATTTATTTTGAATATTAAAATAATCTACGTTGTTTATTTTTTAGAAGAAAAACATGACGTTGCATACTAAACCTTAGCTACCCCGAACAGCGATCAAAATGCTAAGCAAACTATTTTATTACTAGCCCCAATTGGTTTCCCGTTACATATAAACTGTGTGTACCTGAAGCAAGTTGTGAATTGAAGTGCAATTTTAAGAATTCGAGCTCATTGAAGGCAGGTAACAAGGGCGCTCATTACACAGAGAGAATGCCTTATCAATCAATGCAAAAATAGCTCATGCGATTAATTTAACATGGTGCAGAACATAATTAAAATATAAATTGGTATTGAAGCTTTAAACATGTATGTGTGGCACACAAACAAAACACACAAGAAACACACACACATACGTAAATATTGCAGCATTCATCATTTATTGATGCAAATATTTTGACAGGCTCATTGTTTGACTGATTTATTTGAACCGCATTGTTGTGGCTGCTCTCTTGATGTGTGTGTGTGTGGGTTATGCAATACAAACCAATATAAATGGTCTTGTATTCGCTCGCTCTCTTCTTCGCTCTCTTCTGTGCGCGGTTGCATTCAAATAGAAGGCCAAACACACACACAGCAGAACGGATCACAGATAGAGTGCAGGCTGATGCAGTTTCAGGTTGCATGCCCCCATGCAATCAACGCTCTCGCTGCACGTGTGCAACAAATGTAATTAACTTGCAAGCCACAGCAACGTTTTGTGGCATGTTGCGGCAGCAGCATCTGCTAGGTGAACAGACCTGAATTATTCATGGCATTAAGACGGGTTGCTTGACCCAGCTGCAGCTGCAACACAGGCAAGACGCAGTAAAAGTCGAGGCAAACAGAGCCTTCAAGGAGGTTCCTGCAAGCTCTAAGCAAATTCTAGCTGCAGGTTCAACAAACTGCATCACGTTGCGCCTAAAAGCATGCAACAGCACACACAGACATTCAAACAAATACACTTAAGTGTGCGGTTAGATGTCAAATTGCAACGTGGCAACGCTGACAGAACGACAAATGCCAGTTAAGAGGCAAAAGAGGAAAGAAATAAGAATTTTTCCACAGTCACAGTAACAGTCGACGTAGTTGTCGGCGTCAAGGGAGATATGGGGAGTGGGAAGTGTGTCCCAAAGGAAGGCTGCTCAAGAAGCAGTAGAAGCAGCAGAAGCAGAACGAAGCAAAAAAGAAGCAAAGCGAAAAACGCAATAACTAACGAGCCGTTGTCCAACAGTGTATGCATGAGAGACGCCTTAGAATGACACAAACTAACTAGCAAGTATGACCGATGTGATAGTCTATGTTACTTAGAGATAGTTAGAATAGTCTTGCATTAAATGGAACTTTGTCTGATTCAAAGTATATTAAATAACAAGCAATATTTGCTTCGGATTCGTCGCATAAATTTTACATTAGTTCAAGATTCGAAAGACAAATAGTAGTTAGAAAAATACAAAAAAGTAAATTTTAACTTTTAAATTTGCTTTCCAAAGCAAAACTTAAACTGCAAACGAAATACTACTGCTAAGTTTAAATGAATATTTACTTAACAAGTTTTTCCAGCCCATAAAAGTTGCATTTCAGGAATATATAAAGGTAGGCTATCTAAATTAAATCTCAGCATCATATATTAACTCTACAGAAAATAAACTTGTCTGCCTACAGCTAGCAGCATGTTGCGGTTGAATGTTGCAAAACTGTTCAACAATATTGTTAAAAATTTCTACTTTTAAATTGCCTTAGACTTTGCGACAACAACAAGACAACCATAGATTTTAAGTTTATCGAGTGAGATGAAATACAACTCTGGGGAAGTTGTAACCGAACTGCACTCAAGTTAACTCAAGTCGAAGTCGAAGTTGCTGCTGTCAATGGCGTTTGTAAACGAAACTCCTACAGGAGTTACCTGTCTGGTTGACTGAACGAGTGGCTGACTGATTGACTGACTTGCCTGCCAGCCTGCCTGCCTGCCTGTTAGGCATTAGCAATTCAAAACGTTGTTGGCCTTTCAAGTGCAGCCGCAATTGAAGTTTTTCTTCTTTTTTTTGGGCATGTAGAGTAGCTGCAGCTGAAAATGCTGCCACAAAACGTTTCACTAATTGAAGTGGCAGCGGTTGCATCAATTGCATCAATGGCTTCTTCCAACAAAGGGGCGACAGTACTTACATTAAGCACCAAACATATCAAAGTGGCACAGAAATCAATTATTTTGGTGCGGCACAGTTTAAACCAAAATAAAATAATGTCTGTCTACGTTTCGGAGTTTTGTGTTTGTCAAATTTTATGGCACACTTTGCAGCTACAAATTGTCGTAAGGCTATGCGAATTTATTGACATAAATTATGCAGCAGAAAAACAAAGCTCAACTAAGCTGAAGAAAATAAGGGAAACGACAAAACAACAGCAAAGTCACAAGCAAAGTGGCGAAGCGAACAACAGCAACCACTCCTGGCAATGACTTTTCGTTTGACTTCAAAAATACTATGGCATGTTGTTGTTGTTGCCCTTGTCGTTGTTGTTGTATCTTTAATTCAATCTACATGCATGTCGCAAACATCTCATTCGCCATGTTTGTGGCTTAGCCGTGGCGTATGCGCAATATGCGAGCAGACACCACAGTACCACACACAACAGCTGCCCCAACAAAAATCCTGTTTGTTAATGTTATCTGTGTGTGTGTCCCTTCTCTCTATGTGCAGCCTAATTTGGCTTAGTCTCTGTATATACTTTGTGTGTAGGAATTAGGCTAGTGATATAATGCAGGAATGCACAATTAAAAAAGAAAGAAAGATAGTAACAACAAAAAGGAATAGACGTTGAGTAATGAATGCTGGCAGGCAAGCAAACAGCTTTATGCCTAGAATAGATCAGCATTACAAATCAAATAAGAATCCTCTATTCAAAATGACACGACGAACAGAGACGCTCTAACTGAGTATCTTGTGGAAATGGAACCTAATATAATGATAAAATACAAGAACAAAAATTTAATGAAAGAACAAACAGGTTGAATTTATTGCAAGAAGTAAAACAACAAACATTGCTGTTATCCTCTTTACATACTGACCTTTCTCAATTGATATTCATTCTGCAGGGCATAAAAATAGAAAACATTCACAAAGGACTAACGTATGCTTTGGGGGGGTTTTGGTTCATTTCCATTTTGTTGAGCTGCGTTGGCTGACATTACAATCACAATAAATTTTAATGTCTATCGAATGTGTGTGCTTAAAGCTCTTACACGCAAAGCCCCTACATATCATATGGTACGTAAGTCTGTGAGTGTGTGTGTTTTTGTCACATGCATTATGTATTATGTGCGCGCTGTCAACATTAAATTCTCATGTAAGCAAGTGATATTGACAGCCCGAGTCGATTCGAAGTGCCAGCGACAACTTTGAAAATTATATGCACGTACTTAAAAGCAGGCGCTGCCACAACAACAACATTGCCACAGCATTCACAATTCACAGCATTCAGTACTAAAATACAAGGCACATTCACACCATCCATATAAAACAGATGTCCGACGTCTACACAAAAACACATTGCCTCCTCATACATACCACTATGGGTAATTTGACCAGTTTTGAGGCCAAAACCCATTTTTTGAAAGTCGTTCAATTAACATTTGTTGGTGGCTTTAGATAGTAAAATGATTGAGCTTTAATGTTGCATACCACAAATTTTAACAGAGGCCTCCACTGTTAAGTTACAAGCTGTTAAACACAGCTGTTTTAACAGAAGAGCGCGCGCAGCTAACTTAACAAAAATTACACAACAAAGAACATAATAAATAAAAGTAAATTAACAGTTAAAAATTGAAAACAACCAAATAGCTTTCGATGGTGGGTGGTTTGTACTTTGTGTTTGCGAAATTAGAATGTAGATTGTGCCTGCCTTGTTCCCGTACTTGTCTTTATTGTAAGCTGCCTAAAATGAAAAATTTTAAAACAAAAACTGAACTTTGAATGGACTATCAAAGTGAGTCCCACCTAGTCCCACCTTAAAATAAAAACAGTGTTTTAGAGTGTTTTATTACCTTTAAAATGAGAGTAGTCTTAATTTCCACTTTTAACCACAACCAGAGATATTTCAATTTACATATCATAACCTTAAATTTGATAATGCGACGTTGTTTGCAAAATGGACTGAAGTGAGTGGAAAAGGCCAAAATGAGGTTGCAATTTGTAACTGTTTTATGGCGAAAGAGCCAAAAACGTGTTCTTCCACAACCAAAACTAAGATGTTGATAAATATAAAATCGAAAAAAAAAGATATGTCATCAATTTTTTACCAAGCGGTTCTATGGGAGCTATATGATAAAGTGGGCCGATGTTTATAACTTTTACCCAAAATGTAAGAAACGTAAATAAACTAATTTTCAGAAAGTTTAATCCAAATATCTTCAAAAACAAAAATGTTTTCATACGAGAAATCACATTTTTACCAATTGTTACTATGGGAGCTATACGATATAGTTGACCCATTTCGCTCTTTTTTTGCAACGATGTTAGTATTATAATAACTATAAAAACCGCCAAGTTTGGTCGTGATAGGTTGACAAACATAGAAAATACATAGCCTATCTTTTGTAAAAGGGGCGGTGACACGCCCATTTTGAACAAATATTTTCCTTTGGCTATCAAAAACTCAAAGCAAAAAACCAAATCAAATTATCTTGCTTCGTTCTTGAGTTATTAATTAATGCCACAAAAATGGTCAAATTACCCATAGTGCATACGCCGTAAATGTTTGCTCGTATATGTGTGTGCGTGGGTTTGATTGTAAAAATTTACTGCATACATTTTTGAGCAGCAAAACACACTAAGCGAAAACTGGGGTGCATCTTATTAAAAAAAAAAATGTAATAAGCAGCAGACAGTTTTATAATAAAATAGAGATAAACGTTCCTTTCTATTTGATTAAGAAAGTAATGTACTTAGTTGATAAATCAAAGAATAATTTATTTCCGTCTACTTCAGTCAATAAAATAGAGTTTAATCAACCTGGAGTATCACGCAACATTTAACTGAAAGCTGAACTCATTGCAATGTTTTTTTGTTTTCAACAATAGTTTTACTTTAAACTTCTATTTTCATTAGTAGACTTACTATTCACCCTTGAGACCCATTTTTTGGTTCCTTAGCATGAAACAAATGATTCGATATAGTGATTTACATAACAAATTCCAAGAGAAAACTTAGTTTCGGATCTGCGTATAAGTTCCCAGGATTTTCAAAGTTGTAATTTGAAAAATATTTTTAATTTCATTTGATTTTCACTTTTATTTCTTAAAGTGAACATTCTCAGCATTTAACTGTATGTGCTTGCAGCTAATGCATTACGTCTAGTGTGGGCCATGCCAATCGATGTTAATTTATTGTCAATGCGCATTTGCCAAATGTGTGCGGCATGTGTGACACAAATACCAACTGAGCAGCCACAATGCGGCACGGATGATTGTGTATAGAAGTTTGTGTGTGCGAGTGTGCGTATGTGCATTTGAGAATAATAGTGTGTTATGCAAACAGTTGCTGCCTTTTGCTGAAACACGTGCGGCATGTGCACGTTATTAATCAACAAGGAGATGCACATAACAAATGCCACATGCCTTATGCTGCATTCAGCATGCAGGAACAAACAACAGCAACATCAAACGTGCCAACAATGTTGTTCCGTCTGCCTATAAATGCAATGTAAAACAGCTTAAAGCGTCAACAACACCAATACCAACAATAACATCAACAACAATGTGTAGCAGGGATAATTCTTGTTGCAGCTGGACCAAAGGACCGCCTCAATGTGTGGCAGTTTGGCTCAAAGCAATGTGCCTATATTTGCACATCTGCTGAGCTGCAAACAAAATCTCATTATGTTGTTGACACGCCTCAAAAACGAAGGGGGGGGGGAGAACTGTCCTTAAACTCTCTGGACGATTGTCACAATACAACACTCAAAATGTTGGCAGCATGTGTAAAATGGTGGCAAGCGTACACACACTCACGTACACACACACACGCAGCGCCGACCTCTGTCATAAATCATGTGGCATATACGTTGATTAACTTAACATTCTTCTCATTAATCTTAAACAACTACAACTTATGCGACAAATATTTATCATAATTTATAAACAGACACAGAGGCTCCGCACAGCGAAAGGCAAAGCCAAAAGACAAGCTAGATAAGAGCTTTTCATTGCGAGTCATAAATAACGTGCTTAATATTGATATGACACTGATTAAAAAGTAATATAATTTCGTGAGTTATATTTCAAAAGCTATTTATACTATATCTCAATAATGTCTTTCTGCATATAAAACTAATCACATAATGTCTTCTAGCCAACTTCTTCAAATTGTCTTATTTGCAAACGTTATGAATCCCAGTGGAGCAGCATAGAAAGCGCGTAACTTGATAGTTTTAAGACGCTTCTACATAAAAGTATTTCAATATTTGAGAGGCAAGCTATAAATAAGGATATATACATATCTAAGACAGAATTGTCCTCGTTAAAGCTGCTACAACTTAGAAATATGTGCATACATACAAATAGCTGATGGCTGTGTTGCTAGCCTCGACATGGCAACGGTCCGTATAATAAATTACATTTGCCTGACTTTTAAGCAATGCGAGCGAAGCAGAGAAGGCAGGACGGGGGTCAAGTCATATACACATGAGTAGCAGCGGCGTTCGTCAGTTGCATAAAAATGCCAACTCATATATGCGAAGCAGGACATGCCAATTCAGTCGCCAGGACATGCAGCAACGCCGCAACGGAAATGGCGCAGAAAGAAAGCGTCCCAAGCAACAGAGGCTTGGCCGCACCAGCAGCAGCAAAAGGGGAATTAGAAAATGCCACAAAGCTAAAAAAAAAACCAAAACGAAGTAAAAGAGAGAAAAAGCATGTGACAGACATCAGCTGGACTAGCTAACGTTGTTGGATATGGTTTTTAACTTTGTTTGGTTACCTCGGCAACAACAAAAGCAACAACAGAAGCGTTTCTGGCAACAGTTTTTGCCCGCCTTTTAGCCCCAATCTCAGTGTTGAAACAAATAGCTAAATATGCCGCCGTCACACATTGTAACTCTTCTCTCTCTTTGTCGGGCTTTTGCTTATGCAAATTCATGTGCAGCATACATTTTGAACACTGGGACATTTGAAAATTTGCCGTGTTGATTTAGTAACAGAGTAGCCGCTCCAAAAAAATACATTCAACGTGCCCTGCATTGCGAAAAGATTGAATTACGCGAAGTAGCTTTAATTTTATGCTTCCTGTTTATTATTCTTTATTTGCAGTCAGGGTTTTATTTGTGTTAAGGAGCCCTTTTATTTGAGTTTAGAATGATTAGGGAATGAGAGAGAGAGGGAGAGAAAAAGCGCAAGTGCAAATAAAAACGGCAAACAGCAAGTAACGACGACATTGGCAAAATGTTTAATTAAATTCGAAAGCAAAAGCAATAGTAGAAAGGCAATCGGAAACCCAAAAAGAATTTAATTAAACTTTTTTTTTTTATATATACAAATATATACATATATATACTTATACATATATATATATATATTTTTTTTTTAAAGGCTGAGTATGATGGGAGGAATGCGGGCATGTGAATGGCAGCGCAACGCATTTTAATTAGTTTTTCCATCTCCTTTTTTCCTCTTGGTTTTTCTCTGTTATGTTTGAAGTGTGTGCGCGCTAGAAACAAATCAAAAAGTCTGTGCCAACAATTGACGTTGCCGTTTTGTGTATGAATGTTGGTGTTGGTGTATTTTCAATGTATGTCGAGCAGCGGCTGTCAAAAAACTTTCAAACAAAATGTCGCTCACATGTCAAACACACACTTAGGTGGCAGGCTTTATGTGTGTGTGTGTGCGTGCTGCATTAACAATTTATACGCAAACAAAATTTTTAACGCCAGGTTTTGATTATATAAGCTGCCGTGTTTCAGGCCAAACCGTGAAAAATTGTTCACCTTTTTGTCTATAAACATGGCACACAGATTCTTCTTGTTGCAAACTTTGTGATTTAAGCATAAATAACTTAAGACTTTATTTACTTACTCCCCTGTCTACTTTCTTTCCATGTGAATGGGGTTTCTATAAACCGGGAACATTACTTTTAAATCACTTTCAAGCTGTTGCAGTATCACCCTTCAAACACACAATTTGTTAAAAGATGAAATCTCAGCGGCATAACTCAAAAATGTTGTGATTTACAGCATCTTTAATCTTTACTTCGAATAGGCAGTAACATGGAAAACGATTTTTTTTTTCAATATTTGTTAGCAAAACTTGATTGCAATCATATTTAAATAGATTTCAGACAAGATCTTTTTACTTCGTTTAAAAACGCACATCATTTTTTAGAGGCTGTGTAAACTGAAGCCATAAAAAGGGTTTGGCACAGCGCCCGAGAAATGTGAGACATAAAAAATAACTATGAGGAGCTCAACAAAAAAACAGGCAGTTATATAATGTACTTTATGCTAAAATTGACCGCTTGCATAACAATAAGTTTCTCCTGCTCTGCTTCGCAAATGGGAATTTAATATGCACACACAAACATACAAACTCTGAAATATGCAAATGCAATAAAAAAGCGGAAAACAAACTGATAATAACTTAAATAATAACAGACGGATATGAACTCCAGCTGCTGCCAAAAACTATTATTAGCCTAGGGATTCATCTTTCTGAATCAGTACTTTCAACAAATTTGCTAACCCTAGTCCTGGACATGACTTCACGAACGAAGTCAAGTTTTGATATAAACGGAAAATTCGAAACTCAGCAAATCCGAGATTGGGTAGAACATGAACACTTACCCCGCCACGTCCGCCGGAACCTTCAATGCCATCGTCATCGATATAAATTTCATCTCGGTTCGCTGATGTTGCGGCTGATGATAAGGGTGTTACTGCCGACGGTTTCACAGATTTCTGCAAAGAAGAAAAAATAATAATAATTAAATGTATTATATGAGAAAAGAAAACATCCATCAATCATGATGAAAAACTTTTTCAATTTGCATTAAAAGCACAAAGATTTTCTTTGTACATTAAAGTATATACATTTCAGTAATTAGCGAAAGAACATGGAAATATACATATATTTTCGAACATATTGTTAAATGAAAAAGCAAGTATGTTTGCTGCTAAAGTTACTGAAAGGCTTCAATTATATTAATTGCAGTCTTTTCACTTATTTTGCCAGCTTTTCAGCTTAACCGCAAATAATTTTCATGCTTTACCACATAAATCCATTAGTTTAGAACAATGCGAATGCATCAACAATGCAAGCCAAGCATCAACAATTGTTTAACAAATGCATTTTTAATGATGCTATCGCAAAAATCAATAAAACATTTTAATTCTATGCATCGCATAAAGTGAACAATGAGAAATGCAGATAAGTTTATTCGCTTAGTAATAATGTCGAAAACAGTATTAAGTTAGCTTAGTTTTTTAGAGGATTTTTGTTTTCTCTTTTCAGATATTTTTAGAGATAAGTTGTGTAAAAATTACACTTGATTCATTTTAATAGTTAAGCGGGTATTATAAAGCCCATTAACAACTGCTGTTTGCATAATTGATGCATCCAAAAAGCCCATCACCTGTGCTGCCCTCATTAGGGTCAGGACTTGAGCAAAGTTTACGACTTAACGAGCAAAAAACATGCATGCATTAATATTCCCCATAAGCCGAATTTGTTATGCCCCCTTTGGGCAGCTTTTAAAATACACACACACACATCGTGCAGCATAGCAGATTAGCAAGCGTCCAAAGTTTTGAGTAACAGCTTTATAAAAACCACTAAAAATAACCTCTGGAAACAGGCTGCCCTGACATTGTCATTCATTTCACGGTTTTTTGCTCGAGTTAAAAAAAAAGAACGTAATATATGCATATTAGAAAAACCTCAGATAAACACTTCATTTTCAGCTGCAGCTTTGTGGTTTGCTTGACTTGAGTTGAGCTGCCAAGTTTTGTATTTGGCTCAGCACAGCAGGAACCTTGTTGCTTGGCTGCTTTTATAAAGTTTGTAAGTGTGTGTGAGTGTGAGCTAAAGTTGAATGGTTCACAAAACGCATTTACGAAGTCTTTGGCTCCATAACGAACTCCACTTATGCATTTCCTAATTATTTTGTTCTCTAAACATACAAGTGTTGAGTTTTCCACACAGAACACACTTTGTACATGTGTTAAGCAGGAAAGTTCAGCTTTAAGTGAAAAGAAAAAGCAATGAAAAATGCGTAATGTATTTCATTTCAGTTTTAATAAGTATCAGCATAAAAGCAATAAGTTGGTTGAGTAACGAGCCCAACGTCAAAGTAAAATGAAATATCCAAAAAACAAAACAAAAATAATTAAACTGAAAGCAACTATTCCTAATACCAGCAGTTTTGGCACTGGTGACCAAATACAATTTTTCAACAATTTGAAACGTTTATGCACTGCCCAAATAGTTTTTGCTTTGGCCCAAAAGGGATGCCTTTCTTTTTCCAACACATTTCGCATATTTTTCTATATGAATTTTAACTAGTGGCAATTTGTCAGATAGTAAAAGAGAGATAAAGAGAGCACGGGGTTGGAATTGTTGCAGTAAAATAAAGCGACGCAATTCTATTTGCCACTTTTCGACATATATGAAGGCAAAAAGGGAAAACAGTTTGTAGCTCCTTTCTTATTTTGTTTTCATTTTACAGATGATAAAACTAAAAAACCCCTACCAGGCAATAAATCAATATAGATATTGACATTTTTACAGCTACTACATGTGCAGAGGGGCGTGGCTGGGCGTATATCTACGTATGTACAAATGTATTTATGTTAAATGGATAAAAATATTTTTTTTTACGAGCAGAATTCAAATATTAAAGTTAATATGCTTAACTTCAAGCTGTTAAAAATATTTTGCAATTTTTATAAGTAATTAGTAAAAAACATGTTTAGATATTTATGTGTCAAAGGGAAAGGTCTATTTTGAAATATTTTAATGATTCTATAATACTTTTGTGAAATTTGGTAATATTTGATAACAAGTTCAGAACATGGTGCTATTATAATTTTTATTTGTGCATCTATAATTAATTTAATGCGCATTATTGCAATCATTTTAATCACACATTTATTCACAGCTGAGTAGACAAAATATAGCCGCAAATAAATGCAGATTGATTAATCAAAATACCATTTCAATGCCTACAAAATGTCAAACGAAATAACTGCAGCTGTTCATTTGAAAATGTGTCTGCACAAATGTATTGCACTATCTCCGCTCAAAATGAGCAACAATATGGAAGCTTCTAGCTACTAAGGAGGGATATCAGCTGTCAGCTTTGCAATTGAATTTGTAGCTAAATCTGCCATTGATGCGCTGTCTAAAGCAGGCAGACAAGGCAGTCAGTCAGTTAGATATTTTAACGATGCGCCACAAAGTAGGCAATGGAATTCAATCATTGGCAATTGAATCGAATGCAATTGACAGCAAGTATACGCAGCGTGAGCACCCAATACTTCTTGGATTTGCAGTACATATTTTCTTGTGCTTTGTAAGCAGCTGCGTTAAAGCAAACAGTACACAAAATCTACAAATAATGCTTTAAAATATAGCTTTTGATTAAATTCTTAAATACAACTAACGATGAAATTTTCATTGAAGGATTTTTTTTAATGATATGATAAACAACCACTTTCATATTTTTAACATACTTAAACATATCTAATAATCGTTTGCACATTAAGTACAGTTATCAACAGCTTTTGAAGCTTATTATTTTATTTCTAGAATTCCTCTTATTTGAAATAACAGCATCAAACAAATTATGATTTTACCTTGTTTCCATGGCATTATAATTCTAGCGTTTACTTAACTCAACTGTCTTCTTGTTAAGGCTTACTGACGTACCATCAAACAGTTGCCATATGCTAGGAAAAAAAAACACAAGAAATATATGTACTATATAAATATGTCAACGTCTTGGCAAAACTCGTTATACATTTTCATTAGGCGTGCTTTTCTTTCTCTCTCCCCTTCTGCCTCTCTCGTTCTTGACTTCGTAGCCATGCGTGCGTCTTGGCCATTAAGGTGTCAAGCTTTTGCGTCGTGCGAATCTTTTTTGTCATTGTTTCTGTTGGGGAGGTAACTGTTTTCGCCTCTGGGTCCTAAACCAATAAAACCAAATCAAAACTTATTATGCTACGCACAAACAAACACACACTCACACATGTGAGTGTGCCAAAATCTACTGTGGGGGTTGGGGAAACTTTTATATTTATAGTAGCCATAAACACAAAAAGAGAAGCAAAAAAGAAAAACAAAAATAATATAGCCTGATGGCCAATTTCCGCTCGAATTTGTACATAAAACTAATTGAACAGTAAAATTATTGCATAGCTCGAGGGCCAAATAAACAGGCAACAGCAACAACAACAATAGAAACAGTTACCTATGTTTATGTTAATTAAATTTCATTTATGCATTGGCTGCTAATGAGCGGCAAACATTTATTATTTAAGGACAAACACAGATGCAATTAGCATGCAACATTTTTCGGGGGAATGAAAATGAAACAATTGTTTTGCTAAACGAACGTTACACTCATATGCAAATATGGCTAAAAGGTATATGCCAGAGTGTATTTCTCCGAGTGCTTGACTGCCAAGACTTGACACATAGCCAGAAGGCGGAAATTGTTCACACACACTCACACAGAGAGGGGAGACAGCCACAATAATAGCGGAATTGACAGTTGCCAGGTTAAACGACCAAAGAGGAATGGACTGAGATGAAGGACAGCAGCAACACAACAATGCAAACAACACACATCACTTCAAAAAGTATGCCACACACACACATACACATATTAAACTCACACAGATAGCAATTGTTACTGCAAAATGTAATACTGACCTATACAGAATTTGTCAGGTGAACAATTTGAACATACCAAAAATAAGAAATAAAACACATTCAGATGTTACTTACATATTTGGGCTTTCCAGGTGCAAATAAACGCGCCTTTACGATTGCTTTTAAGCGCCTTTACGTGAATTTAATGTTTCGACGGAGTCTGCGGTGCTGTTATCACAACAATAAACGACACACACACCAACCCACGTACAAACACATACACAGCAACACTCACTGAAACTGTGACTGTAAAAGAGAGAGAGAACGTCAGTGACGCGCTAATGGCGCTTGAAAGCTTGAGAACCGCACACTTCAGCTGAATGTTTCAAACTGACGGCGTTCGCTATCTTTTAGCCGCCTTGTTGAGCCAAAAGCCAACAGCTACATAGAGAGTGAGAGAAAGGCGAGCAAGAGAGCATTAAATGTTGTGATAAAAACCCACACACACATACACATACACACAGTTGCGTTGAGGCACAGAGACACATGCTGGCGTGCCAAAAAATATTGCTTTTGGTCCAGTGAAGGTTGAGCGGGCGTGCGAAAGTGGGTCGGTTCTATCTGTAGTTGTTGTTGTTATTCTTATTATACAGCTGGGAGAAGGCTGCGTAGAACGGCCGCTCACTGCGCATGCTGCGCAGCAATGCAAAAGCTTGGCCAAAAGCAAACACAGTCAGCTCAAAAACCAAGTCGAATATAGCTTTAATAATATGGAAAACTATGCCAGACACATAACAAGCTTCCGTCTGCGAATGGGAACAGTCGAAAGCTATGTCTGCAGTAAAGCTCCTTTTGACTCGGATAAGTTTATTGCAAGCTTTAAACGAAGACAACAGCCAAATATTTAAAATTAGATTTGTCATCAGACTTTGCGTAGGACAATGCAAACAGTTCAAAAGTCACACATTAACTGCTTTATAACTTCACCATTTAAGCAAAGACAAAAACCAAAACGTAGAGACTTATTTAACACTTATAACATTAAATCCGAATAGATTTTTAGGTAGCTTTTAGAGAACGAACATTTTCTTTAAGGCCACTGTTAAAAATACAGAATGTTGAACACATGTTTTATTGAGGTATCCGTTAAATGCAACAGATGGCGCCCTGGCAACTGTGGATGATGTTAACTGTTAATACTGTTACTTGCTTGAGAGATTGCCCGATATCTCGTGAGTTATATAAGACAACTAAATCAAATATATTTGATAAGCACAAAAATGCCAGCGGCGGCAAATAAACCGGAATCTGGAATTAGTGGCTATAACATGATGAATAATTAAAACTTAATAATCCTACTTATGGAAGAAAAACTTCTACAACAGTTAATAAGCTTTACGTTCATTGTTTGTTTGCAGTATAACAGATGGCGCCTTATCAGACTTGAAAATGTTTCTACAACACCTTGGCCATTAACAATAGCAAACAAAAATGAAACATGTCAAAAAAAATGCTCTAAAAGAAACTTCTCGACGTAGTGATACCCTGTATGGATTCTCCTTCCATACCAACATTTGGTTGTGCACAGGCAATGTCCACAAAACGCCATTAAACGCAATTTATGAACAAATTTAACACACGTCTCGTAAACTTAAGATAAAAGCAAACGAATTTAAGAATGAAGAAAAATTATCATTGGCAGCAACAGCAATAACATTTGTGAGTAAAAAGAAAGTGAAAAAGTTGCCTCGCTGCCAGCTTATTTCCGTTGATTCAGCGCCTGTCGCAGAACGCAGAATGAATTACAAGTGTCCATCTTCATAAAACAAGACAGCGGAAGGTGCCTGTCAAAAGGACACAAGTCCGAGCCGGACTCTCTAGATGGCTGTTGCTTCTTTTGCTGCTGCTAAGACTTTGGCTTGGCGCTTGGCTTTTCTTATTAGTTTCGTTTAATTTGGGCCATAAATTACATTTTTCATCTACTTAATACTTTTTAATGATTTTTCACGAGTTACTGCTGCTGCTGCAACTTTATTTTTTCTTCCGTTCACTTTTAAACATTATTTGAACTTTGTCACTGGCCATTTGTTAGAAGCTAGGCACAGGGAGGCAAACAGGTGAAACCGGAAATAGCTGAAACTTAAAGTTCACTTAATTTTAATTAAAAACTAGGCGGTAAAAAACAAAAACCCAAAGTAACGCTCAGAACAACATTTACGTAGCGTCTAGGCAATGCAAATAAATAAATTTTGTCCAATTAGCAGCGGGAGGGACAGTCGCATGCCAAACAGAAGACGTACGGAGTCGAGCTCTTTATTAAATGCACAACTCTCACGTTTTATTGAAGTTTGACCAGACGAGTGGAAAAACTGGTATTGGTAAGCCGAACATAAACTACTCTAACTGGAACTTCCCTAAGACATTTCTCTCACTCCAATCAAATTTGTTCTCAAAGCAAAAGTTTCGTGCTGAAGAATATCTTTTCTGATTTAGTGAGTTTGTCCAAATATTTGACTAGATATCAATACATAAAGTATTTTAATATGTTCATCTCAAAAAGTTACACTTAATATAAATAATCCTTCAAACAAACAAAAAATAAAAATGCACAGAAAAGGAAAGTTAAATGAAAATCATATATATGGTATGCATGGAAATACACATACATACATACAAAGCTCTTAGCTATACTCTTACTGAAGATATATGGCCATTCGTTGGCGAAGTGCATTTAACTGTTCTGGTTCTGTCTCGACGGTATAAATCAACTTTAATTGCTTGTGCAATGTGCAAAGTGGGTAAAATAAAAAAGTCCAAAAAAGGCCGAATGCCAGAAAGCAGAAAGCAGACTAAGGACTATAAGAGAGAGAGTGAGAGAGAGATATGTAAAAGTACACACCATAAAACTCGCATCTCTCGGTCGCACTGTCTGACTGTTCAGTTATTGAACATGAGCAAAAATTAATGAGCCGAAATTGAATTTGATCAAAAATTATGTATTGGGGGTGGGGGGCCTTACCTAAAATTCAATCAACGCGCATTTTCATCAATATTGCATAAATTTGGACCCAAAAGAGCACATACTCGCACGGACGCCGCCATGACAACAATTGCATACGTAAATTGGTTGAAAACTAATTTACAATCGACCGAAAACACAGACAGAGTCCCATAAATAGTTAACTAACACTTTACACCCAACTATTACTCTAATCTTTAGTTTGTCACTGTCTGTGTGCAATGTGTTTGTGTGTCTGGATATTGCATAAAGCAGGGTTCAAACATGCTGAATAGCAAGCGGAAATATAATGCACAACTAAAATATACTCTTTGTCTGTAAGTTTTTTTCTCTGCAAAAAGTAACACAACAAGCAAATACCCCTTATTTTATTTTTCTTATATTTTTTAAATAATTTGCTCCTAAATCTTAGCTCTTATCATATTTTAACAGGTTTAACAGGGTATCGAATTCTATGCATATTTAGCATAAACGTATGGCTGTTGGCAACAGACAAGATTAAAGTGGTTCCTGCGACTTGAAGGCGAAAACAAACATATGAGTATATATATACTACTCTCATATCCGGCGCCTAATGACTTTCGACAGCAGCAGCAGCAGCAAACCGCATCAGTTTTGTCTCAGGTGTCCTCTTAGCCATAGAATTTGCTTCATTTGAATGATGTTGAATATTTCATATATATTGTGTGTGCGTCACATTTAGTTTCAATAATAGTTTCATGAATGTCCAAAGAGCACTGGTCAAGTTGCTTCTTTTGTTGCGCTTTTGGGAAGCAATTAAATATTGCTTATAGACGTCTGTGTATTATTTTATGCAAGAGAAGGACATTAAGATTTCGTTCTGATTATTTATTTGATTTTTTGTACGGTTTTCTGCTTTTAACTGTTAGTTATAAATCTTTTAAACTCATTTGTAATTGCACTTGCCATTTATCTTTATTCGTAACTGAGTGTCGTCTGCTTTTTGTTTATTTAAACACAAAACAATTATTATTACATGCAAATGCATTTTACAAAACAATATCTAAGTTCAAACTTTAATTAATCGCCAAAGCATTTAAATCGTCCTTTTCAATACACTTTTCTGATGTTCACAATCTATTTGTGATTTTGGTTAAGTGAGTAAGTTCCAAAATGATTATTGTGAAATGTTTATATAAATGCCGATATTCTTAAGTGCTTTGATTTGTAGATGCCCTACACTAAATGTATTTAAAACACAATAATTTATAATTATAACAACTATTTAGCTTTACAGAGTATACAACATGATTGAAGTTTAAATTGTTTTGCACACAGAAAATGCAATTTTATTTTATGAAAACACAATATTAAAGCTATTTAATTAAATTAATATGTTTTGCATAAAGAGTGCTCTTTACCCTATTTGGCCAGAATGCAGTGTGTAATTAAACAAGTAATTAATTTGGCGTTTGGCGGTGTTTTTGTTTGCTGATGCTGCTGCTATTTATACTCTTAGTTTAAATGATTTTATCTACTGAACAGTGAATGCGTTTACTAACGACTAGAACGACTAACGTGGCCATTTGCGCAATGCGCTTATTTTAGTTACAACAACAACAGCAACAACAACAGCAGCAAATGAACTCAATGAACTTGCCTAAATAACGAGCCATAGACAAAAGTTTTTGGCCAAGCGTTCGAGCCAAGTGGCGCCGGCATCAACATCAAGTAAATTTTGCAATTTTACCATTTGCAACGCATTGCAAATATTTTTACGCTAAAATATGTGAAAGCATTGAACTACACATACGTATAAACTCTCCCACACACTCCTATACACACACACATGCATTACATTTTGAGGCTGACTAAAAATTGTGTGTGTGGGGGGGAGTGGGCTGTGTGCCACGCCTTGTAGTGTCTATGGTCGGCTGCCACGCGCTTAGAATGTCATTTTTAATTAAGTTAAGCGACGGTTCAGTATCCCGGTTTGAGTTCATTATGTGCTTACTTCCATCGCACCACATTTTTAGCCCCTTCATGCCGCCATCGCCATCGCCCTCTCTGTTTATTGGGTATGGTGTATGGTCGTTATATGCAACGCATGCGACGAGTAATGTGTATTTATAGCGGTAGCCAAAAAAAACTCTACGTCACGTAGACATATCAGCAATTAATACACGTGTGCCGCAAAACCAAAATGGTTAAAGGATCCAAATCCAATTTGGCTTAACAACATTTTAAAACTTTGTGTATGCGAGAGGCTAATAGTAGCAGTGTTGCCTAACAATGCGGCCAATAACCTATACATAATTGTACATAAAAAAAACTTTATTTGAATCAGAAGCCTTCAGCTTAAAAGTATGCTTTATTGCACGAAAATAAAGCTTTTATGTGCTTGTAAATGAATTTACACTGTTTAAAGCATAAGTTTGCATCTTATCTTTGTTTAAGTGTTGTTTGAGTAAAGTGAACTCTTTTTCAAAAGTTTAAAATTAGTTTTAGGATACTGAACGCTACTTAACCAAGTTAACAACAAGGTACGTTGCCATACATCTTGTTTCGTGAGCTTTAGGCTTGATTGTAAGATTTTTGCTTTCTCATAAACTAATCTATTCTCAAAATATAAGTGTTTTTTGCGTCCTCAAAAAACTAATCTTTGTTAAAGTGTTATTTACGTGCTACTCTGTTCTTTGGTTTTAAACATTTTCACAATTAACTTGTGCACAGAATAGAAACCCGAGAAAACTATGTCAACGCACATTTGTTGAGGTTAAGAGCTTTCACATTTAATCGTGAATAACTAAGCATGTCCTTTTACGTTTTTGTGATATTGAAACATTACAAAGCGAAACACACATTCACGCACACCTACTAAAACACTTTTACAAGCAACTTTAAGGCCCATAAGGTTTGCCACAACTTTAGATGGTGAAAAAACATGTGCCCGGCACTTTTGTTGTGGAATCGTTCGCATAAATTTATAAAACGATTATAGAAGATTTGGCAACTTAAAATGAGTGGAAACCCGGATATATATATATGTACGTGTATTTAAAGGTATATGTATAAATTACGAAAGAGCGTATGTACGGGTTTTGATAAGGCTTTGGCATAAATAATGTAGCTGCTAAGCCTTTTGGGTATTTACGGTTGTGTTGTTAACAAAGTTTTATGCCAACAGCAGCGGCAGCGGCAACGACCAAACAGTCAACATTCTGCTTACCTGCAATCACAAAGAGAGAGAGAGAGAGAGAGAGAGAAAAGGAGCGAGAGAGTGAGAAATTAGTCAGCGTTGCTTATTTGGCAACAAGTTTTTAGGAGATTTTGCTGTTATTGCAGTTCTGTTTTGTGGCACAAGTTGTGCTCTCGTAAAATAATATTTGGCCACAACAAAGTGCATTTAATTAAGCAAAGAATGAAATGCAGTCAGCAAAAAGCAGTTAAGCGACAGAAAAACAACATACCGACACTTAAATGCGAGTATATTATTGCAAGAATTCCCTGCAGTGTAAACATTTCACGAATGCGCTACATAAAAATAGAGCACTAGTTGTAATTAACTTATTTGGTAGTTTGATTTCAGCAAACTAAAGGATAAGCCAGTGCTTTAACTCTTTTGAAACTATGTGATTATATTTTCTAACTGAAGATAGATAACCCCTTAGCACAATTTAGTTTGACAGGGTATCAGCTAGTAAATAAGACAATGAAGTGACAGCCTGGGAGAAGAGGAAGATTTTGGTCTTCCTGATTCACTTGAAGGGATGCTGCTATAGTTATTGTTGTTGGTTGCTGCTGTTGCTGTTGTGTTGGCTCATTATTTAGCAGACTGATTAAATTAGAATGCGCTCACATATACACACGCAAGCGTTATTTGCATGTAAATGTATAGCACACACAGCACACACCGATGAGAGTGCAAGTGAGACAGCTACAGTCAATTGAAGTGGCATGAAGAGCTAGAGGAAGCTTTAGCTGTGGTAACAACGTTTGCTGCCAGTCCATGAAGACGAAGCTGTTTTAATGAGTTGGCAATTAGCATATCACAGCGCATGTACATACGAACTCTCACACACACACACACATACACATATCCATATAATTTTGCCTTTGCTTATTTGCAATTTGTGCCCTACACCAACAACGGGTTTTATATTATTTTGGTGATGTGTGCTTGTTTGTTTATTTATGTCTATTTGTGGCATACGTTTAAAGTTTAACAGTTTTATAACAGCAACAAACAGCAAAGCAAACTCCTTACAAAACTTTAATATTTTTTGGCGCTGAAATGTATGCTACGAAAAGGTAAGCTTAAGCCGCTTTGCGTCAACAGCAAAAGCAGCGAAGCAACAACTTTTATCCCGCTTTTCCCTCTCCCTCCCTCCCTCTCTCTCTCTGTGTGTGGGTAAGTCTTAAGCACTTACCATTATTTTTTTTTATATTTTGAAGCGTCTTAACCTCAAAAGATGTGCACTCACAACAAATGCATGCATGCGATGCACTGCGGCTCAACTTTTTCGACGCCGGCAACATTAACGTTTTATGCAAAATTTGTTCGTTATTGTTTACACACACGCCCACGCACGCTGCCAAACACAGAAATACACACGCACGCTCGACATGATTAAAAAAAACTTTGCGGCGCACATTTCCAACATCATGCAAAATTACAAGTAGCTCATATTTTGCAAGTGAGAGTAAAAGCTTGGGAGATAAAATCAAACTACCTTGAACTTTACTTTTGTATATTTGTGCCAGATGTCTTAAGCATTTTATTAGAAGTGTTAACACTTTTTGTATTGTTGTTCTTGCTATGTGATATGTTCTTGATAACAAAAAAACACATTTTAAAGAGCAGATATAATTATTATGGATATTTTTCATATTGTGAATGTAATAATTTTAATCACACACACACAGACGGACACACAACAAACACGTACTGCTCGTGACGTCGTAATTAAGACAATCGTCATTCTAACCAGACGCAATTTACCTTTGATTATCGAGGGTGTCAATTTGTCTAAAGGTCATGAATATGTCGTCAATAGTCCGAACAATGTCAAAGTCAGTATGTGCCAGATATTGCTCCCCAGGTATGTGGTTTAGTGGTGTTAAGTGTGAATCCGTGAGTGTGTGTGTGTGTGTGTGCGGCATATTAAGGCATTGAATGCCACATGCTCACACGTCTGGCGCACATTTGGCTGCTTAGAGAATAAGGGGTTGAGGCAACATTTTAATTAAAGAACGAAGACAGCACGCCACAGTCAAAATAAATTTTCAACAGCGCTTACACGATGTCAAATTTGATATGCAATGAATGAAATGTAAGAAAAAGCAAATTTAATATTTTATTAACGCGCATTTAAAATTATAAAATCAATTTTAGCTGATATTTAAACCGCTTTGTAGTATAGATGACAGCTCGTTGCATGCCAATCATGAAAACAGATTTCGTGTAAACTTAACAAGAGCTTCAGAATGATGTTCATAGACAGTTTTGGCTCGGGGCTCAAAACAACAGCAACAAAAGCAAATTGAATGAAAAGGAAGTTGGAATTTGATTAAAAGTTTAGGGCATAGGTTTTAACTTAAGGGTGGCGATGGTTTTGGGTCGTTACGTCAAAGGTTATAAATAATGTATGCAAATTATGACACTTGGTAATTAAAAAAGTTCTCAAACTTGTTATACAATGTTGATTAAAGTCAGCCCTAAGGCGCACAAATCAACGGGATTTATCAAGCTATAATATACAAATAGATATATTTATGTATGTATTTAAAATGAATCTTCAAGTATAATTTGTTGATGAGTTCGCATTGAATTGTCGTTCGCTCTCTTCACTTTTGGTGCCATTTGCTTTCTTTTGCTATTTATCGCATCATCAAACATTTTGATGTTGATTTATGGTAAATATATTTCTTGGCAGCACCAACAGCAACACCACAAGAAACGGAAAGTGTCTTGCAGCAAAGCCGTGAAATGAGCTAACACCGAGGGCAAACAGAAGCCCCAAATAAACACAAGTGATTTGTTAAGGACACGAACAAACGGCCATCCAGCAGCAGCAGCAAAAGCAACTACTAAAATATAAAAAAAAGAAAAATGCAAAGAATTGGAAAAAAATCATTGATAGAATGTAGGATTGTTTTTCTTCTTTTCTTTTTGCTTGGTGCGTCTTTCATTTCGGTTTGGGAGTTTCGGGAATTGTGCAAGCGTTTTGCTTGCAAAATGAAATGCTCGAGTGGCTGTCATCATCACAGCGTCGTCCACATTCACATCGTCATCATCATCATCATCAGTAAAGCTCTCAACCTCATCATCATCATTCATTTTTATCATCTTTGGCTCACAGTTCCAATCGTAGTTTATATTACAAAAGTTTCTCTTATTTTTCTATAATTTATTTTCATTGCGTTTCGCCTTTTCTTTTGGGTATTTATTCATTTGAAATTTGATTTTTATTTGACATGTTGACAGGCTAAGGGAAATCGTATTCCGAACGGAATTCGGCTTTGCCTTAGATATGGTAGTATCAACATAATCCTTATTGCGCCGCTCCTAGCGTCAACTGCAAACAATGAAAAGTTATGCTACCAGTTTTTGCTCATTAAGGCAAAAATATAAATATATATATAACAACAAATTTATTTTATTTTTCATGTGAATAAAAAACTAATTAATATGTTGAGCAGGTAAATTGAGTTGAGAAGTATACTGAGCAAAGGCGGTTAAGTGTTTTGGGAAATGAGCATCGAGCTATACACCTTATGCATTAATTATGCCAAAACTTTTAGGCTCATATTTTTACTCTCATGTTTGTGGAGAGAGCAAATGCTCAAAGTTTTTCTTTCTAATAAGAATCTAAAGTGCGGACTTTCTTAATTAAAAAACAAAATTCAAATAAGAATTAATGAAATGATAAATTTAACCGCAAATCAAACGTATTTATTTGGTCAAGCAGTGTAACCTGTTATACCCTGATTTTTTGTATTGCATATATTACTGGCTTTTATGTTCATTAGCGCTTATAATTTGAAAACAAAGAGCGCCAGTGACGTGTATGTTTGTGTGTATATTTTGGGGGATTGTTGGATTTAATTAATTAAAATTGGATGCTGTTTGGGAAGCTAACGCGTCAAGCGCGTCAAGGCGTATGAGTAATGGAATGTAGGTGAACGTGTTTATATGTGTTTGTGCCAATAAATTGCACATGTAATTAAATAGCAGTGAACATTTTCGGCTGACTGCTAAACAAGTGCTTAATAATTAATGAGTTGTGTCTTGAAATTATTTGGCAGCCAGAAAGTGAACGGAATTTTGTATTTCTTGAAGAAAACGGCCAACGGCAAACGTTCGTACAACCAACTACGCTTCAACCACACGATTTCGTTCTCTTATTCAGTCGTTATCAGTGTTTTCTCTTGGGGTTTGCGGTTGCTGGTGTAACCACCAAAGCGTGCTGAAGGACATTTATCACAATCAATACACGACTCCAACAGCAGCTTCATCCTTTTGTGTGTGCAGCGCAGCTTTCGGCTCTCGGTTACTGCAACTGCCACAGCCACAGACATAGCCATTGGCAAGGAGCAACTCGCTGCCGCACTGGACAGCAGCGAGAATGGGTGAGTGGAAAGGGAACAAGAGTTTCGCATTTCTATATCTGTTTATCTCTGGTTTCCCGTGCAGTTTTCTGTGCTTACACGGATCATTGAGCAAAGCGGATGCGGAAAACGCGAGAGCTGTGCACTTCACATAACTTCCCAAAGACCTCACTGCCCCAGTGATGCCACTGCTGCTGCTGCTGCTCTTGCATGTTGCATGTGGCAACTCGAGCATAATGAACTTATGCGTGTGTGTGTGCTTGGAAAAATTGTTATTAGCAGCAACTGAAGTGCTGCCACTATAAAAGATGTTATAAGAACGTCCATTGATTGGCAGAATGTTATTCTCTCTCGCATCGCTCCTGCCTGGCTTGACTAGCCTGACTTTTAGTCAAGTTAGGTTTAATAGCCACTTAAATGCACGGTAATGCAATTAAAACACGCAAAGCTATGTGAAATACTGTTGAATATCTGAAGATATTGTAAGATATTAAAAGAGAGAGTAAAAGATAGAACGAAACAATAATGAAAAATCAAACGAAATAATGCACAACTAATTATGAACATTTGTGACAGTGTATAGTGAACATTACTTTATATTCATTTAATGTTATGCTTCATTCTAATTATGTTTAAAGTTTTCCAGTTATTTCCAATATCAATTTGAATATGTTTTCTGCTTGTTTTGTCTAAAACTAGTCTAATTTGGGCTTAAATGTATCTCAATACTAAATGTTTTCAAGTAAAACATTACCAATATATGAACTAGCAACTTATATTGTTCATGGCTTCCTGATGAGTGCATTAAATTACATGTGTTCTTTGCCACTGGAAAATCGGGGTCAACTGCACGAATAACGGACACAGTTTCTGTCCTTCTACATTGCAACGACTCAGTGGGGAAAATATCAATTCAATTGTGCTGTGCAGGTAACGAGAAGAAGGAGAGAAGCAGAACAAAGCAAGCATAGCAGGCGCCATGTAGCTTGGTGGCAGCCAGGTCGCCAACAGTTTGTCAATTTGGCCATTCACTTTTCGTTTGCGTTTACTGTTCGGGTAATGGTAATTGTAATTGAATATTGATCGATTACAACAACGCTCTGCTGACACTGAGCCATGACTGATGATCAACTCTTCTCGGCTTGAGTGCAGTTTGTGCACCAGAAGTAGCACGTTGCAATTTTCATTACACTCTACCACTCTATTATCTGGCATGCAGCAAGCAGCAAGCACATAAAGCAAACACATACATACATACACATGCAACACTCTCCTGGATCCATGTTGTGAAATTTACATATGAAAATGCATTTTTCTTCATCTTCTTTTTTTCTTTTACAATTTTTTGCAAAAGCCTGCAAATATTTTGATGTTGTTGATCAAGAAGCTTTATAGTTTGCACTAGAATGACTGTTTGTTCCTATTGAAAGTGAACAGCTATAGTGGTTCTAGCTGGATGTATTTGTAATCCTTTGTCGTAACTTTGTTCAAACCAAACTCACTTTGAGGTTTTTAAAAATATTGACATAACTTCATTAAAACTAATAATATTTTAAAAAGCAATTAATTTTTTTTATCATCACGATTTTATAGCGTGACAAACTTCAATCGGACACACCTTAGGCATTTAGTACATAGACTGCCCACAAAGGTATGCTACAAAAATTTTGTCAAGCGCAGCAAAATAACGAAAACAACAGAAACGGCAAACGTGACAACAACGCTGAACAATGTTTTCACACATCGTGAATAATATTTACCAACAAAGGACAATGGCAAAAGTGTCGGAAACAGCAATAACAATAACAACAACAACAACAACAAACAGATGCATCTACAGAAAAAGCAACAACATTGTTTGTTTGCATTTGTTGGCAGTTGCACTCAATGTAATGTCTGCCACATTACCACCAACTCTCCACACGCACACACAATCCTCTTTCCGGCTTGCACTTTCTCTGTGTTCCACTTAAGCTTCAGCTGAGCTCAGTTGTCAATACCAGTTTTTTATAATGTTTCTTAACATTTATTTGGTGTCAAGCAGCATTTGGAAAATTTTAAACTAATTGACATGAATATGTTGGTTGTTACGTTAATGTTTTTGAGCTGCGAGAATATAAGTAAAAATAAATATTTTGCAACTGTAAAACTTAAATTTCCTGCTGCATTTTTCTTGCACACAAACATTTTTTATCTGCATTGGCAAGGTGCTAAATTATATGCAAATAAAATAGGCATTTCTTCTTTGCTATTTGTCTTGCCCTTGACGAGAACGATACGAGTGTAACACAATGCTTCTTGCCACGCACAGGCAACTACATAAGGGAACAAAAAGCAGAGAGCTAGGACGCCAGGAGACCGAAACAGAAGCTGCAGTAGCAGCAGCAGCATGAATTGCTTGGGCCATTAGACAGACAAGTTGCAGGCTTTGTTATTTGTGTACTCAATCAACTGGCAACTAAGGGTAGCTTACTTTATAGCTATGTTATGGAAAATGTGAAATGAATAAATCTATATACTCAACAATCAAAATAAGGTCGGCAGCTTGTACTTTGGAATTGGGTTTGATTACTTTAACCAAAAGTGCAATGTCAACGAAAATCGATAATCGATTTTTTTTAAACCTTTTGTAAGTTTGACGATAAAATTCACAACAATAAGATTTTAGAAGTTCTTTTGTTGTTCATTCAACTATTACATAGTATAATATATCCTTCTTTCAAAAAATAACACATTTTCAATTTTTATGACATCTATTTGCTTACATAAAAATCCATATGCAATTCATATAAATGATTTGGTTTTATATCCCCCAACAGGATATATCACTGTCAAGAATTCTTTGAGTGCATCTTGCCAAGTTTCTCTTTTTTATTGCTCTTGCTGTCAACACATGGTTCTCCACTGTCTGTGTGTGTGTGTGTCATTTGACGCTGCAGCGCGCTGTTTGCATTTGATTTGTTCGATTTCTCTTCGCTAGTTTTACTTTATCTGTCGTCTTCCGTCTCTTTTTAACACTCTGTTGCCATTTCCCTGCATTTGCTGGCCATGTTTGTTATTTCTGTGAGCTGACTATAATATTGTTTTTGTCCTGTTCTGCAGCTTACTTTAACAAATGTCAACAACCGAGTATTAAGGTCTTAAAGTATCAAAAGCTTCTTGATAGTATGTACTCATATTTCTTAATAAGTTGCCAAGGAAAAACTTATAGCCAATTAAATGGCAAAGCGAAAAATTAGAGAATGTTCTTTGTTTGCTCGTTTTAGAATTGCGCTTGTAAGTTGCAAATATTTGCAGAGAACTCGAGCACATTTCTATGCCACAGGATGTTAGTAAAGGGATGTAGCTGCAATTATTTTTCATTAATTTTTGCCGACTTAGCAGTGTAGCGTACACACATATATTTAATATTTATTTAAATGTGCCTAACCATTTTTTTGTAGCACGGGAAAACACGATAACAGCCAACGTTGCAGCAGTGTTGCATGTGGCAACACACAAAGAAATTGGCACAGCCAAAAAGGCAATTTGAGTGGCAAAGCACGAACTGACTTTATATGCTAAACAGCAACTACATTGTGCATAGATTATAATGAATTGTTAGCTTTTGGGATAATTAAAATCGGTTTTTTAATTACAACAAAATATATGCAGAGGATAGGGCTACAAGTTTTAAATAAATTCAGATCAGTGTTTAAATTAGCTTTAAACAATTGTTAAGAAATAAGCTAAGCAGTTGACCCGATGCTTAGTGAGGGTTTATGATATGTTACTCTATGTTTTTTCCCTCATCTTTTATCAAACTACAATAAACTTGCTCACCAGGGGCAGCTAAGAATATAAACTAACTAAACAAGATAGATTATGGTTTTTCTCTTGCACGTTGTACAACACTTGAGACAAACTGTAAGCAATTGCTTCAAAACTAAATCAAAATGAATGCTTCTCGTTTATTTAGCTTCAGAGGCTCCGGCTCCTTTGAAAAGAATGCAGCATTAAATTTGCAGGCAAAATGAAAAAGCGAAAGTGTGTTGCAGAACAAAGAAGAAGTGAAAACCTCTATGCACCTCAAACGCATGGAATATGTGAAATTTTGTGCGCTTTCACTTGTTAAGCGAAAGCGATTTTGCTTGTTTTGATGTTTTGCCCCGTTCACAAAAAACATGGCAATTTTGTTCTCTCTGCTAACTCTCTATCTGTGCGGCCCGATAAAATTCTCCTTCAGGTAGACAAAAAGCGTCAAGCGAAGCGCCGTGCAGTTGACCCAAATTTGTGGCAAGCTACTTGGCATTTCAAAAATGCATAAAGCAATGCCTGAGCCTGCAGCTTAGCTGCATAACTAAGTCCCATGACAACAGCTAATGAGTTTAAGTTCTCGACTCGCTGCCGCACACACACACAATTGACAGCCACAGTGGAGCTGGGGGTGTAAGTAGTGTGGTAGTTGAAAACAAGGAAAGACAAGTAGTGGTCGTGGCACAGCAAATGCATTTACACCTTCATGAGCTGCCAGCGGGGCGCGATACAAATGCACCTTTGGGGTAGAAGCTGAGTGGCAGATTGTTCTTGTTCTTGTTGTTGCCATAGCAGCAACAGCAGTAGCAATAGCAATAGCAGCAGCAGCAGCAGGTGGTTTTGTTGCTCTTGCAACAACCGAATTTTAATCGGGGTTGCCATTGCCGTTGCCGTCTTATTGAACGCAGGTTGCACAGGTACTTGTAGCATGCTTCATGCTATCTGCAATGTTGACAACCAGCAAATTGCGTTAATTAAACATACATTCGAGGCATGTCGTCCTGTTCGTTCATCCTGGCTGTTCGTTTGTTCGTTCTGGCTTAATGAAATTTCATTACACAAAATGGCGTCGGCGCCATCGAGTGAGTAAAGCAAAGAATACAAAGAAATCTGCGAATTGACACACAAATATACACAGCGCGAAGGACTCAATTGAGAAAGAGAAAGTGAAAGAAAGAAAGAGAGGAAGAGAGAGAGCCACTTAGAGAAGGTTGTCTCCAAACGACACTTTCAAATTGAATTAAAATTCCATTTGGCGTTGTCGCTTTGCTTAACAATTTTATTTGCCAGCTGCCAGTTTCGATTATTTTCACCAACTTATTTCACATTGAATTCCTCTTCCTGACTGATTGAGAGAGGCTAAATGGAAAGAGATAAAAAGAGCTCGGGGTCCTTCTTCGCTACATGTTTCAATATAATTAAAAACTGTAAAGTAACACAGCAGCAACCATAAATTATACAACATATTCTTAATTAAATCTTGTCGTAAAGGCAGCCAAAAAAACTTTCTGGCGCAACAACTGCCAATTTGGCAGAAATTTCATTTTTGCCAAAAAAAAAAAAAAAAAATGAAACTAACTTGTTTACATTTTTGCACTTGTTGTGTATATTTATTTAAAACTGGTAACTTGGTCAAGGCAATATGCTAATGGCAATGGTTACAGGCACAAAACTTTTAACATCCAACTTAGCTAGAGCAAAGTAGTTCCGTCCTGCTGTCAAGCAATTTGACAGTGAGCGCCGCCTAAGAAGCTCACAACAGCGGAACTCATTAAAAGCAGACGCCAAGCAACAGTACTATACTATACTTTTCAATAAAAACAACAACAAAAACACAAGCTACATGGAATGTGGAAGCCAATGTAGTAGATGAGTCTAAAAGTTGTTTGCACAAAACTCGTAAGTATGCTTCTTAGGCAACACTTAGCTGGCCAGAGAAAATATTTAATTAAAATTCGAAAAAAAAAGTTTTTCAGTATTTTTTGCAAGCAGGCGCGATTGCCTTTAAAGAGTATACATCCTGCTAATATTTTTAGGCGCGTGTTCTTCAATGCTATTTTGTTTTAAGGACTTTTTTCTAACTGACAAGAAAAATTAATGATTCGCATTCTTTTCTTCGTTCTTTATTTTTTCATGCCTGTCTTGTTTTTGTGGACGTTCGAGGAGTTGATAATTAAAGCGCACAAAGTGCCGTCGACATCTTAACAAGACAAACACAAGCCCGTGAGGCGTGGCAAACGAGCAGCAAAACGTGTCAAAATAGACAGCAGACAAAAACCTCCCGCAACAATGCTGGCGGATAAACCGAAAAAAAATATATAAGTATATATATTTAAATACGAACTTTGTTACTTGACAAATTGATTCTTATGAATTCTTGAATAACATTTTGTATTAAGCTTAAAAAACTTGTATAATTTCCATCCAAATGCAAATTAAAAGCGATTTGTCTTTTACACTGTGCAGACATTCAAATGTTTAAAAAGGTCAACACAATCTGGTTTCGGGGCATATTTTTTGTAAATTAAGTGCATTTTGTTAATTTTAAAAAGTCACAATTTAAATGTGATGCGTAAAAGCATTTGTCATGAAAATCATAAAAGAGAAAACTCTTACTTTAATTAAGCAATTCCATTTTTCAAGCATATAATCAAGTCTAAAATGTGGGGATTTCAGCTTAAATTACTTGATTTGTTTTCTCGGTGTTTTTGAACTTAGATTTTCTCAAAGCAAAGTTGCTTTGAAAGGCTAATCATGTTGTGAAACAAAAAACCTAAACTTACCAGAGCCCAATGTCACTTTGTTTGTGTTTCATTAGCACTTAAAGCAAAAATGGCTTTGCAAAATGTTTTTAAAGGCAAATGCATAATATTTTCTTAAACTTGCTGATAAATCATTTTAAGTGGCAAAAGTAGAAAGAAAAGATGCGAGCTAAGCGCCTTAAATGCGTCCAACTAAAATCTCATCAAATGCCTTTCAATTAAACTAAATCGCTCAGTTTGCGCTGTGTTGCGTGTGCAGCGCTAAATAATGAAAGAAATGAAAGACTCTGAGCCACAGACTCACAGCCGCACTCCTTCAATACACAGCAGCAAACCACCCCCAAAACCCAAGCCGCTGCCAGTCTTTCAATGAATGAGCGTGAATGAGTGTGCGCTTGCTTGGTTTAACCATTTAGATAAAGTTTTATGGCACACCAACGGCAACAGTTTTAAGTATACGTGGATGCCTGTGTGTGATTAGGTTTGTATGCACTGTCACATCAACGTGGTTGTTATCCTTTGCCGCCCTTGGTTTGAGAACAAAGTTTCGCAAAAAACAAAAACTAAAGTATTGGAGAAAAGCTTAGCGTGTGCGCAGCATATTGAAAAACTCCGAGCATTGAAAATCGTCGCATTTTCACCTGATGGGCAATCAATAATAAGTACCCAAAATGCACTTTTACATAGCCCACACACATTATAAGGGAAACCCAAGTTAGGCATGTATCTTATTTGGGGGAAAGATCACGAACAGGGCAAGACCTAAAATGTATGCCCTGGGCACTGCTCGGCGTTGTCTGAAAAGTTTTTTCCCCGGCTCTGAAAATAATAAATTAAAATTTTTTGATAACATTGCCAACCCATCGCTAACCACCACTAAGCTATTCAGCTTGTTGGCTTGCCCTGCAATTTGTGTCAGCTGAAGCGACGTAACTTTCGACTAAGGACGACAATTTAACTATTAAATGGCAGCTCACTTTGCACACCAACTGCCTGCTTACTTACTGTCTGCCCCTTAATGTCTAGCCACTTGGATGGATCACGGACCAAGTTCTTAAACTTGATTGCTGTCTCGAGTAAATTGCTACAAAAAAATAATAATATATATTACATTTTTAACATATTTTTCTGCTACCATATAAATTATAGCCCGCAACAACAAAGAAACATTTCCTTAATAATAAAAATAGGCTTCAGCAAACGGAAAGTTAATAAAAAGTAATATTGGGATTTGCAGTCAATGATATAATGACTGGAAAAAAGCTGATTACACTCGATGGACAGAATACAGATTAAAATGTTGCAAATAACAGATATCCGCAAATGGTGTGGCAAAGCCAAAGTGAGTGCAATACTCGAGTTGCATCAGTTATTTGCAACCATGTTGTGCAACAAACACAACGGTTGAACTTTACAGGTTGTTAAACGATTTCTCGGCTATCATAAATATTTTGTCTAAAAGTTAGACAGCTCTATAAACACGCACATACAAATGTTCGAGTGTTCGTTAGATTGTAAACTAAAGTTTCTACTTTTTTCGGTTGGGTGGATTTACGCATTTGTTGATAACAAACTTTTTAAGCTGCACAAATAACTGCGCAATACACAGACCTTTTTTACATATATGTACCTGTGTGTGTGTGTGTGAACAAATGCAACTTTAAATTTGTAACGAAAGTGAACGAATTGACAGGGCGAGGTGAAAGTGTGGCTTAGTTTTTGGCTTAAATAAATTTTCAATGCTTAGTTTTCGCCAAAATAAAAACAACGACAACAACTTTTGCAACATAACTGCAAAACGATGTCAAAAGTTTTGCGCGCGGCTGACCAAATAATCAAAAAGTTGTTAATTGCATGCTGCCCAACGGCAATAACAAGGTTTACATATAAAATCTCACTGAAAGCACAGAAAGAGTTAACTGAATACCTTCCCAACATGCCACAGACACACACACACAGTTACTAAATCTTAATTTATAACTCTGCGGGCGAGAATTTATTTCTTCTGTGCAACACTCGTGTTTTTTTTTTCTCTTATGCAAATGAGCAGACAGCATCAAAAAGCGGCTCGGCAATTTAAATAGTTTTGCACTCATCAAAATGTAAGCCAAGTGCAGTTTATGACGCACCAGCTGCTGTTTATGATCCAAAACTCTCCCACTCTCTCTCACCCTCTCTTTCGCCTTCTGTCTGGAGTGCCCACTCAAACTGTAATTTATGTCCAAAGCGACACCTGAAATTGACTCCACGTGCGCTGCACGCTGCTGCTGTCGCGAGTCGTTGTTGCCACTGCCACAGTGGCTGCTCTTATCTCAACTCAGGTTGACAACGGACCGAAACCAGCTGTCAAACAATTGGCTCATGTTTGCATTGCATTCACTTGTCGCCAGCCAACACACACAAACGAAAATTTACGGCCAACAATTTGTTTTCAGCTCACTTTATCTAAAGGCACCTGGACATACTAGCTGCATGTCATTCAATGCATATTAATGTTTAAACTTATTTTAGTTAATTAATCAATGCGTGTTTTCGTGAATGCATTGCGAAAGCTAGAAATGAATTAGAGAGAAAGGCAGATAGATGCCTCATATTCATAACATTACAAATAACAACACACTGTGCAATATTTTAACTTTCCACTCTATATAGATGCGGATGCAGCAAACACCCACAATATCCTGTATTTTCTGTCGTCATCTTATTTGTATGCAAACATCTAAAAATCGTTCGTCAAAATGTCAGGGAAATTCGATTGCCATCGCAGCGCATAACATGTTGGTTTTTTTTTTCAAATATGGCTTCCATCATGATTGCCTGTTGCCTGTTGTTGTTGTTCCTGTCGCTGGTGGAATGACAAAATATATGACATTTAACATCACGTAAATATCGCATCTAGACGCAAAATAGATCCGAAGCCCTGCACACGCACACACTCGCACACACAAAGCTTGTCGGCAGCCAGAAGTTGCCAGCCCAAATATACATAGTTTCCTTTCGCGCTGCCTCTCTTCTGTAAGGGCTTAGAGTTGTCGTCGTTGTTGTCGTTGCCTTTTCGATAAATAAACGAGCTAAAAATCACCGCGAAATAGTTGGTAATGCCAACGCTTTCGCACGTGAGCGACACATACAAACAACAACAACACTATTAACATTGCACAAAATGGCGTTGGCGTCGTTGCTTGCGCATTTCCTGTCAGCAAAGTCGTTTCTATACATGCATGTGTGGGTGTGCGTGTGTGTGTGGCTGCTGATTGCGGCCGGGAAGCTGCCGTAACTATGTGTAGATTTAGTTGCGACTTTTGGCTCCTAACTGACATCAATCACATAACGGTGAGCCCCGAGCTATTGGTGGCTGGCATAACGGAATTCCACAATATACCATATACCGCCATGGAATTTTGTGTGCATGTGTTTGTGTATGTTTGCGTTTTGGTCAGCGGCGCATGCTTAAAATTACATGTTTGCGACACACAGGAACCGCAACTGCCGCCTGATTATTGGTAGTTGTGAAAAGCTTCACTTTGGTCGGCCACAAGCCTTGCACAAAATTCGTTTGTAAACATACGTGCGCTTGCATGTTGGTGTGATTGTGCTTGTGTGCATGTAATTATTGATTTGACCACGTCAAAAGTTATCAACGGTCGCACAGCACACAAAACACAGCGCAAATTAACACGCAGGGCAAAAAGCCTCATTAATGTCCTGTTCTGCTGGCCAAACCACAAATCCCAAAAAACTTTAACATTAAATGATTTTTTTTTTACATGGCCAGAGCAATGCAAAGACCAGCAATTTATGTTAACCGGTTTAAGCCTCAAACGATTGTTGGCATTATAAAAGCTTTTCTCAACTCAACTCAAAGTATTGCAGCTCAAAACTCTTTAATACTGATCTGTACAGAATAAGCTATAGAATTATAGCTCAGCGTTACAAAACGAAAAAGTCTTTGGAATACAGCACATCCATCTTTTATCTAATCGCATAATGCACGTTTTTATTAGCTTTGACTTTCATCCATACACATCCTATACTTTTCTCACACTCAACATAAGGTCCATGGTCACATAAAGCCTGTTTATATCTTAAGACACATCATACTGCGTATCTCATTTAAGGGCATTTAGCTATCCTTTGTATTCATGGCTTTTATAAGTAATTCATATAACATATTTTAGTAGGTTTAAGTTTACGATTTCTTTTCTGAACTCGTGACATATTAAAATCATAAAGCAAACCGAGCTGAGTTGCAGCAAACGTTGAATGTTTGCTCTTAATTTTGGACCCCGAAAAGTCCAAACGGTCTTTCATTAAAAGTATGACATGTACACGTGTGTGAATGTGTGTGTGTTTGTACATGTTTCAGACGAGCCTTATGAGCTGCCATTTATTTGGGCAGCACACGCACAACTGCACACACACACAAACATGCACGTTCATCCATTTGCGTAAGTCAAATAAATGAGCATCGTCCTTTATCTTTTTGGCTATCGATTGGTGGACAATGTGGACATGAAGTAAGGCTGAAGACGGACCTTAAGCGAAGAGTGAGCAAAACGCCATAAAAGTGGTGTCAGAAATCGCATATTAAATATGAGGCTATATAGTATGTTCGCTTTCATACATGACTACTAATAAATACGTATGTTTCAGCAGCTGGAGACAGTGTGTGCGGTGGAGTTGTGTATGCTGTATGGGTGTGTGAGTGTGTTGCTTGTAGCATTGCTTAATTACATTGGACATTGGTCATGTTCCGGACCTTGTTGAACGCTGTTGTAATGCATTACTCGTGGTCAAGCTAAAGCCGCAAAAACAACAACAACAACACCAGAAAAAAAGACCACGTCAAGAATAACAAATAAGAGTGCTTGCCTCGTGGTCAGTTAGCGACTAAAAGATACTGTTTAGATACAATACACACAGCTGCAACTATATGTTTTAGATACATTTTGTATACAGCTTTTATGGAGATAAATGCATTTTACAACGCCGTGATAGCCATTCAACACAGTGAGTACAGGGTATTAAGTGCAGCAGCTACAACATTGAAAACTTTGAGCTTTAATTCAATTTTAGTTGCAATAGTTTTGGTCGCCACAATTCGCATCTCTCTAATGCATTTTGCTTGTCCAGCGAGTGGGGAATTTTTTTTTTTTTTTCGTGCATACCCTTTTAATGGGTGGTCATATCGATTTGTTGTGCAGTTGCCTATATCTTATGCAGGGTAAAAATAATATAAATACATAATAAATTGATATTAATCTAATCGACCAACCGTTTCTAGATGTAAGTGTAACTGCCGTTCGTTGCCGCAACAAAATAAAGATTCTTTGCATCGAGTTTTTCATCTATTTATATATTTTGGCAAAGTCTTCCAGTGCTTGTTTGCGTGTTGGCCAGAACTAATGCTGACAATTGGCAGCCGCGTTGAGTTCAAGTTATTCAAAGCGCTGTCAAAATGTTGGCTTGGTTCTTAGTTAAACACGTGTGGGGTACATATTATTATTAAAAAGTCAACCATGTACACAAATTGCTCAACTCTTGGTGACAGCGAAAGTTGCAAAAAGGTTGAGATGCATGAAGTTTAATAGGGCATTTTGTTGCTGTCTCTGCACTTTATAAATTTCAAATGCAATGACTCAGTTCCTATGTCATTTGATGCAAAACAGTTTTGAGACCAATTTTAAAGCTGAGTTAAAGCGAAAGGGGAGAGAGAGACGCACATTTGCACCAGCATGACAACAATGGCCGAAAGGGTTGCATAGTCATGTAAACTTTTGTAATAAAATGCCAGAACACTCCCACACACAAACAAAGTGAGACTAGCTGGACTAACAGGACTTTCACACTCCCACACATATATGTATTTATATTGTTTTTTTTTTTTTTTACTTTTTGTGGCACGAAGAGCAAAGAAATTATGCAAGTTGCTTGTTTTTATTATATATCTTTTCTATGTTGTTGTTTGTAAAATTGTTATTTTAGTTTGTTTTTATACATATATGTACGTAGAGCTTTTTTGTTTTTGCTGTAAAAGTGTTGTAGATTTTGTGCAAACAGTTTGACAAGCTGTGCAGAATTTAAGCCCACAATTCTTTTTTCGCTAGTGGGTCAACAATTTGGAAAGGCTTTGGCCGTGTCATTTGCAAAATAATTGCTTTAGCTTATGCTTTGTGTGTGTGTGTGTCTGTTCTGTTCTCATCTTTTCTGGCCAAAAACAACATGGCTTTAAGCTTTCCGATGCAAATTAGAAAGATAACAAGCAAGCAAAATGTATCTTAGCACAGACAAGCTCAATTTTAGTGAGATAACTTTGTAAAGGATATTTGTTTGTGTAAAATAATCCATTGAAAAACAAAAACTAGCTTTGAATCATATTACTTTTAATAACAAACTTCCAGTTAAAATTAGTCAACTATAAATTGAATTTACACTAATTTATTTCACATTTACTTATAGTAAAAACAGCAATTTGACTTTTCGAAAAAATCAGTGATAAGAATTAAACCAATTAGTCTCAATTATTTTCTTACAGCTTTCTCGATTAATCCAACTGAATTCTTCGCTGAACTCAATTTGGTTTCGTTAATAAGTTTTTTAATGCATTTATTGTGTACTGTAAATTGAATGTTATTTAAAGCTCAATCGATTGAACTTAATTTCACACGCTTTTCAAAGGCACATATTCAGGCATTATCCTTACAGACGTAGTTCATAATACGACTTCAGCAAGGACACACACACACACACTGTACAGTCAGTATAGTGCACATTTCCTTGTGCAACCACAGGCACGTTTACGTACAAGAATTGCATTCATTGGTCATCGAAGCGGTGGTCACAACAAGAGAACGATGAAGATACCGGACGGCAGTCGTCGTCATCATCATTATCATCATCAATATCATCATACAGATGGATGCAGTTGATTGGGATTGAAATTGACAACAACTACAACGTGAAGGACAGACAGTCTATCTGCTCGCAATCGATAGCATTGAAAGAGACAGACATAGAGAGAGAGAGAAGGAAAGAGAAGATTACAACCGGGCAAGCGAGCGAGCGAGCGTTTTATGAATGCCGAATGCGAATGGGCAAATGGACGCAATACCACTAAATGAAAATCACTTAAATTTTGCCACGTCACCCAGTTTTTTGTTGTGTGTGTTTGTGTGTGTGCGCGAGCGCCTTTTGTCCAGCAACCGACTGGAAAAGAAGTACCAGTTAAATGAAATGAGAGGCGCTTTAGTTATTGTGTTTGTTGTTGTTGTTGTTGCCTTTGCACTGATTGAAATCCCCATAAGCAAACACAACGAACTCACTTCGTTGGGCGCCACACAAACACACCCACAGCCCTGCTCTTGTTGTAGTATGTGTATATTTTTAATTAAAAACGAAGAACGAAAAACCACCCGACAGTCGCCAACATGTATATTTGTTTTATTTATTCAACTTAATAGGCAACGAGTATATACAAAAAAAAAAATTATAAAAAAAATCCGAAAATTAAACAAGCGAGTTATGACGTTGCTGCTGCCCACAAAACCGCTGAAGGTCATTGAGCCACAGCAAAATAGTAACTCTGCAAGGATTTAATTAAAAACTTCAATTCATACACAACCACAACTCGTTTATTATGATTGTAGACAATTTAAAGATAATCTGTTCAGTTTGGCAACGGTTACTAGAAAATGTTCAAATAATTTTATACTTCATCAAACACATCAATACTCTCTCTACTGATGAATTGAAGCTATGAAATATGCACACAATCCATCTACTAATACATATTTGGCACATGGTCCGATATGTGAAAGAATTGAACTAAACGATTGTCATGGCTGCCAGCCAGTTATATTGAATTTCCATTTTGAAATGGCAGCAGCAAGATAAACAGCAATAAAGAAGTAAACCCTAGCCAATGCCAATGCCAAACTGTAAAATGTTTCTCCGACTTTTGGCTTTGGGAGTTGCTGAAGTGCGAACATCAAATACAACTGGGAATCGCAAAAGTTTATTGTAATTTATTACCAGTAATGAAATGTGAAATGAACCGAAATGTTCGTTCGAATGTGTTTATGGAAATTTCGTGTGCACCACAATGGAATCTCGTATGTATATCCGAATATTGTTGAGTTGCGTTGAGCAACATTTCAATTTAAAAGTAAATCACTTAAATTTTAATTAGTACAATCAATGTCACAATCGAACAGGAACAGCAAGTGGAAAATCTCCATGGATAGCAAAACTGAAAACAAATAAAAATGTCAGATATATTTTTTTCATTGTATTCAGTGCTGGACTAAGAAAATATCCTGTATAATTAATACAGTGATGGGAAACATATTGCGAAGAAAAGATTTCAATATGTGTTTTCTCTTCGAATCTTCTTATCACCCGGCTCATGATCATTACACTTAAGTCTTTAAGTATGACAGTAATTCTTTTTAATTTCCTAACTTTTATCATGTCTCTATGTAAGCACAAGCAACTCTACTTTACGTACAGGGTGTTATTGAGTAGGGCAAAAGCTTATGTATCTATTGTCAGCATTTGAATGGATTTATCGTAGCAACTACTAACGCATATGGTCGTCTAGGTCAAATGCAATTGAATAACTTTGCTTTTTCTTTCTGTTAAAATTTTGTAAAATGTTATATAATGCCATTTGATTTGAAATCAATTTTGCATATAATCTGATTAGAAATACCATTTAATGTTGCCTTTTCCAAACGCTCACTCCATCCTTCTTCCACTTGTGTGCTGTGGCATGTGGCATGTTGCTTGATAAATTGAAAATTGCTTTATTTTTGGTCAATGGCAAATGGAGTATGCATAATGCGCCTTAACGAAGGCACTTCGAGGGCGAAAATATTTCACTTAACAATAAAAACAAATTCAGAAGAGAATTAGTTAAGTGTGGCAAGGAAACGCGAAATAATTTGGCGGTTTTCTGTGAAATTCCGGTTGAGCTTAGTTTGAAGTATTATCTTAACCCACTCCTCCTCCTCCTCCTCCTCCTCCTCCCATGGTACTTGTCATTTGTCGTGCAATTAATTATGCTCAAGTGTTAATTATTTTCCCATTTTGCTTTTACCCTAATTACATCTTCCGTTCTCTTCGCCATTCGCATGGTCTCGTATAGCAACACTTCCTCTCCTCTTTCGCTTTGGCGCACTGGGCGCTCCCTAGATAATTTCGTCTGCCAAGCACATTTCCGTATCCGGGAGCAGTTTTCTTCTTCTTCTGCTGCTGCCACTGTTGTTCAACAGATTTTTGGAATGCAAAGCGCAAAAGCGCAAAGCAAAACCTGAATGAGTTGAATGAATGCGTTGAATGCTAATTTGCAGCTGTAGCCCCGAATGCTATTTCTTTCTTCCCACTTCTCATACTCTCTACATGTCTGTATCTTCGATTGTGTGCAACTTTTCGGGGTCTACCATAATCCAAACTGAACTAAAATTCTGTTCACCGAAACGCACACACGCACTCACACAAACAGACATATTTGGTTTTCAATCTAACCATAATGATATAGGAGCACCAGAAATTCTGTTCTGCACTTCAAGTTTTGATTATTTGCTGCCAAAAGCAGGCAGACAGACGGCATACAGCAGCAGCAGAATTTCACCCAGCTGCCTATCCAACAAGTTAGCCCCAAGTGCACGAGCCAGGGATGACAAGACAAGACTACAATTTGTGTTGCAACATTTTGAGTTTTATCCTCAATTGTTTTCGGGATTTTGGTGTTTTGCAGCTGCATGGCCAACTTTTGGCAAGGCGTTGGTCTCGCTTTTTTGGTCTTGATTCTCGGCCTTTTCGACAGACACTTGACACTTGACGGCAAACCGAATGATGAAAAGTTTTTGAACGATGTTGATGACGACGACGACGACGACCACGTTGAGTTCAAGTTTTACCAGTTAGTAATTAAAAATTTATGTCATTTACCTGCAAGTAGAAGAGAAGATAAGAAACTTTTTTAATACAAAACTTGCTTACACCAAAAATTTCGTAAAAAAACTGTTTGTAACTAACTTAAGCCAATACCACAACAGTTGCAAAAACAACAACACCAACAACCAAACCACAACAAAAGCCATCAAAAAGTATAATATAGAAAGATAGGAGATGAGAACAATATCCCAAAGTATGCAACTCACTTTACCAACTGTGCAATCACAAATTTGTGCGTCGATTTTCCTAACATTCAACTCAAGCTTTTCTTAACCACTCAGTGCCCCACCCCGTCTGAGTGCGAGTACATGGGCGTATATAATTTCACATTAATTTGTGCAACGTCTGCGAGTCATGCTGTAAGTGCCTTAAAATGTCGCCTTAATATATGCTAAACATAATTTTATTGCACTACAGAGTGCTGCGCGCACACAAAATGGCTGCCGTTTCATTAAAATACAATTAAAATGTTTAAATAGTCACGGCAGCAGCACCAGCACCAGCTGCATAGCAGCAGGTATACGAGTTGAACCTAAGCAGACCAGAACCAAGCGCCAAACGATCCCACGATAATTTATGGTCAAACTTTTGAAAGCAACTTCGGTTAGCTGCGCGAAATCTAATCAGTTACAAAGGGGCTTAAAGCGCATAATCTGAAATAAGAAAAGCAACAAACCAAACCAAATAAAAAAAAAAGTAGGATCAAACTTTTTGCTAGAAAAGGTTTTCTGTTGGCTGTTAAAAGTTTTAACTTTAATGATGTGTAAAATCAGTTACTTACACTGCGAAACGTTTAAGAATGTCTCCATAAAGTGGAAATCAGGTAAGGAAAAAAGAGACAGAATCAAATATCGTTCAGTGTGAATACAATAAGCAAATATATAATTAATGTTCATGTTCACTGCATATTGTTGAAGAACAATAAAATCAATAGCACTTTACAAAATACCTCTTTTGGTTGCAATGTTCTGTAAAACTCTATAATTATTGCATTGCTGTAATGATCAACGTGATAATGTGGGTGAACAATTGGGTAAATAGCAAATCAGCTTAACTGCTGCAGCTTTAACGATGCGTTAATTTCCAGCTCAATTGGACAAAGTAACAGCAGGTGAACCATGAAGCACTTCTCTCTCTCTATCTCTTTTTCTCTCTACCTGCGTGTATCTCTCTTTGTCTTTCCGTGTGTTTGTGTGCTATTGAGTGTCAAAGACTATTTGAAGTACATTAGTCACGCTGGTACTCATCCTAGCATAGAACTACAAACACACAAACTCGAACACCCCTGAAGCAGCAACTACTCTGCTGACCACCTTATTGAGTTTGCAATTTGGCCCAAGTTAAACTATGAAATTCATTTCGTTTTCTGTCGTTAGCTCTCCGCTTGAAGCCACGTTGTGGGTTCTTTGATTTATCAACTTCTTAATGTACAAAAAAATAATCGATTGGTGTTTCATGAAAAATGGCATGGGCTTGAGGCATGGGCATTCCACGCCCGCTAAGGGTTGCTGTTAAAGTTTACCTTGCGAACAATGCGGCGTATGAGCAATGTCTGTTTATTGCCTGTGTGGCGAGCACTTATTGTAATTTACGAGCGCATGCAGATACATTAAAATTATTTTATTTTATACATATGTCATAAATTTTGACATTATTTTTATACAGTTTGAGGCTTTTAAAAGGCAATGAGAGCAGAAAAACCAGTTTAAGGTAATAATGATCGACTTGCAAATACTTTTACTTTCTAATGCTTAATATTTTTAAATTTCAAAATTAGGTTGGGAAATCTACGTTATAGTATTTAAGCACTTGTAATTTAAATAATTTTGTCATTCCACATTTTATTTTTTCTCTTTATTCTTGCCATTTTATGCACTCTTTTTTGTCAGTCAATACTGCGATTCAGGGAAAAACAAGTATTTTTATTTATTTTTTTTGCCATTCCCTCTCTCCTTTTGCCAAGCTTCCTTTTTCGGGCTGTACTTTTATTTGAGCAAGCAAAAATATTTTTTGTTGGTCGTGTTTTGCGTTTTATTGTGGCTCATTTCATAAACCTCTTACCGCAATGACATGGTTCATAATTAAATGTTAAAAACTCACTCAACATGCAGCAAGATGGAAGCGTCAGGCGCAGCCATGCAACAAATAACATAGTTTACCAAAGACCGCAGCTATTTCTCATGCTTTTGTAGCAAACTCTGCTAACATGCAACTGACACAAGTAAATCGGAGTAAAAGCTGCTGCTGCCGCTGCCCCTGCTGGACAAAAGCTAGTATTAAATTTTATTTTGTTGCAGGATGTGATTGCAAAAAAATGACTTGGTGCAACAGCACAGTTAGCGCGGGTGTGTAGCGGCAGTAAATGGAATAAGAACCTGCCTTAGCAGCAAACAAACACACACACAAAAATACACATCTATCACATTCATGTGCATTTTTGTGGCACTCAAGAGCTAGCTATTTGACCCCTTTTTTGGAATTTAGCTAGACTTTACTTTGGATTTGGTTTGCTTCTGGCTCAAATAGCTTTACACTTTCATTATGTTTTATTGTTTGCTTATGCGTTGCACAAAATGGCTGCATGAAAGCCCACTTACACTTACAGCATTTGCTAAAAACACGCCAGATCAAATAGGAACAAGTATGAAAACTTTTTCTCAAACGTTACTCATCTATGAAATACCCTGCATACACGACGGGTAGGTGTTTAAAATCAACAGCTAAAAAGTATGCTACGATTTTGTAATAGAAATAACATGGGCTTAAGAAAATAATGAATCAATTATTTATGCAAAAATAAAGCAGAATATATATCCAAAGACTAAAACTTAAGATATGTTATTTTTATTTACAACTTTAAGCAAGACTTTACTGGCAATCTTTAAAAGTGATTTATATAACCCTAGAAAGCATTTGCCTTATGAAACTGACATTATTATTTTTTGCAGAAGTGAAGGCAGTTAAATTTAGCTTAGTAAACTGCTGCTGGCTAGCTTCGTTCAGTAAAAGTCAACAACTTTATTCATCTTATAATATTGCAGTTACAGGATATGACAAAAAAGGAAGAAAAAAACAGGACTCACATCACGAGTGTGTTTTTTTGCGTGTGTGTGTGTTTGTGTGTTTGGATAAACCTAAGCTGCGTTGCCTGTGGCTGTGGTAACCATAGAGCTGTCTTATGTCGCTGCTGCTGTCACTCGCTGCTGGAGAGCTGGTTGGTCATTTGAAAGGGCTTAACATAATGCGCATAGCCATTGAATGTCCTTCAAGCTTGGAACATGTGCGACATGCGTCCAAAACTACTGAAACACACACACAAACCCTTCAATACCACCCATCCAGTCGCTCACTTTACTTAATTTTGGCCTGATGTTTTTATTGTCCATTCATTTTGCACTTTCGCTTTGTTTTTGCCAAGTGGTGTTCAAATCAAAGCCTTAAAAGCGTTTCAGATCAATGAAAGTGACATTCAACATTCATCTTAAACTGGTTCGTTTTTTAGCAGCCTGAATTCAGTTTTAGAGCTCAACACAAAATTCAATTTTTATTCAAAATTTCTTTGGCTCTTTTAATTAAGTCTTTTGTTTTATCTGGTATGCACATATACATGTATCTAAAATATGCACTTAGTTCTAAATTGCAGCATGCATTCCCCGCTTTGCCTTTGTCGCTTTAATGCCTGGAATTGTTGTGCCATAAATCATTGAAATTCATTTTTATACATAGTTTATTTTTGTCTGGTTGCATTTGAAACTGGTTGCATTTGAAACTCATATTTATACATGTTTTTATTTTTGTTTGGTTGTATTTTTAAAATGTACATTTTTTTTGGTTGTTGCATTTTACGTGCATTTTTTGTGAGCAAATTCAAAATTGATTTATGCCGTTGGACCACAAAATAGAACAAATAAAAATATCTAAAATTATGGTAAATTTTTGCCAAAGTTATTTTGCTGCTTGTGGGTGCCTGCTTGCCTAATGTTGCATATGCAATAGCAAAATGCGCATGTTGCAATCAAATTTATCATTTTAACTTGCACAGACCAGCAAGTAAAAAGGTTTACTCAAGGAGGGTTGACTTGTACAAGATCTGTAGATATTGCTACTACGTTGGTCATAAAGTCACATATGAAATGAAAGAAGAAATACTCAAACACGCTAGTTTGTGCGGCTACTTGAATCTTATTGTACGTTTTTCTACTACTGAATAGCAAATTAATGCCAACGTTAATAAAAAGATATCACTTTAACTAATGTCCGTCATATGTACTATCTGATTAGTTAAACTAAAAACAAACTGTCTAAGTTATCAATAATAAATGCATTTATTGTTTGGACAACTCTCTACTGGCCTTATCTTTGTGAACTAATCTCGCACTTGTTTAGTGGCAAGCAGGAAGGACTTTGCAACACCTACATAAATAAGTCAGTAAGATTTTTTGTATGGTTTGCCTTTAGTTGCGGTTCGTATTCTCCTTTCGTTTCGTTTTGTTTCTTCAGGCGGCAAGCAAAGCAGTCAAGTCAGTTGCTTGTGTGTGCCCTGAAACAGTTTGTCATGTTATTGTTGAAATTATTGTTGTCTCTTTTATTGTTTGACTTCTGTCTGCCCCTGCTGCTGCCGCTGCTGCTGCAGAGCTCGTCGAAAGTTGTCGCCGGCGTCCGCCGTCTGTTGTTGGCCCCAAGTAAAATGTTGTTTAAGGGTTTGCGTTTTTAATTATAAATGCCTCGCAGTGTTTTTTCTTTTTGTCGACTGCCTTTTTGTCTGTCCGTTTGTCAATTTGTCGGGTTTCTCAGTTGTTTTAGCTCGGTAGCTTTTGCTGCATAAGCATTTACCTCAAGGTAAATTGCTTTATTTTTTTCAATTTTTTAAATCCTTGCGGGAAGAGTATGACACTCTGCTCAAAGTTTTTATTCTAGATTAGCTAACAATTTTTTGGCATATCTATTTAAACTAGTTTTTTACTTTTTTTTTTTTAAATTAAATCATTGATGTGATTTTTGTTTTTATGTTCTAGTTTTCTGAAAGCAAGAGCATTTAGAATTCGGTGTAATGAAACCAAGCACCCTTATTTGCTTTTGTTTTGGTTTATTCCGAGATTGGCAGTCAGTTTATTAGCCACGTCGAGCGCACAATTTTATAAAAACCCTTTTTGCCTGTGACTCCTTTTAACTGCACTAACAGCAGCAGCAGCAGCAGGTGAACTGAAAAGCCTTCTACTTCTAAGCCGCTTTACGCAAACCCAAGCATTTGGAATACTTTTTTTTTTTTGTTCGGTTTCTCCCTTTTGCAGCCTTTTACCTTTTATGTCGCATTTTGTTAAAACTTTGCTTTGCATTGCAAAGTATTCTCGTCCTGTCGTCGTCCCCTATGTATAACCCTCTATTTTAGTTGCATTAGTATTTTGTGCTGGCTTCGGGCTAAAAGAAAGGAAAAAGTTGTCGCATAATTGACAATTGCTAAACGTGCAACCTGACAAGTGAGTAACCCTTTACGTTTTTTGGCAATTCGTTGCCAATAGTTTTATAATTTAAATATTTAAGAATATGGTTTGTTCTTTTTCGCTTTTCGGATGGGATTTTACGTGCGTTGCACTGCAAATGAGACGATAGTCAGTTCAATGCACGTGTTTGATGATGGGGTCAGGTAGAGAGTATTGTCGAAAGGTTGGTTCATTGTCTTTACATGGCGATAAGCTTCATGCCATATGCGCTCTTTTATCTGCGCAAACTCTAGAATGCACTCAAAAGCATCGCAGTTGAAATATGTGACATATCATATACCCTGTGTATGCATACCAATACAGTTTGGTATACCCATTAATCATTTATGTATCACAAATTTGAAGGTTTGTTTAACTGCGTAATTGTTGCGACTTTTGAAAAGGTTTTTTTCCTTTGCTTATAGGGTATCATTGAGACAATATGCAAAATGTTACCGCTTGTAGCAACTACAAAACTGACGAGCTGTCAAGCTGCATCCTGACATGACAAATATATCAAATGACAGCTGCCAACATAGCGTATGCGTAATATTGCAACACAAGGCGTCTTAGGAACATACAAATCAAATAAACCACCTAGTAAAAATATTAAATAAGGTCCAAAGATGCGTTAGGTTTCTTGGTTAGGTTTCTTTGCTCACAGCACCGAACTATGTAAAGCACAGAGTTTGATGCTATGAAAGTAAGTTCATTATGTTGCAGATGGCTTGTCAGTCCGAGTAAATTGTTTCATTTGCTCAAAAGTGTTTCAATTACATAAAAAGCTTTTAGGCTGATTTACATGCTACACACCCCCAACCCCCAGTTCCAGCGAGTTGTTCTTGAAAGGAAATCAGAAACTTCATTGCAAAAACAATTCAATTTGTGAAAACAAAGAGAACACGCACGAACAAAAAGGGAACAGAATAGATTTATACATATAAAAGTATACTAACACACGCAAAACAAAACAAAAACAAAAATACAAAATAGGAAATGAAATGAATCGAAATAAAACGAGAAATTCTGTTGTGTTTTTTTTTTTTCAAATCTGAAGGAGTATTAGCTTCAGTTCCTGATGTTGTTGTTGTTGTTGATGTGTGTGTGTGGCAAGGTGAAAAAAGCAGCTGCAATTGCAGTTTCGAGCGGAAATAGAAATAGTAAAAGATTTGCCGTTTTTGTTGCTGCTACGCAACGGAACGGAAACAACAAGAGAGACAAGAATACTGTCCATACAGGTATAGGGAGTAAAATGGAGGAGTGAAGGGATTAGGATCTACTGTACAATTGGATTGAAGATTGTGTCAGGCTGCCTATTTTCTTTTGCCCATTTTCAAGCTGTTGCAAACTGATGCTTGTTGCCCCACTGCATCATTTTGCATGTTACCCAATGAAATGTGTCTTATTTTTTTGCCGTTTCCCTTAATTGAAACAGAAATGAATTTTTCTTTGCGAAATGATTCAATCAGAAACTAATTTTATTTTTTTTTTTTGTCTTTTTTGTAACAGGAATGCAAACGGTCTTTGATAGTTTGGGACGCATTGAGTTTACTGTTTAAAGTAGACCGATAATATCCAAGGTCTTGCCTTAATTTAAAAAGAAAGATTTAAAGCACAACTTTCATAATTACGTTCCGTGTATGTTGTCTCTTTAATAGAAAAAAAGATATCAAATATTTACAACACATTAAAACATTAAAGTAAGCTCATTTAAATGAGCATGATGTGAATATCTCGAACATATCGAATATCTTATGTCGGCAAATTCTCATTAACAGCTAAATAAATCAATGAGGCCTGACCACCCCAGCAGAATAATAAGCTTGTACATACTATAATTATGGACTCCAATTAAAGGAACTATGATATGTAATGGCTTTCAGGGCCATTAACGCACATCTACTAGCTTGCAAATTCAGTTTCAGTCCGAACACATGAAACTTAATACTCGTATATACTGAATGGACAGACTCTAGTTAGTAACATTGTTAATACACAAAGCACTTCACACACATTATACAAATCCTCCCATTCGCACACAAAATGCTGAAAACTTTTACTGTGTTGTAAAACTCAAAATCATAACGTGAAAGTTTTTTAATTGCGTGCGCGAAAATCGTTGCGTGGTACAAGTGGTTGGAGCTCCCACTGATGTTGGGTCAGTTGGTAATTAGAATGCAACAGCGCATCAAATAGGTTTCTAATTTGCATCATTCAAAACTATACAGCGGAAGAGTAAGTGGAGAGAAAGTGCGTTAATTGTGTGTGCTGTTTAGTATACAATTTATGCAATTAAAATTGCTATTGATATCCACAACAAACAAACAGGACATACACTTAAAACACCGGCCGCAAACATTAAAAACAAATTTGTATATTTCTTTTTTTTACAATTTTGAAGCGGACAAATAAATCATAAACGTTGTTTTTCGTTAAAACCAACCTCACATATTTAATTTGACTAATTATGGCGCGGATACGTCGTGTTTCTCTTTAAGAAAACGCCATATATCCGCTTGGAGATTGTCGTCTAAAAATATCATATATCCGCCGAATAACAAGCGAAATATCACCGTTTAGATATAAGACGTTTTGAAACGAATTATGCCTTCATCAATAAACTGCATTTAAATAACTACATTTATATAAATTTCGAGTTTTGGCCAGAATGCATGTCAAAGTTTTATGCCAAAATATCGACTTGGGCATTTGGCAAATCTTTCGACTTCCATAACTTCGTCAAAACTGAACCGATTTTCAAGAGCAATGTCTTAAAAGTCATGGTTTGGTATCAAGAATAAAACTGCATTTATCAATTTTCATTTACATATGTATAATTCGATTTTTGGTCATTTTGCATGTTAAAGTTTTATGCCAAAAATCGACTTGGGCATTTGGCAAATCTTTCGACTTCCATAACTTCGTCAAAACTGAACCG